>OY804576.1:47845795-48303295 GCA_963680875.1 Bathymodiolus brooksi | reverse complement strand
CTAATTGTTTTTTATATTTTGACAATGAATTAGCAGAAAACAAGAAACTATTTTAGGAGGTACGGTTGGTTTATGGTGTTTAGCGCCACTTTCAACAATATTTCAGTTATTATTATTATGATTATTTTTATTATTATTTACAATATCTATTAAGCGCATTATCTAATCAAAATTACTCTAAGCTAAGAGTTATATCGTGGCGGTCAGTTTTCTTTAAGTATTCTAAAATAAAGTCTTGTGTTAATATTCTACTCAATCGGGAGCTGTTTTTTTTCCCTTTTGTTCCCCCCCTTTTCGCATGACTGTAAAAACCCATGCAACTAGTTAAAATTGGCAACACTGCGATTTCATAGGTTTTTTTTCTATCATATCCATATTTTGTCATATGAAATTGAGTAATATCAAACTGCATGAAAAATAAATTATATCTGAGGAATAAACTGAAACTGCATTTAAAAAATCAAAAGGTTAAAAAATAGTTCGAAAGTTTCAACCGAATAGTGTTTTGAGGCTAAATTGCTTTTATTTCTTACTTTTTCTGATTTCTGTAAAAATACAAGTTTAATGTTATTTTTAAGCTCTTTTCTTGCCATTGCGTTATTTTGAATTGTTTTTGGCAGAAAAGTCACAGATATTAAAACAAAAGGAAGTAAATTACGATTGTTTTTGTGCGAGTCTGTTTGTGTATTCTTAAGGATTTATTTACAATTTAATTAATAAATGGTGCACACAGGGAGTTTGGACAAAACAACAAATACAAACAACAACAAAGGTGTACAACATTACATGTATGTGATAAAGTGGTGTCTTCCCGATTGGCCTACTTTTTGAAATTACAGGTAAAAAGGTAAGGAAAAGTGTGGGACAATCGGGAATATGTTTTTAACAACAGTGAAGTGTGTAGCTGATAATTACATGTAATTAACAAAAGTAAATTTTATAAGTATATTAAAAAAAAGAGATTGTATTTCAATATTTATTTTTTCAAGACATAAGGCAAACATAAATTATAAGCACTAAAGAAGGAAATAACATAATATTTACATACCATTAATAAATGATTATATATAGCACTAAGGAAATAGTATTTACATCAATTATAAGCAAATATAGTCAAAGCACATTTGAGACAAAATATGTTTATTTAAGAAGTTTCGACACTTAAAAAAAATGTGGGACAATCCGAACTCTAAAATGTTAAAGAGTGGGAATATGTCAGTGATTTACGACAAATCGAAGGCTTTCTCCGGGTACTCCGAATCCCCCACCAATGAAACTGACCTCCAAGATATAACTGAAATATTGTTGAAAGTGGCGTTAAACACCATCAAACAAACAGACAAAATCAATTGAGAGTGGCTTGAAAGAATTGCCATATTTCAGTAAATTTGTGTAGACAAAGGTACTAATTTATTGCACACCTAAGAATAATTGATCAAAGACAATTAAAGTTTGTTTTTCAAATGCACACGTAATCGATAATTATGGATAACTTTTCCTTAACAGCAGGGGGTGGGAGTCCGACCATATGGTAACTGATACGGTTGTAAAAAATATGTTATCTCTAACATTTAATGTAAATCTTTATTTGTAATAAAAGAAAATGAATCGTCATCTGTACAAATATAAGTCTAAGTTTTTTTTTTCAAAAAAGAAAATAAAACAAATCAAATTCTATTAATTAATAAAATATTCCTATGTACCTAAGTTAACACTGTCGAAAACGATATCTGAAACTGCCACAAAGGTCCTCTTAATAAGTAGAGAAGATATTACATTTGTAGAGAGTAGATAAGAAATAGAAAAAAAAATGCATTTGTGTTATGCTAAAAATATTTAATGTGTAAGTATCGTGAGGTATGTATAGCAGACGGGGCCGTCGTGGTAGTTGGATTTACAACTACGTATGCAATCAGTGCCTATCATCACTGGCGTTGTGAGTTCGAATCCTGCACAGACGAGGTATACTAGATACAACATTATGTGATAAAGTTAGTCAGTGACTTGTGACAGGTCGGTGGTTTTCTCCGGGTACTCCGGTTTCCGAAGCGATATAACTGAAATATTGTTGAAAGTGGCGTTAAACGCCATAATTCAACCACACCAACCAAGATATGGGACCGTAATGAATATCCATATTGTGTGAAAACGAGTCACAGAACATACTTTAAAAAAATCTGCAGTAAAAAAAATTGTATATAGAAAACACGAGACTAAAAACAAAACGTGATATATTTCAATAGAAGACAAAACAAGACAAACACTTTATTAAAGTTTCACAAAGAATACAAATAAAAGACAGATATAGTAAAAATATACACGAGCCACTCTGACAAGAAAAACTATTGTTAAAATATAAACAATAATATGTACATATGAAAAATTATCGATAGAAAATGTATTTTCTTCTCATTGAAATCTCATAGCAGATTTTGTCAGAATAATAACACATATTCTCATTAGTAAATAAAAATATAAGTTGATCCGCATCAGACAAAGACACAAACGTATTATTATACATACAAGCATGGTTAAATAAATAATGACGCAATTCTTCATATACTGGACAATCCAATATGACATGTTTTTCGTCTTTAATACAATTATTTATATGACAAGGATGATTAAAACAAATTCTATTTTCAATTAAAAGACCTTCTAGTTTCTATTTTTAATGGAGCTACACCGCATCTTAATTTTCAAAGGAGAAGTTATGTTGAACGATAATTGATATTTCAAGAACCGATGTTTTAAATTTTAATGAACATTATTTCTTTTACACCAGTTTGCTGCTTTCATAACCTGCATTTGTTCAAGCTCATCGGGGCATTTTTTTTACATCCATCGTCTGTGTGCTCTCCGTTAACTTTTTTCACATTGTAATCTACTGCAAAACTTGGAATCAAACTTGGAAGGGGTGGTCCTTGGGAAAAGGAGATTCAAATTTGTACATATGAAATTGATTCTCCTGGGAATGAGCTATTAGAGGGCACGAAAGGGGTAAATTAAGTAAATATGTATTAATTGTCTTCTAAAGAACAGATCCAAAATTAATCTTAGTCTGAAATATCGAAAACAGAAACAAAAATATGGAAATATATAAGTACATCATATAAATAAAAAAAAAGAATCGTCATTTTGATACACAGATTCGAGTTTGCACAAATAAAAACCCAGTGATGTATGGGGTCGGGGAGCTTTTTCTTTTTAGATAGTTTGGTATGAATTATCCAAGTGAAATGGGGATTCGATCTTGTACAAATGAAAACCACATGTTCTATTAGAACCGATCCCCTGAGACCCAAGATAAAACAGACGGCAACGAATATAATTTAAAAAAAAAGATTTTCTTGAGAACCATTATTGGAAATTCTGTAAATGATTTCTATGATCATTGTGACAGGTAGGTTCAAATAATGAATGAATGAATGAATGAATGAATGAATGAACGAACGAACGAACGAACGAACGAACGAACGAACGAACGAACGAACGAACGAACGAACGAACGAACGAACGAACGAACGAACGAACGAACGAACGAACGAATGAACGAACGAACGAACGAACGAACGAACGAACGAACGAACGAACGAACGAACGAACGAACGAACGAACGAATGAATGAATGAATGAACGAACGAACGAACGAACGAACGAACGAACGAACGAACGAACGAACGAACGAACGAACGAACGAACGAACGAACGAACGAACGAACGAACGAACGAACGAACGAACGAACGAACGAACGAACGAACGAACGAACGAACGAACGAACGAACGAACGAACGAACGAACGAACGAACGAACGAACGAACGAACGAACGAACGAACGAACGAACGAACGAACGAATGAACGAACGAACGAATGAATGAATGAACGAACGAACGAATGAATCAATGAATGAATCAACGAACGAACGAACGAACGAACGAACGAACGAACGAACGAACGAACGAACGAACGAACGAACGAACGAACGAACGAACGAACGAACGAACGAACGAACGAACGAACGAACGAACGAACGAACGAACGAACGAACGAACGAACGAACGAACGAACGAACGAACGAACGAATGAATGAATGAATGAATGAATGAATGAATGAATGAATGAATGAATGAATGAATGAATGAATGAATGAATGAATGAATGAATGAATGAATGAATGAATGAATGAATGAATGAATGAATGAATGAATGTTGTTTAACGAAAATCGGCTATTTTTCAGCTATATCATGGCGAGAACAAGTTAATTTTCAATGAGATGATGATGAGGTCCGCTTTGTTCTAGACCAACACGCTGAATTGGATTTGTATACTAATAGTGCTATCCCACTAACACGCTGAATTGAATTTGTATATTAATAGTGCTAGCTCACTGAAACAACAGTCCACGGGTAGACATGTCGCTCCACTCGGGCACATTATTCTGATTTCGAGCCGACCAGTCTTTCCTCTTTCTCCTTAATGCTGCATATTTAGCGGAGAAGCAACACATACCAGTTTTATAGTCTTTGGTTTGACCCGACCGGGGCTCGAACCCACGATCTACAGCTCTCGAGGAGAGCACGCTAACCATACGCCACCGATGCGGTTGTAGGTTCAAATATTCTCATATGAAGACCCATTGGTCTATTGGCTCCAAGCCATGGCAACCAGACAAAAATGATATCAATCGTAACTTGTTTAAAACTATATTCTTACTTTGTTTGTTGGAATGGAGTGTTTTTTGAGCTAATTAAATGTGTCCATCGTGTTCATACAGCATTGTTTGTTCTACGGACTATTCTGACTCTGGAATGTAGAGTCAAACATGCTCAAATTCAGACACCGTGATCTATGGATTCTAAGACCTTATGGTCCAAAGTTTTAAGTAAGCTACAAGGGGAAACTTTCCCCGGAAATTCATTTAATATCTGGAATGGAAATGCAATTGTATTTTAACCTCGTCAATTGTGTGTGCCTGTCCCAAACCAAGACACAGATTTCCATTGGCAAATACGGTATTTTCCTATTCGTTGATTTTACGAAAGCGATGGTTGTTCATTTTGTCAATATTGGTAGATTTGTTGACCATCACTGTTTAATCTTTGTTTTCATTATTGTGATATGAAGATTACATTTCATGCAAATGAATTTACCAGCGTCTATTGGTTTAAAAACCTTAGAGATCAAAATTTAACATATGCAGCTTTTTTGTTCAATTTCGTTCTGGTCTGGCCTGCGTAATATTAAAACAAGTTTAATTGCCTGTAAATGAGGACAATTTTGCTTGAAATGTTTAACAACAATATACTGAAAGCCATACATGTAAAAATAGTTATTCAAATTCCACTCAGATCATAAAAATTAATATTTGTTACTAACATTCACATAGAGTATGAAAAAAGTGCATAAATTGAGGATTTGTTTCCAGTTTCCTATAATATAGCACTGGGATTACTCCCATTGTAGCGCAATACTTTTTTTTCGTGTGAAATTTATGTTTAACTATTAAAAATCAGGTTTTTGGAAAAAATATATATTTTGACACTTCTTATAAGTATATTCCGAACCACAAAAAACAGTGGCACCGGATGTTTATTGTTTATCCAAATAAGGGTCTCGGATATTGGTGGCCATAAAATGTCATTTTCTGTCGTCAATCTGTTGCATTACTCCCAGATCCAGCAATACACCATTTCTGATAAGCTCCGGGGTGAAAATCAGCATGAAATTCAATTTCGGAGAAAGTATATTCATTTTGACACTTTGAAATTTATTCTTGAACAGCATACTGTATTTGACACCGGATGTATATTACTCTAAATTAGTAGGGACTGTGATTAAGGGGGTCGGGCACTGATTATAGATTACAACTCCCATGACACGAATCGTGAGGGAGGATTGACCACAAATCTCAGAACAAATGGGTCATTAAGCTTTAAAATTGTGTATTCTTAAATAAATCCTTATATGAAAACTTTTTCTTTGATTTTGAAATTAAATTAATTAGTTCAAAAATAATTATTGGTTAATACAAGGACGTAAGTATAGGATCCTTGGTTAAAGATGCCATTTGTTGTATTTGTATTGTTTCATGATCTGATGAATTATTTATTGTATATATGTATGCCTATATGTTGTATGACATTGATAAATAAAGATAATAATAACTGGATTATTAAAGGTTTCTTGTTTCTTGACTGTAGCGTGGTCTAAGATACGAGTGATGCATTTTATTTCGACAGAAGCAAACAGGTTATTAGCTAATTCTTTTTTATATTTTGACAATGAATTAGCAGAAAACAAGAAACTATTTTAGGAGGTACGGTTGGTTTATGGTGTTTAGCGCCACTTTCAACAATATTTCAGTTATTATTATTATGATTATTTTTATTATTATTTACAATATTTATTAAGCGCATTATCTAATCAAAATTACTCTAAGCTAAGAGTTATATCGTGGCGGTCAGTTTTATTTAAGTGTTAATATTCTACTCAATCGGGAGCTTTTTTTTTCTTTTTTTTTTCCTTTTCGCATGACTGTAAAAACCCATGCAACTAGTTAAAATTGGCAACACTGTGATTTCATAGTTTTTTCTTTCTATCATATCCATATTTTGTCATATGAAATTAAGTAATATCAAACTACATGAAAAATAAATTATATCTGAGGAATAAACTGAAACTGCATTTAAAGAATCAAAAGGTTAAAAAATAGTTCGAAAGTTTCAACCGAATAGTGTTTTGAGGCTAAATTGCTTTTATTTCTTACTTTTTCTGATTTCTGTTTAAATACAAGTTTAATGTTATTTTTAAGCTCTTTTCTTGCCATTGCTTTATTTTGAATTGTTTTTGGCAGAAAAGTCACAGATATTAAAACAAAAGGTAGTAAATTACGGTTCTTTTTGTGCGAGTCTGTTTGTGTATTTTTAAGGGTTTATTTACAATTTAATTAATAAATGGTGCACACAGAGAGTTTGGACCAAACAACAAATACAAACAACAACAAAGGCGATATAAATAGAAGATTAATTGACGTTTTTATAAATTTTGGGTGTTAATAAGAACCATTTTATATGATAATTATTCAAAGACTTTTTCAACTTTATTATCACACGCGGTGTAATATAGCTAATTACTGACCAGTAGGGTAGTAATAACATTACGAAATGTTTATCACATACATCAGACAGTGGGTCGGTAACGGTTTCACCGGTTTGGTAATTAAAATTTCCTAAAAACACTACCCAGTGAAATCTTTATCAGCTTGTTGGTAGATATAACAAGTTGATAATTTCACAGACAATAGTGAAATCAACACTATTGTGCAGAAATAAAGTGTTAATATATGCTGTAACGGTACGAAAATAAAAATTGTCATTGTTTTTTTGGTTTTTTTTTTTTCAGAATAATTAAATTCACAAAAAGGTATTACACCAGATAACGTGCCATCACTACACATTAAATACAACCAGAATTAACGTCACTAATTATTGTATTTAAGGATTGATCTCAAATTTTTTTTCATGAAGAAATAAGCTCAAAAATGTGGTACACACTGTGTAACCCAGTGTTTATCACATTTTTGAGTTTATTTCGAATGAACCGAACAAAAAATTGTGATCAATCCTGATCAATTAATTCCTAATTAATTTTTTTCTTTTCCTAAAAATATTTTGTCGGATAATAATTGCAAAAAAAAATTAAAATTAAAAAAATTTCCAATTGAGACCCCAACATGTGACTTCCGGTTAAAATTTTTGTCTGGAAAATAACGTAAATTTGTTATCCAATCAAAATCTCGTAAACACATCAAATTACTTTATTTATATATAATTGTTTTTTTGTTGTTGTTGATTTTTATTGGCTAATAAAACAGGAAGTCTCGGAAAATTCCCAATTAAAGGTGAACATTAAAATGGACTTACATTTTCAGCTTAACTATGGATATTTTCCAAATAAGAATGTAAAATGTTGAAATTTTTCTAAATTGAGAAATAAAAATAAATAGTGATAAGTAAGAATCAATACCAGACATGTCATAACCCAATGGTCAAAGTCCTTTCTGAAGACATAACATATTGTATTTGTGTCATCAATGTATATGTCTGTATCTATATTCTGGGATGAAGAAAACTAGGTAATGTTGTTCTTCCCATCTGTTGCATACCTGAAAATATGCCCTTTATGAGCTGTTGTCTGTTATATATACAGGTTCATATATACACTATTCATTAATGGGCAAATCTCTCTCTCTCTCTCTCTCTCTCTCTCTCTCTCTCTCTCTCTCTCTCTCTCTCTCTCTCTCTCTTTCTCTCTCTATATTCTCTCTCTCTCTCTCTCTCTCTCTCTCTCTCTCTCTCTCTCTCTCTCTCTCTCTCTCTCTCTCTCTCTCTCTCTCTCTCTCTCTCTCTCTCTCTCTCTCTCTCTCTCTCTCTCTCTCCATATATAGATTAATGACATTATTATTTATGTCCTCCAAATTTTGTATTTTTTTGTACTGTTCTTTCATATATATTATATATACTGAACGAAAAGCTATTTAAAATAGAACAGAAAATACTTAATTACACCATTCATTTTTTACATTTTGTAATAGAATGTCTTTTGTCTTAATGTGGATCCTCCCCTTATTTTCCGTGTTGTTTTTATGCGATATACAAAATGTTATGATTCTTTTGGGAACCTACGTTCAGTTAAACAAAATGTATAAGAATACTCTTGTATCTTTTAAAACGAAAGCAATATTTCGTCTTGACAATAAATTCAACCTTTCATGGATCGTTCCATAGATTTACCCAAAACTACCCAAGGCAGTTATTTATTTCGATGCTAAGTTTGGTTAGGGTGATGAGATGGGAGTGCTCAAAGTATTAAAGAGAATAACAGTCGAGGTCAATTAGTCATTTATGATCGTTCTGTTACATATGAATTATGTGTGTCGTTTTAAATGTTCCACTGGAATTAGTTAAACGTTTAGAGATTCAGATAGAATTCTTACATGCATGTAGTCACAGAATTTAATTGTTTAATGCATAGATGACGCTAGTCTGTAAAAGCTGCCGCTGTATCCTTGGTGTACTATAAGCTTACGAGTGCATCAGATTCCCATAGATACATGATTTATATATATATATATATAAAAAAAAAAAATGCATGCATTTGAATTCCAAAAATTATTCGTTAGCCCATAAATCAAAGTTTGCTCTTAGATTAAATGTTTTGATAGCTATGGAAGTGTTTAGCACATAAACCGTTTACTTTCTTGCTTAATATTATGTTTTAAAACTCGTTCAAAGAATTAAACGATGTTGGTTGGTATAAACGTCAAGTTATATTACTGAAGAACGGTGTAAATGTAATACAGGCGCACTTCCTAGACGCCCTCTCAGTTGCTAATCTAGTATCACAGTGGGAAAGGCGGAGGAGAATATGTTTTTCTTCTAATTTCAGCACTTTATTTTACCATTTAACTAATTGTCATTGGGTTTTAAGTTCGAGATTAGTTAATAAACACTATTGATATAGTAGTCTTATTTTAGAAAGAAATACAAAATATGTACATGTATTAATAATAAAGACATTTAATTTTGATCTGAGATTGATAGTATAGCTTATTACCACAAGACTTCTGTTTTCAAAATATATGAGAAAAGGTTCATTTACGTGCTTACATAAGATTTCTAGACAATACAGGACACATATCAATAGATTGATGGATTGATTGATTGATATTAAACACCAAATGATTAACATGCCACGCCACGATATAGCTGAAATATTGTTAATGTTGGCGTTAAGCACCAATCAATCAATCAATGATTTCTTTTAACATGTCAGCTTTACGTTCGTGGCGAGAACAAGTTTACGAAACATTAAATAACTGGTATAGTTTATAAGGAACCTCTACGATGGTGTAATGGTTAGCTTGCTTCCCTCCTGTGTGGTATATCTTGGGTTAAATTCCAAGCATGTCAATCCAAAGACTAGGAATATGGTATTTGTTGCTTCCTCACTAAGAAGTGACAGCAAAGACTCGAGAGAAAAAAATATTAACAATGGTGGTAAATATATGAAAAAACTATTATTTGGACTACAAAAGGAATAACTAAACATTGCAACTTATTTCAAACCCTTAAAAATCATTATTTTGAACTTATTTGGAAACTGTTTTATATATTAGTACTCAAAATAACTAAATGCAAGTTGTTTCCTCAAGATTTTCAACATTCTTTATTTCTCATATAATCATAGTTGAAACAGTGGTACAAAGCATTTCTCAATTTAGCATAAATAGATAATAAATACACATGACACGACAAGACGGTCTACAAAATCAAATACAAAAAAAATGTAATAATAACAGAAATGAAATAACATCATTTATTGGACGACAGAGATATATGGTTAACCAGGAGGACACAGCCGTATGTCGTTACTATAAAACCATTGATTGAACACATTCACACTATCATGAACTTTTCATTTACAACCAACTTTACGATTGATTGAATGATTGATTGATTGTCGTTTAATGTAGTATTTCAGCTATATTTACAAACAGTAAATAATGTACGTAAAAAAGATGACACTGAGGTGGTTCAAATAGCGAAGATTTAAAATAGCAATGAGGAAAGAGGATATAAAGGTCAAGGTCTGAATTTGTCAGCCATCATCAACCGACTCTGCCAACAAACTTGCTAGTCAGGAGCTGCTACAAATTGTCTTTTACGGGCATAGAGTGTGACATTCTATTTACACCAGACACTCATTTACATTCCGATAAGGACGAGTAATGTAACTGATTCATCCAGAACAACTAACAGATGCCTCTCTTAAAGGAGATTGTACCCGGTACCTCAGAATCTATGTTTTGTTTCTGTATCCAAGAGATCCTTTCGGAACTCCAACTTCACGATGAGGACAAGACAAGCCACCATGGAACACTTGCATAATGTATGCATGTTTGTTGTTTTGTGAGTAAGCACCCAGTTTAATCTATTTTTGTCTATCTCTCGTGTGAAATAAAATAGCTGTAATATTCCTAAACATTGATAAACATTAGAAAAAAATATATATATTTATTATTATTTTGAATTTAGCATAATTCTCAATTAAAGCAATTTTCTTGAATGAACAACACATTAAAGATATTCACTTTCAGCATTTATAAAAATAATGGCACCAAATAATCGCGTTTAATTACTATGTAATTATAGAGTTGATAGAATTACAGTAGCACCCACGTGATGGTCACTCCTACCACATGGTTCAATAAATTTGCATACATTAGCCACTTTGATTGAAAAAGACATTACTGTCTGGAGATTCTTACCCCGCTGGATCTTGATTCATTTTATTGAAAGAGATAATATATTTCATCAACAGTCTTTGATATTTTTATGCCATATTTTATTTTCCATCACGAGATGAAAAGAAAAAGTCAGCGGCACACAGAATATAAATTTCTCATTTATCAATATATATAGCGTTTTATATTTCTGCAGTAAAATAGGTAGGGACACAAACATATGGATTCGATTTCAAATGTATGCTAATTAATATGTGGGCATATGCCTTTTGACCTCATGTTCATTGAAAAATAATGAAAAAATAATAATCAGTTATAAAAATATAGTTTCCCGAAGAGAGGAGTGGATTGACTTAATCTGGTACAATATGAGTACATGATGTGTGTGTGTGTTTATGTGTGAGTGGAAAAAAAGGGGGAAGTGATGGTAGAGTCAAACAAATTTAAGAGTGAGTGATTGTAGTATAAATCCAACACAGCAATTTTTCAGCTTTATCATGGCGAGAACGAGTTAATTGTAAAAAAGATGATGATGAGGTTCGCTTTGTAATAGACCAACACGCTTAGTTGGAATTGCATAGTGCTAGTTCACTGAAATAACAATACACAGATTGACATATTGCCCCACTCGGTCACATTATCCTGATTCCGAGCCAACCAGCTCTTTCTCCTTAATGCTGCGTGCTTAGCGGAGAAGCAACAAATACCATTTTTTGTCTTTGCTTCAACCCGATCGGAACACATTTATGTTGCTTTTCCTTTATTGGCTAATATTCTAAGTAAATAAGAGATATCTTCAGTTGATTTTTTTAAACTTTGAATTTATAGAAAACTCGAAATTCCGTTTTGGTGAGAAATGAAGAAGAAGGTACCAAAAAAAGAATTCTTGTTGACATATTTTTTTAATCGAAAATTTATAAGTAGTTTTTAATTCGCGGTAGGGGACATTGACAACAGAAAGAGTGTGAAATTCATACAAATGTAATCTTTTTATTCCACTTAATGTGCGATAAGAAAGCTATATAGAGCTATTTCATCTCTTTAAATGTGTGACATGCGGAGCTGAAGCTTAAAAAGTAGGAATTTTATGACAATCACGAATAATATTTCATAGGTTACTTATCGAAAGTCAATCTTCAAAGTAAACAGGGAACAGGTTACTATCCCATCTGCGTGACAAATACGGAGTGAAGAGCATTTGTTTGCATTCTTACGAATTAAAACTTCTTTACAAGTTAAATAAGCAACATAGGAATTAAAACAGTGGTTACAGTGATATTTTGACAGGCAAGATTGTCCTTTTTAAATAAATGCGATGTTATCTTTTGTAAATAAATTAGATAAAAGACAACCAAAGAGAGACTACCTAACTTGGGTTCTATGACTGTTATTTTATGGGAGATAACTCCATTTTTTTAAAAATGTGTTCAAAGGGAATTAACTCAAATAAATTTTTGATACATAAGAAATACTTTCTTTGAACATGACCAAATATATCATTTATCTGCAGACAGCAACAATACAACAAATATTGAGAAAAAATAATAAGAAAATTCCATGTCAATTTTTATTCAGAAATATTGAAGTTGAAATATTCTTAAACTACCAAATACTGAATATAAAAGAGGGGACAATGTGCATGCTTTTTACATCTCACACTTGGTAACGCGAGAATTATTCATTTCACATATATATATATAGATTTTCTGAAGCAATACATTTGAATAGTGAAAGTAGATATAAACATATGAGCATTTGACATGTTTTACCAGAATTGCATTTAGAAAAAAACCCGAATATTATTTATAACCATTCACAATGCTTTCATGTTTTCATCATAAAACAATAATTATGCTTATTCTTCATGATATGTTTTTTTTCAATATCTATATGTTATGAGTATTCTCCAGTCTGCAAATTCTAATCTAAAAATAATTGACATCATCACAAACATGATCTTTTCCACTGAGATTCCAACATAAAGATTTGTGTCCAAAGACAGTAACTCTTGGCTTTTCCCCCACACAGTCTACACTAAAAAATGTACATGTATAATGTAATTTATTATATAATCATATCATTTAAACGAATCAAGAAACAATTCGTGTGCGTGGGGGCGGGACTAACTAGGTTTCGCATGTTTTGAGATTGCTGGACGTCATGTATGCCAAAGGAGAACCTCTGATACCTCACAATTAACAACAGTTTGGAGTGGTCGTTGGCGGTCCGTTGCAAGGCCAAAGTTTTTTTTATGTAACACCTCATTTTTTCCTTGTGGTAATCAAACCATCAAACCACACTCACAAAGAACCATCTCAATGCCACCTCCAGAAAACCTACCATCTGGTGTATTTTTTGTAAAGGTGTTCTTGTCATGATTATTGCTGATGTACAGCTCACTGACGTTAAACAGCAATTCTAATATGACGTCCTTCAAACGCTTTGAGTCCAAACCCGTGGTAAAAATAATATTTTTATATGTTATTCAGCTATCAGACAGGGTATAGCTGAATAACAGATATATTACGGATTTAACCATTTTTTTTTAAATACAACTTCCAACTGTATTAAATAAATTTGCCTCTTTTATTTTCATTTTTCGTATCTCTAGATGTCCGTTTCCGTACCTTTGACGTCATTCTTCAATGACGTCAAAATATGTGTCACGTCATATTTCATGTATAGGGTGTCTCATGAAGGAAAATACTGTAGTAAATTTCTAAATCAATACAGTTTCATATGTAATAAATTTTATAAACTTTATAAATATAACATTAATATATCACATAACAAAACAACGGGTTTGCGAAACAGCTTCAATAATTTAAATGTTAACAACATGTAAATAAAACCTTGGTGTGGTCTCATGACGTCGAAAGTTTTCAAGGCTCAACGTTTTGTTTATTTGTTCAGTATGGTACAGCCGTGGAACATAGGAGTTTGCTGAATCGATCAGGTATTTGTGACGGAATTAACTGTTGTAATATTTTTTTGTTCATGCAGCCGTTTTGAGTATAAAAACAGCATTTAATTTGGTAAAAATACATTTATTATTCCGTATTATACCATCGATTCGGTGAAGCGTAATGTTTTGTCGTCCATGTTTTAGTCGTTTTTGGGGACTGACATATATACCCCGTCTGATTTCCGAATATATGCTGACATTCAGGGTTGAAGAATCAATGAAAATATGTGTAACAAACTAAATTCGTAATATTAATCTATGACCGATTAAATTTATGACGTCATCGACAATTTATAACGATATTTTACCAATTTTTACATATTAGAATCGAAATAATTCATGGAAGCCATATGTATATATGGTTTTTACCAGGGGTAGGCCTTTATGTCAGTTTTTTACCCCTCGCTTACGCTCGGGGTAAAACTTCGTGACATAAAAGCCTACCCGTGGTAAAAACAATATATACATATGGCTTCCATGAATTATTTCTTAATCAATCAACTAGTAATATTTACAAATACATGCAAACGTAAGATTTTAAAGGGATTTTATGCACATAACTCGCTGCTTATTTAGTCATAGAATTAAATGGACTATATTTAGCAATCATTCTATTTTTTGCCGTTAACAAGCTGGTATGATCGAGATGGTAAAGTGTTAAAAATAAAAAATAAATAAATAATCTAAGTATAACTAACACAACCAACCGTAAAATATTGAATACATAGTTTGTTTTACTTAAAGTTTAATTCAAAACATTCAGGTCAATATTGTTAAATGTAGCTATAGCGATCAATGTAAACGACACAAGAGCAGATCAATTAAGTGCTTGGATTAAATTTATAGGTCAAAATATATTCCCCATACATGTATAAACTACAGTTAGGCGTAAGCCAAACATAACACACACACGGAAGTACAGCATAGCATTTTTGTAGATAATAATTGTTACTGTTGCTCTGTTCGGTAATTTAATGCCAGCGTTTGTTTTTGATAACACATTTAAAACTTCAGTTTTTTATTTATAATTACCATTATATTTTTGAAAGAGAAAACTAAAGATTGAATCTACATAAAGAACCGAGGATGAACTAGAGTATTCCGGAAGGGTGAGCAGTTTAATGCAGGTTTATTCCACTGGTCTATATATAACAAGATATAAAAATCAATCAAAACAATCACTTTGATCAATTAGTCATTAAAATCCTTCGGGTGTTATAATTCACGATGTCCGTGTTAATGTCAAGTTTGAACACCACTCAGCTGTAGAATTTGTCGTTACAGTTGAATGGACAGGAATGATCGAACTAACCATTTGTAACCTGTAATTTTATAGGGATAGAACAATGGACCGTAAAACAGAAGCTCCTCCATCAGCGTTTACTTATGAACAGCCAGGTGCACCTTCTGGGGCCCCTCCTGCAGGACCCCCTCCAGGTAATCGTATTGCTTTTTTTCTATGCATGATACATCTTATCTCGTACATTGTGGGGGCAACTTTATGTTTATTTTTCGGTGGGGATGGGGGTGGGTGGGGGTGATGGGGGTATGATGTTTAACGCAATTTTGAACAATATTTCAGTTATATCGTTTATTTTTCATACTATCAAAGAAAAATATATAGTGTTGACATAATAAAAATGTATTACTTAATGTAAAATATTTTATGTATTTATAAATTATTCTATAAAGTGTGAATCCCTTTGATTTCGATAATATTTAGCGTTGGAAACCCACTTGATGAATGTTGATGAATTATTTGGGCTTGCCTGACCTAATTCATAAATTTGAGGTGTTTTCCGTTTTATTTTGTAGATTTCTTAGCATATCTCTCAATGAAATTGTATGTCCATATGTCAGTAGTTACAACAGGTACAGTCGTAGTCATTGTCGTGTTCGTATGGTAGTTGGATTTACAACTACCTGTGCAATCAGTACATATCACCACTAAAGTTGTGAATTCGAAACCCGCTCATTGCGAGCACAGATACTTGTGGACAGGACACAGCATCCCCCTTTTTACACCCTACCCCCCCTTTTTTCATTTTTTTTTCATTTCCATGGCTTAGAAATATGTAAAACAGCAATACTATGCCGTTTTCTGATATACATATCAGTCGACTGATGCAATCAGAAAACGGCATCTCTATATACATATCAGTCGACTTATGCAGTCAGAAAACGGCATATTATTGCTGTTTTACATATTTCTAAGCCATGGAAATGAAAAACAAAAGAATTAAAAATGAAAAAAGGGGGTAGGGTGTAAAAAGGGGGGATGCTGTGTCCTGTCCACAAGTACCTGTGATTGCGAGGTGTATTCGATACAGCATTATGTGATAAAGTTTGTCAGTGACTTGCGACAGGTCGGTGGTTTTCTCCGGGCACTCCGGTTTCCTTCACCAATTAATTTGACCACCACAATATAACTGAAATATTGTTGAAAGTGGCGTTAAACACCATACCCTAATTCTAACCATTTTTATGACAACAGAGTGTACTGTTGGTGGTTTTTTAGATAAATAACACGTACAGTCTAACCTTCCTCGTTGTCAGACAAAATTTTCATTACATTTATGACAAAAGATGGAATACATGTATGTGGGAAAATTAGTGTATTAGCCACTTCTAATATCAATGTTTCTGACTGGATACAGAGTACAATACGACCTCTTTAATATGTATATTACAGAATAATAAATCTAAATTAAGTTTGTATGAGTCTAGGTTACATACCTGTTGATATAATTTGAAAGACAGTACAAGAAAAGAGTGAAAAAAGAACGCGTTCTTTGAGTTGATGAATTACAATCCCTTCAACGAAATAAAACACTAGAAGTATACTCGAAACTCGTCACATCAAACTCGGTTCTGTCATGTCTCTTGGCATCTCGAAGTAAATATGTGGATGATTTGTATAAGTAGATAGTTTACTTTACTCTAGAACACTTGACTCCTCGGTCAATTCAGTATAAAATCAATGGTACCTTTCGCCTTTGATACACCATTTTCAACTGTGTCAACATTTAATCTCCATTACCATTGTCGTACGATAGCTTAGGAATTTTTTTTTATCAGTGTTGGAATTCATACAGACACAATGCAAGTGAGACGTTGACCTTTGTTGGGGCTTTGTTAAGTATAAAAATTGATAAACTTATCCCTTTAATCATGAACATTATTGGTTTAAAAACAAGTAAAGAATGTGGTAAGACATTGCATCATTACTGACTTGAGTTTTTTATTGTCAACATATATTTGTTATGCTTGATAGACGTATGTTCGCCAAACAGGCGGCATGTCTATCAATACCAACTGTGCTCCTCTCCTGGCCGACCTGGTACTTTATTCATATGAAGCAGGTGTAGCACATCTTCTGATTACCCCTTTGATATCTTCATAATTTCGTAGCTCCTTTTCTCTCGGAGGACTTTGAATAGTGATCACTTGTCATCAAGCCTCGCATGGTGTTAAACAACAGTCAATCAATTTATTGAAACTGAACATTTATTTGTGTAATTGGAATACCAGAAAACTAATTACTGCTTCTTTGTTACCAGAAAACTAATTACTGCTTCTTTGTTACCAGAAAACTAATTACTGCTTCTTTGTTAGGACATACGAATGCAGTACAAGATGAAAAACATTTACTTTTTACATGTCCTTCAGACACTATAATAGATTCATAGTTATAAGCTGATAACTTGTATTTCATGTGAAGAGTATATGTGAAACTTAGAACACCAATAAAGAGTTCCGATAAACTGAAAGTTCACACTCACCTTAGGGAACTAGTTACGTTCATGGTGTATGCGAGATGATGATCAATATTACTAACACAAACGTTGTCTTTAATTACTTTTAACGGATTGGGATTATGATGTAATGAATATGCAAAGAAATCCATCTGAAACTCAGGTAAAATTAATTCGTTTCCATGGCGACAGAAATTGAAACATACAATTGACCCGAATGTAATCGTGCATCAAAGAAGACCATCAACCCCTACATACATATAATATTAATATTAGCTAATCAACTTTATCTTCCGTTTTCAGCGTATACAACAGCCTCGACACACGTGGTTGTTAATCAGCATCCAGGATATGTATTACAAGTCCAGTATAGGGAAACGCCACTGAGAACAAAATGCCCATCATGTAGTGCTGATGTTTTGACATCAACTCATTATGAAGTTGGAACTTTCACCTGGGTAGCTTGCGTTTTTCTGATATTTATCGGGTATGTGTTAATAATATAAGATCCGTTTATTTGAAACCCCAGGGTAGATTTTACACGAATTGTTTTGTTTTAATAAACGGTACATAATTGGCAGGAAAAATAAATCAGTGGACATTTTTTAACGATAGCAAATAATAATCCAATAAAAAAATAAACGAAATTATTTTTGTTTTCAGTATTTTCATGTTAGAAAAAGACAACATTTTATAAGTCTTATAAAAACGACCCTAAGCAAATTGCAAAATAAATCATTGAAAAAAGGACAAAGGAGGAACTCAAAATATATTTAAAGGGCATTACTAGTGCATCTTTATTTTCACGATAACCGTATCGGTGCTGTAATGGTTAATGTGCTCGCCACGAGTGCGATAGATCCGGAGGGTCTTAGACCCAGTCGGGTGAAACAAAAGACTATACTATTGGTATTTGTTGCTTTTCCGCTAAGCACACATCAATAAGGAGCGAAGGCAAAAACTTGTTGTCGCAGAATCAGGATAATTTGCCTGAGTTGTGCGACATGTCTATCCGCGACTGTTGTTTCAGTGAATAGCAATAAAACAATCCAAACTAAGCGCTGAACATCATCATTTCATCGAATGTAACTTGTTCCCGCCATGATATAACTGAAATATTGCTCATTTAGCGTTAACAACAATCGCTCACTATGAGTGTCGGTCTAGTACAAATCGGACATCACCATATCATCGAATGTAACTGGTTCTCGCCATGATATAACTGAAATATTGCTCATTTAGCGTTAAACTACAATCTTTCACTCATTTTATTTTCACGGTTCTATATATTTTCAACCTACAAATGTTGAATATTAGTCTTTAGAATCAAGTGCAATCATAAATGAATTGATTTGGATCTCACCGTTTAAGATTCTTTTTCTCTCTCTCTCAAATATTCTGTTATAAGGACACCCATCTATGACATTCGAGTAACAGCAAATCTCAAGAATGCACCCTCTTTTTCTTCTATATGCATAATTGACAAGAAATTTAATATTTAAGAAAAATTGAATGCATGGCATGTTGCAACAAGAATGTAAGTTAATGACAGAAAGGTAGAACATGTCTACCGTATATTCTCGACTATAAGTCGATCCACCTATAAGTCAAAAGGCCTTTCCACACTTCCACTCTGATATCTTGGGGATTCATGTTAGAACCGCTTATAAGTCGGTCAGAGATACCTGAAAGCAGTCGGTCAGAAATCTCTGACAACAGTCGGTCTAAAATCCCTAACAACAGTCGGTCAGAATTCCCTGACAACTGTCGGTCAGCGATCACTGACAACAGTCAGTCAGAAATCCCTGACAACAGTGGGTCAGAAATCCCTGACAACAGTGGGTCAGAAATCCCTGACAACAGTAGGTCAGAAATACCTGACAACAATCTGTCCGAGATCACTGACAACAGTCTGTCCGAGATCAATGACAACAGTTTGTCCGAGATCACCGACAACAGTAGGTCCGAGATCACTGACAACAGTTGGTCAGTAATCCCTGACAACAGTCTGTCCGAGAACACTGAATTCAGAAAATGTAATATTGTTTCATTGTTGATTCTAGATCAACAAAAACAAATTTCCATTTATTACTATTCCATATTTATTAATGTGTAGGAAATAGTTTTGAAAATTACTTTCAGTCTCAGAAATAAAATAAGAAACGTCCATATGCTAGAACGCTGAAAAAAATATACCAGGACCGTTAATACCAAAAAAATGCATACCAAAAATATATCAGAACCTGTAACAGGCAAAACATATTACCTGTGATTGGCATAAATATAACAGAACATGTGATTGGCATAGATATAACAGAACATGTGATTGGCATAAATATAACAGAACATGTGATTGGCATAAATATAACAGAACATCTGATTGGCATAGATATAACAGAACATGTGATTGGCATAAATATAACAGAACATGTGATTGGCATAAATATAACAGAACATGTGATTGGCATAGATATAACAGAACATGTGATTGGCATAAATATAACAGAACATGTGATTGGCATAAATATAACAGAACATGTGATTGGCATAAATATAACAGAACATATGATTGGCATAAAATATAATAGGACCTGTGATTTGCATCAATATAACAGAACATGTGATAGGCATAAATATAACAGAACATGTGATTGGCATAAATATAACAGAACATGTGATTGGCATAAAATATAATAGGACCTGTGATTGGCATCAATATAACAGAACATGTGATAGGCATAAATATAACAGAACATGTGATTGACATAAATATAACAGAACATGTGATTGGCATAAATATAACAGAACATGTGATTGGCATAAATATAACAGAACATGTGATTGGCATAAAATATAATAGGACCTGTGATAGGCAAAAATATAACAGAACATGTGATTGGCATCAATATAACAGAACATGTGATTGGCATAAATATAAAAGAACATGCGATTAGCATAAATATAACAGAACATGTGATTGGCATAAATATAACAGAACATGTGATTGGCATAAATATAACAGAACATGTGATTGGCATAAATATAACAGAACATCTGATTGGCATAGATATAACAGAACATGTGATTGGCATAAATATAACAGAACATGTGATTGGCATAAATATAACAGAACATGTGATTGGCATAAATATAACAGAACATCTGATTGGCATAGATATAACAGAACATGTGATTGGCATAAATATAACAGAACATGTGATTGGCATAAATATAACAGAACATTTGATTGGCATAAATATAACAGAACATGTGATTGGCATAAAATATAATAGGACCTGTGATAGGCAAAAATATAACAGAACATGTGATTGGCATAAATATAACAGAACATGTGATTGGCATAAATATAAAAGAACATGCGATTGGCATTAATATAACAGAACATGTGATTGGCATAAAATATAATAGGACCTGTGATTGGCATCAATATAACAGAACATGTGATAGGCATAAATATAACAGAACATGTGATTGGCATAAATATAACAGAACATGTGATTGGCATAAAATATAATAGGACCTGTGATTGGCATCAATATAACAGAACATGTGATTGGCATAAATATAACAGAACATGTGATTGGCATAAATATAAAAGAACATGCGATTGGCATAAATATAACAGAACGTGTGATAGGCATAAAATATAATAGGACCTGTGATAGGCAAAAATATAACAGAACATGTGATTGGCATAAATATAACAGAACATGTGATAGGCATAAATATAAAAGAACATGCGATTGGCATAAATATAACAGAACATGTGATTGGCATAAATATAACAGAACGTGTGATTGGCATAAATATAACAGAACATCTGATTGGCATAGATATAACAGAACATGTGATTGGCATAAATATAACAGAACATGTGATTGACATAAATATAACAGAACATGTGATTGGCATAGATATAACAGAGCATGTGATTGGCATAAATATAACAGAACATGTGATTGGCATAAATATAACAGAACATGTGATTGGCATAAATATAACAGAACATGTGATTGGCATAAAATATAATAGGACCTGTGATAGGCAAAAATATAACAGAACATGTGATTGGCATAAATATAACAGAACATGTGATTGGCATAAATATAAAAGAACATGCGATTGGCATAAATATAACAGAACATGTGATTGGCATAAATATAACAGAACATGTGATTGGCATAAATATAACAGAACATGTGATTGGCATAAATATAACAGAACATCTGATTGGCATAGATATAACAGAACATGTGATTGGCATAAATATAACAGAACATGTGATTGGCATAAATATAACAGAACATGTGATTGGCATAAATATAACAGAACATGTGATTGGCATAAATATAACAGAACATGTGATTGGCATAAAATATAATAGGACCTGTGATTAGCATCAATATAACAGAACATGTGATAGGCATAAAATATAATAGGACCTGTGATAGGCAAAAACATAACAGAACATGTGATTGGCATAAATATAACAGAACATGTGATTGGCATAAATATAAAAGAACATGCGATTGGCATAAATATAACAGAACATGTGATTGGCATAAATATAACAGAACATATGATTGGCATAAATATAACAGAACATGTGATTGGCATAAATATAACAGAACATCTGATTGGCATAGATATAACAGAACATGTGATTGGCATAAATATAACAGAACATGTGATTGGCATAAATATAACAGAACATGTGATTGGCATAAATATAACAGAACATGTGATTGGCATAAAATATAATAGGACCTGTGATTGGCATCAATATAACAGAACATGTGATAGGCATAAATATAACAGAACATGTGATTGGCATAAATATAACAGAACATGTGATTGGCATAAAATATAATAGGACCTGTGATTGGCATCAATATAACAGAGCATGTGATTGGCATAAATATAACAGAACATGTGATTGGCATAAATATAAAAGAACATGCGATTGGCATCAATATAACAGAACATGTGATAGGCATAAAATATAATAGGACCTGTGATAGGCCAAAATATAACAGAACATGTGATTGGCATAAATATAACAGAACATGTGATTGGCATAAATATAGAAGAACATGCGATTGGCATAAATATAACAGAACATGTGATTGGCATAAATATAACAGAACATGTGATTGGCATAAATATAACAGAACGTGTGATTGGCATAAATATAACAGAACATCTGATTGGCATAGATATAACAGAACATGTGATTGGCATAAATATAACAGAACATGTGATTGGCATAAATATAACAGAACATGTGATTGGCATAAAATATAATAGGACCTGTGATTGGCATCAATATAACAGAACATGTGATAGGCATAAATATAACAGAACATGTGATTGGCATAAATATAACAGAACATGTGATTGGCATAAAATATAATAGGACCTGTGATTGGCATCAATATAACAGAACATGTGATTGGCATAAATATAACAGAACATGTGATTGGCATAAATATAACAGAACATGTGATTGGCATAAATATAACAGAACATCTGATTGGCATAGATATAACAGAACATGTGATTGGCATAAATATAACAGAACATGTGATTGGCATAAATATAGCAGAACATGTGATTGGCATAAATATAACAGAACATGTGATTGGCATAAAATATAATAGGACCTGTGATTGGCATCAATATAACAGAACATGTGATAGGCATAAATATAACAGAACATGTGATTGGCATAAATATAACAGAACATGTGATTGGCATAAAATATAATAGGACCTGTGATTGGCATCAATATAACAGAACATGTGATTGGCATAAATATAACAGAACATGTGATTGGCATAAATATAAAAGAACATGCGATTGGCATAAATATAACAGAACATGTGATAGGCATAAAATATAATAGGACCTGTGATAGGCAAAAATATAACAGAACATGTGATTGGCATAAATATAACAGAACATGTGATTGGCATAAATATAAAAGAACATGCGATTGGCATAAATATAACAGAACATGTGATTGGCATAAATATAACAGAACATGTGATTGGCATAAATATAACAGAACATGTGATTGGCATAAATATAACAGAACATGTGATTGGCATAAAATATAATAGGACCTGTGATTGGCATCAATATAACAGAACATGTGATAGGCATAAATATAACAGAACATGTGATTGGCATAAATATAACAGAAGATGTGATTAGCATAAAATATAATAGGACCTGTGATTGGCATCAATATAACAGAACATGTGATAGGCATAAATATAACAGAACATGTGATTGGCATAAATATAACAGAACATGTGATTGGCATAAAATATAATAGGACCTGTGATTGGCATCAATATAACAGAACATGTGATAGGCATAAATATAACAGAACATGTGATTGGCATAAATATAACAGAACATGT
Organism: Bathymodiolus brooksi; assembly: GCA_963680875.1. Taxonomy (NCBI): domain Eukaryota; kingdom Metazoa; phylum Mollusca; class Bivalvia; order Mytilida; family Modiolidae; genus Bathymodiolus; species Bathymodiolus brooksi. Next base: position 48,278,818 of record OY804576.1, on the reverse strand, counting down.
GATTGGCATAAAATATAATAGGACCTGTGATTGGCATCAATATAACAGAACATGTGATAGGCATAAATATAACAGAACATGTGATTGGCATAAATATAACAGAACATGTGATTGGCATAAAATATAATAGGACCTGTGATTGGCATCAATATAACAGAACATGTGATTGGCATAAATATAACAGAACATGTGATTGGCATAAATATAACAGAACATGTGATTGGCATAAATATAACAGAACATGTGATTGGCATAAAATATAATAGGACCTGTGATTGGCATCAATATAACAGAACATGTGATTGGCATAAATATAACAGAACATGTGATTGGCATAAATATAACAGAACATGTGATTGACATAAAATATAATAGGACCTGTGATTGGCATAAATATAACAGAACATGTGATTGGCATAAATATAACAGAACATGTGATTGGCAAAAATATATCAGGATCCGTAAAAGGCAAACAAAAATAAAAATAATAAAACAGGACTCGTAATGGGTAAAAACATACCAGGCCGCGTAATGGGTAAAAACATACCAGGCCGCGTAATGGGTAAAAACATACCAGGCCGCGTAATGGGTAAAAACATACCAGGCCGCGTAATGGGTAAAAACATACCAGGCTGCGTAATGGGTAAAAACATACCAGGCCGCGTAATGGGTAAAAACATACCAGGCCGCGTAATGGGTAAAAACATACCAGGCCGCGTAATGGGTAAAAACATACTAGGCCGCGTAATGGGTAAAAACATACCAGGCCGCGTAATGGGTAAAAACATACCAGGCCGCGTAATGGGTAAAAACATTCCAGGCCGCGTAATGGGTAAAAAATATACCAGAACCTGTAAATATCATGCAAGGATAAAAATAAAAACAATCTAGGACATCATAATACAAGAAGTCAGTGCTGTAGATTTCATGAACAAAATCCAGGGTCTTAAACGACTGCTTTATGAAAATCAAATGGCCATACAGTAAGCTAACACAAATACACATATGTTATATTTATGATACAGGCTGTCATTTATATTTTTTAAAACTTATCTATTTTTTTTATTTTCAGATTGTCATTGTTTTGTTGTCTGATTCCATTTTGTATGAACTCCTGCAAAGATGTAGTTCATGTCTGCCCTAACTGTAGATTCACTATAGGTCGTTACAACAGAATGTGATGTCAGCTATTACGTCATCTATTTAAATATAGCATACCTATGTGACGTTCTGCACAAACTAGCATTCGGGAATCTCTGTAGCTGTACGACACTTCACTTTGAACACTGCGGGGCATTTATATTCTCTCTGCTATGCGGATTGCATGTTTTCTGAAAGTGTTTTTATTTCAGTGCGAGGAGAACAAAAACAGAAAAGTTGGATATACATTCTTATCTAGTTCATCGAATAAAATTGTCATCAAAATCTAACTGTGTCAACTATTGCATGTTCACATGTATTTCAGTTCTTGATCAGGGGCCGTCGTGGCCGTGATCATATGGTAGTTGGATTTACAACTACTTATGCAATCAGTGCCTATCACCACTGATGTTGTGAATTCAAATCTAGATCTGGGCGAGGTGTACAATATTATGTGATAAAGTTTGTCGGTGACCTACGACAGGTCGGTGGTTTACTCCAGGTCCTCCTGTTTCCTCCACCAATAAAACTGACCGCCACAATATAACTGAAATATTGCTGAAAGTGGCGCTAAGAACCACCAAGAAAACAGTTCTTGATCGCAGGGAGCGACCATTGAACTTTTAGGGTGTGGATTTTATTTTTGGTTTTGCTTTTCTTTAAAAATCTTCTGTCGCCAGATTTTATAGAAAACAATTTTTCTCACCCCTTGGATAAAGTAGTCCGTTAGTTTAGGTGGAAAAGATTTTTCTATCTTACCCCGGCTCCAGGGTAAGACAAGCTACACGCCGTTTTTCCCGCAAAATTGTTTTCCATTGTTGAATTAAATTGTCGATTTACAGTGTCTTGACAGTATTTCACAATAAAATACAATAAAATACAATATTGTATTTATAAATATATTATAAATGCTACTACAACAGCGATAAATGCCTGTAAAAAAATTTATTTGACGTTGATCAACGTAATTGTTTTTATTTACGTTAGTTACCTAACAAGGGAGAGTACTCTATATTTTCTCAACGTAAACAAATATTTTAAAGAGATGAGAAAAAGAGGCAAACATAGTAAAAGGTGCAAGATTTTGTTATTGTAGAATCTATCACAACTTTGTTAACTTTAATATGAAACCGGCACGGCCTTGAATGCTCGCGCATCTGAAAATTATCTGGCAATTTCATCAAAAAGTGTCGAGAAATTTTGGGCCGAGATATATTAGGGACGACGTTTTTTAGGGCCGAATCTAGTCTCATTCAATCGCAATCGTAACTACTCGGCCATTCTCGCTACCCTGCAAATAATTTTATTTGCAGGGTAGCGAGAATGGCCGAGTAGTTACGATTGATTCAATCGAGCTGTCGTTCCTTTATTCCAGTTATCGTTCCTTACGAAATCTCAAAAGTTAACTTCCGCGTAGAAACAAAATTTCTTGTCAGTATGTCAGAAGAGATTTAATAAATTAAAAAATATCAATATAAGTAAAACAAGCTAGCAAAATGACTTTTATTACACACGGGTTCCGGGTTTCAGTGGTATCGGACGTACGAGAGAGGGTACGAGACTTCAGGATCACATTTGCGCTTTATGTTAAGAAGATCTTCATTAGTTGAGTGTGTTAGTGTGTTACCCGGAAACCGGTGTTTACAAAACGTAGAATTTTTTTTTCTTCGACAATATGTTCAACCATGTTTGTTAAAAAATCCTAAGTACACATTTTATACCATAAAGAGCTCGCTTAAGCTCGAATATTATTTTGAACCTCTTTAAAGTTGTAAAATGAAAATCTTGTTTTATTTTATTACGTGGCATTTTGGTCCTGTCGGCTGTGATACGGTTCGCAAATTAATGCACCAAACTACATAACAAGTAAACAAACATTGACACGGTAGAAAGGGGTGAGAAAAAGAGTCAAACACCGTAAAAGGTGCAAGATAGTAAAATCTCTGATACCCTCGGGTGTCACAGATTTTACTATCTTGCATCTCTCCCGGTGTTAGACCCTATATATCTTACCCTGGCTCCTGGGTAAAGCTACACGTGCCTTTTCCCGCAAAATTGTTTTCCATTATTGTCGATTTATCGATATGCATCCTTGTCTTGACAGTGTTTTAAATGTATATCATAATATAATATATAGACAGCATCCTTAAATGGTAACACAACAGTGATAAATATACTGCTATAAACTATAAAAAGATATTTGACGTTGGTCAAAGGGAGGTAACTTTTCTTTATTTACGTTAGTTAACAAGGGAGAGCACTCTATATTTTCTTTATTTTTTATTGTAGAATCTATCACAAGTTGCTAACTTTATTATTTTGAACCCCTTCAAAGTAGTAAAACGAAAATCTTGTTTTATTTTATTACGTAGGATTTTGGTCCTGTGATACGGTTTGCAAATTAATACGCCAAACTACACAAAAAGTAAACAAACATTGACACGGTAGAAAGTAGTTCTAATAATAAAACCCTAAATGTTCGCTTACTCGCAAGGGTTATAACGGGATGCCATTACACGTAATGGAGCAGCCGCCGATGATTTTTTGCGCTCGCTTACAGAGTTTCTGACGCCTGCATTTATCAATAATAAGACATAACCTTTCCTTTTGTCCATTATTATAACAAGTTTTTATCACCTACCAGTATTTTAGAATGTAATTCCCACAAAGTAAAAATCCATGTTTACTTTCTCTCTGAACATTTTGAATTTCGTCATTTCCAGCCTCACTATTTGGATGTCGATACCATATTTGGCGATTTGAGGCGTGAATGTTTTGATCAGCCGTTTACTACGTTTAGTAATAAATACCATATTTAGAAAAGCTCCGCCTTCCGTAGTTTCCGGTTATGGCAAACGATCGATAAATTTGAACAAGATTGTTGCTACCTTTGAAAAGCATATATTTCTCAGCCAAACCGATTTAACAAGGACTGGGATCATCAGTAATAGTTATAATGAAATGTTTGAAGCATAAATAGTGAGTTTTTTATGTTTCATCTGCAACTTTTTTTTTGCTTCATTGTGACGAATGGGACCGCGTGGTAGCCCTGCCGAGACACAAATTTGTCAAAATTTTTTATGATGAAAAATCATAATATAATTATAGACGAATTTGTCTTCACAATTCTGGATACTGGTAAAGGTTCCCAGAGATCAAACCCTCATTTGTTCTCAGCTCGCCCCCGGGTGGCGGATAGCGGGAGCCCTCTCATTGGTGGATTGGGGATTGTCAGGTTATAATACGGACATCAGATCGTGGACCATAGTGAGTAACGTGTTTGGAGAGTGCCATGTACATGCTAAAGACATCATTTGTAGATTTCGAAAAAGAGAATGCGCATTGGTAGCCGCTACAGACGACCAAATAGTTCGTCCCTACCCAGCTCTCTATATTTTTTCAGTGGCAGTCAAAAGTCGTTGACCTGGTTGACCCATTCCTTCCCTCTTTTCTATATAGTTGTTATATATTATTGAACTTGTTCTCATCCTGAATAAAGCTGAAATACTACTCACTGGACTTTAAACATTAATTAAAAAAAAACCTCAGTCAATCAATCTTGACTAATACGAAGCTGTATGTGTGTATATAAATATTACCTATTGATATATCATATCTTAATTATCTCTAACCGCATTCGTTGCATGCTTGCCTCGAGTGCGGTAGATCGTGGTTTCGAGCCCCGGTCGGGTCAAACCAAAGATTATAAACTTGGTATTTGTTGCTTCTCCGCTAAGCACGCAGCATTAAGGAGAAAGACTCTGAAAGAGCAAAGACTGGTTGGTTCGGAATCAGAATAATGTGTCCGAGTGGAGCGACATGTTTACCCGCGGACTGTTGTTTCAGTCAGCTAGCACGATAAAAATCCAACTCAGCGTGTTGGTCTATAACATAAGCGGGCATCATCATCATCTTATTGATAAATAACTTGTTCTCGCCATGATATAGCTGAAAAATTGCTGAATTGGCATTAAACAACAATCGCTCACTCTCTCTTAATAATATCCACCTGTTCATATATTGAAGTGGAAAATGTAAGATACAATCATGTCTGAAAGCTGAAAAAGTCGACCCAATCCAGAGGCACGTCTGTGGATACTTTTATTTAGGAAGTGACTCTCCCATGGTTGAGCTAAGAAATAATTCCTGGAAGACATAGTTTGTATTTAGCTTTAAAGGGAAACTTCGCAAAAAAAAAATTATATTTTTTTCCTGATGTATAAATATGGATTTTTATATGTATATTAGCGTTCTATTATGTTGGATAAGGGAATGAAATTGATTTTAAAATTCGGTCAACGATAGATGGATGTCGCCATTTTGATAGCATCTCGATACCAATTATCACGTGATGTCTAAATACCACCACGCCCCAAAACAAGCGTGACAAACCGGGGTCCTCATTCAGTGTCGATATGTCTTGTCAAGCGTAATTCTTTTTATTTTTCTTATTATTCTAAATATATGAATTTATTACACAATCACTTTTTGCAGATTTACGTTTTGTTTCTATATACTTATGGCAAAACAAACGAATCGGGGAAAACGGTCCGTCTTTAATGAGACACATTTACAAAAGATTTTTTTCAAAAATTGAAGAACTACGAAATTATGTGAAAAAACAGAACGGACATCGGAACAATGCCATGAATTCGTTAAAATATAAAAAATATGCCTATACTACGGGGCAAAATTGTTTTAATGATATTATTTATAAGATCGCACTTTGTAATCGATCGTTCATGCACTACAATAAAGCTACACATAAGCTCTGCTTCTTAGCTAAAAGCACAGAAAGTTACAGGGTAGGAAGCCATCAAATTGTGAGGATTATGTAAACATATAATTTGTAATAGTTTTCATTTGACAATTACAGGCGATGAGTATTATAAATACTTTTAAAGTTTATTATACAAAACTTCAGGGTACATCTCTTACGTAATATAATAATTTGTTTATGGAAATACAATATTCGTATTCGCCAACAGTAAAAAAGATTAATCTGTTTTCATAACGGTTATTTCTGATTTGAACAACGCGTAACATGTTTTCTCTGCGTAAAGAAAACAGTTTCTGTTTATTTTAATCACGTCTTTCGAACTGGCGGACCCTTCTGATTAATCTCAGAATAGGCATAAAAAATATGGTTGTTGTTTTTATAAGGAAAAATTACATACGAATGGTTTTTGTCTATTTTGCTTTTTGGGGTTTGCAAGAAGAATTTTCTATCCTGCCCTGTTCACCCTGCTTTACTTCATAATTTTGGTTGTTGCTATATCATTCTGATGAGGCACAAAAAAAAATCAAGATAAAAATGTACAATTCAATATAACTTACGATCAATGCTAATCTTAAGATTTTTTTGTGAAAATAGACCCAGAATCATTGCTGCATCAGGCGCGGATCCAGCAGTTTTGAAAACGGGGTCCCAGGCTCTTGTTTGCCAATTTTTACCCAATTTATACACGAATTTTACTAAATTATCGAACACCCCCTTGATCCGCCAGTGTGCATTAATATGCACCCATTCCTATTGTATACTTGATCAGGGTCGTGTATTTTGATCACCTATTAGAACCTTTAAAATGTGTATTGCATCTCCTATTCTAGTCACGGGTAGCGCTAACGGGTCACAAAATGTGTATTGCGTTTCTGATTATTGCCAAAGATTGTGACACATGTATTCAAGTATTCGGTCAGATTCCCGTCGACCGGATGTAAAATGACACTTGTATATTCTGCCTGGCGACTTCCTGTGGGGACCTAAACTCATTACGCAATATTAGGTACCCTGCTGAGTGAACCGGTGTGAATGTACCTGTCGTTTTCAGAATGAAAATAAAAATAAGTAAATCCCGCCTTTCACTTCTTATTTCAGGAATTATTTGCCTTAATTTATTGAAGAATAACATATTTAAAATTGAAATATGGTCTCTCGCTTCTGAAAATACATGAAAAATATACGAAATATATTTTCCGTATAATATTTTACGTTTCGCTCATCAAAAATGACACAAACAAAAAAAGGAAAAGAAATTAACATTTTTAAATCACTTGCCCGCTCCAACGTTTTTAGCACAAAATCCGAAGAACAAGAAGTAAATTTGGTGTGTCCTAATCTCTGTATATTTTGACTGCTCTTCATCTGTGTATACCGCTCATGATCATGATCTCTTCCGAACTTTGTCTGAATGAATATCAGTGGATATCAAAATTATAGGTCAAGTTTGCTTACGGGGTTCCAAGCTGAAAAAATCATATATTTAGGTTTTGTGCCTTCTGGTGGTCACTGAGCAAAGAGGTTTTTTTTCTTTAAACACTAACTTTGTAAACTCAGTTGCCACCCGATCTCCTAACCTTTAATTTTTAGTTCTTTGATTAAAATTAAAACATCTTTTATGAACATCGATCGTTAAAATTGTGAATACATATCAATTATGATGAGACAGCTATATATAGTTAGGCCAATTTGGCGCCTCTAATAATGAAAACTTATAATTTCAAGAATGGTGTATACTTTTTTATCATCTAAAACATAATTACAATTATAATTGTTCCTGTTATTTCAACATTATATTTATTCTAATGTTTTACAAATATTTTATCTTTAATAAATAATAAACGACCTACCAACTCGTCTTGGAAAGCAAATAGTGTGTATTCAAATTCCCATCTTATTAATCCGATTAATACACAAGTTACGCGTTGTCAAAATTATCCATTATATTTTTCAGCACATTAGCAGTAAAACAAAATGAACATAATTGTAAAAGGGATCCTACATATAGTGAATATAGGTGACTGTTGTAAAACACTCTTTCCGTTGTAAATATAAAGGAAATGAAACATTTTGTTTATTTAAAATAGTTGTTTGTCAAAAAGGTACGTATCTGTTCACTTCAGTATTTAATTTCCCAACAATTACAGTCCTCTGAGCGCTTTAAATTAAGCGAATTTAACATCAGCGACCCAGACTTTAAATTTCAATCCCACAATGCATTATCAGGCTAAAACGTCACATCCTGATGGAAAAATTAGAAATTAAAATTACAAATTTGCGATTTGCTTCGTTATTTGTGGAAATATGTCGAAAAAACTTTGTGAATATGTATTTTATATCACCAGGAACATATTTAGCTAACATGTAAAAAATCGCGAAGTTTCCCTTTAACATCGGCAACATTATTTTCGTAAACAATTTATCACGATCGATAGCGAGGGATAAAATGCAACGAACATAATGTTAGCCATGTTAAAACGTTATACAAACTATGGATTCCATGAATTATTTCGATATTAGTAGGAAAAATCTGACATATCTTGAAATGGCAGCCAGTAACGGATATGCATGTCATAACAAAATCCACCAACCTTCCTGTTTACAGTTGTTATCTTATTTAGATAGCTAGACAGATGTTGCAATTAAGTTACTGATATTTTCCAATTTGATGGCATTTTGATTTTTAGCAACTTAAACAAGTAAAACGGTCACAAAATCACAAATAAATCAGTAACCAGCTTGTCAATGTCACCAGCGTTCCTTGTAAATTAATTCTCCTGAAGACAAATTACAAAAGTCCAAGTCTATAGATAGTTTTCTGGAAAATATTATATGATAAGAAACAATACGAGGATTTTTATGTTTGTATGCACCATGTTCCTGCATGAATACATGAATTCACTTAGGAATGGTATTAATAATATGTCCGACAATACACATGTGCGAATTAAATTATATTTTGAGTTTTATCAGGGTACTTTCAGGGTATATTCTTATAGTCAATGAAGGACGTCGTATGGTAGTTGGATTTACAACTATCTTTGCAATCAGTGTATATCACCACTGAAGTTGTGGGTTCTAATCACGTTCATGCGAGGTGTACTTGATACAACATTACGTAATAAAGCTTGTCAGTGACTTGCGACATGTTGGCGGTTTTCTCTGGGTACTCCGGTTTCCTCCACCAATAAAACTTACCTCCACGATGTAACTGGAATATTGCTGAAAGTAGCGTTAAACACCATAACCCTATCCGCTAACACAAAAAGATGCATGTTGTAGAAGACTACCAAAGATCAGTCCAGCCAATTATTTTTAGATGGTTAAGAGTTGAATTTGAAAATAGTGTCCCACATGATCTTATGTTTAAACTTTGTTCAGTGGTGGTGTCAATCTTGAATTTCCGATCGACAAAATAAAAAAAACAAAAACAAAAACAAACACACAAACAAATAAAACGAAACAAACACAAAAGTAAGTACAAAATGTAAGTAAGTAAATTTTATTTAAAGTCGGCACATATATACATATAACAAATAACATGAGCTACATGAAGCTCTTAAACCCGACTATAACATATATACAAGCAAAACAAGCACAGATAAATCAAATATGAGCGCATAAAAAGCAAGTAAGAGCACATAAAAAGCAAACAAGAGCACATAAAAAGCAAATAGGAGTACATAAAAGCAGATAAGATCATTTTAAAGCAAATAAGATCACATAAAAAGCAAACAAACACAAATTATGCAAATAAAATAAGTGATAAAGCAGGAGACTATTCAGGCATGAGACAACACAGCTTGAAGAGCTGCAGAAAAACTATTCCCCACCACACCTATCCGAATTATAATTTTAAAACTGGTCAAATGAGGACATATTTCTGATCTTACTTGGCAATGTATTCCATAATCTTGTTGCCTTATACCTGAAAGAGTTTTTACCGTACTTTGTTGTTCTCGGTCTGGGAATATCAGCCGTATTTATATACCTAAAATTATATATATTATATTTAATGGTTATAAGGTCTTGTAAAAACAGTGGACTTTTCTTATGTATAATTTTGAAGGTCTCCAAGGTAATTGTTCTCATTCTCCGGGTTTTAAATGAGGGTAATTTAGAATTTTGGAGTAGTGTTTCGTATGAGCTGTCTGAATCATTGTAGATAAACTGGAGAGACGTTCTTGTATTTTTTCTATTTTCTTGGAATTTTGTTCAGTACAGAAGTGTCAGGTAAGCGGACAGTAACTAAGACATAATAAATGAATGATAAATAGTAAGTTTGCCAAATCTGTCCAGATGTTTTCCTATCCGCCTATGAACATTAAATTGCTTTGCAGCCTTCTTACAAATAGCGGGAAAAAACACCCCAAAATAAATAAATAACACACACACGTTTGGAGGTCATATTAGGATCATGTCTATAATTCAACAATTCCATGGCCTATGGTTTCTGAAAATCTAGTCTAAAATAATAGTTTTTTTAATCCATAAAGCTAAGCTTGATCGTAATACTTGACAGGGCATTTATGAAGACATACTTTGAAAGACACTGCTTGTTATGTAACATTTTCACTAGCTGAGGAGCCGTAGCCCTTATGGTCATTTTTCTAATTTCTATGGACTCCAAAAAAGCAATTGATAAGAGATTCAGTTCCAATGCTACTATTTTCTTATGTAATGAGATTTCGACCTTCGCGTGACATCGCGTGATTTGTGTCATGTTTACTATTCTATTTATAATAAATTTAAACCAGTGGTGTGGATCAATAAATCTACCTGAATACCTTTAATTATCTACAATACAGGTACCATGTATAACATGTTGTAAAGTCATAGGTTTATTTATAGTTCATAAAAAGCAAACATGGCTACGGAACCTCCACCACCTTACAATTATGTTAAGGGACATTTTCCACCACCACCGGGACCAAATGAACAGCCACCAGGTAATAATAAATAAATACGATCCTAAAGTTGTCTTCAACATAATTTTTTTTTCGATTTTATATATTTCACAAAGTTTGGTTTCTGTTATTCCTTGGCAGCGAATAAATAAGAAAGATTCAGTGTGAGGGTGTGATCAAAGTTAGAATTGGAGGAAACCTAACATTGTCACAAAACTAAATATTTTAACGTTTACCAGTGTTTTTTTGTTTTGTTTGATAACTGTATGTTTTTTCCATTCTGTTTGCTTGTTATGTTTTTTGTGTTTGATCGTTTTTTCTTTTGTGTTTATTTTTCCTTGGGGAGGGGGACATTTGAGGAGGACTTATATCAATGAATGTTGTGATTTCGTAGCTGAATAAAAAAAAGCTACAAATTATGTTGATGGTATCCCACTATAAATAGACCAGACCTAACTTTCAGTAGATATAATATTTGATAATAGACTTTATCTCTTCCGGGTTGTGTATGTTATTAATACCCACAATTCTTGGAAGTGTAAGAAAATCTGATGATATATATTTTGATATGATATTTCATTTTGTTTTTGTTTTGAAAGTGGCATAAATACTATATGCAGTGCACTGTAGCTAACCTAACAGTGAAAATTTATTATTTTTAATGTACAACGGTACCTCATGTCACATGCGCTTATGGCATAGAAATACACCCCCTGTTCTTTCTAACTTTATGTTTGTATTTTAATTTTCAATAACATTTCTTTATTAGTTCATTTCATTTTCCCCTGTATTTAACGTGTTCATGTCCATGTATCCATGCAATCTTTTGATAACAATAACTTAGATGTGACGGTCCTTTATACATATACTAGTAGTAACAGTATTTTTAAAGAATCGTCTCATCTTATGTTTCAAAAAGTTTTTCGGAAGATATTAACATCTTGTTGAAAAGTATTCTGTTTCTTGCATACAAATGACGCGAGATAGTATTAACAATTATATTTTGGTTCAAAGGTTGACCATTGTTTCATTATTGTGTCTTCCGATGGTCTTTTGCACTATCTATCATTTAAAGTGACGTTTAAGACCGTCGGCTCCTTTTTACTGAACTAGTGTTTTGCATCACGAAAAATAAATAGATTACATGTATGGATAACAAATAAAAAAAAAATAGGACTAAATGTTCTTTACAAGAACACTATTCATCCAGTTATATGTGAGAGTTTACAATTTACCCTCATCTGTGTCTGTTTCTACGATTTTCCAATTTAATTTTGGAAATGTTCTGACAGTATGGTTCTTTTTACTGGGAGTAAAATATCTGGGGTTATCTCCCATTGTACATTAAAAACTCTTTAAAATATTAAAAAAAACCAATGATAATACATGTACATGTATGATGTTAATTGTAATGTTAACTATATCTCAATTTGAACTGCTGGTTTTCTCTTTTTATTCTATAAATAGTTAAAAAGTTAAAATTCAAACTAAAAATATCAGTGAATATTTGTTTACATAGTCTTAATACTTCTGTTATAGTGCAATTTAATTTTCAATTCATAATTATTATTTGTAGTACTGTATGTGATTAGAAATTCTATGAATATATCTATAAAAAAACCATTGATTTTCTATCATTTTTCTTATCAATAACTAAAAACAACTTATGACCGGATAAAATGCAGGATATGGAAATATGAGCTAACTTTTCAGCTGTGAGATACTGTCCTTACAAAGAAGGGACCTATTTTATATAATTTAGCACACAATGGAATAACCTTCATCAGGTATGCCCATAGTCAACAGATTGGAAAGCTAAATAATTTAAAAGTCTTTGAAAACAAGTAAACCAAAGCAAACATAAACGATGTCAGTACCGTAGCACTTACTACTGTGCTGATGATACCATCGGTATCGACCCGGTGATGGTAATTAAAACCTTGATATCTAATTTAGTGAGCACGATGCCTTTCTGAAATAACCTTCAAGCTTATTGATACTTAAAACGACAGTCACAATAATACCTATTTTTATATAAAATTACATTTTTTTCTAACCATTATATTTTTTTCTCTCATATCTATTTTCAGGTTACTCAGAAGCGACGTCAAATGCAATTATTGTTTCTCAGCCAGGATTCCAACTTTATCAACAATTCAGAGAAACTCCTGTAAGGATTATTTGCCCTTCCTGTAGAGCTGAGATTTTGACGTCAACTCACCACGAAGCTGGTACCTTCACTTGGGTTGCATGTCTTTTCATTGCATTTGTTGGGTATGTATTGCCCTATCTTAATGCACCATAGCTAGGATTCCAACGGCTTTGCCGATATACAATAGTTATCGTCAACGTGTGTCTGGCAGGACCCAACAACGTGTGTCTGGCAGGACCCAACATGATATTTTTCCAATGTTTAGCCCCTTATTACTACCTTTATCTGTTTCCAATTACATACTAGTGTACTTTGAAGCCTAAGGCACCGACTTTAATAGTTACTAGTGGTTTTGGTGTATACAGTATTTGATAAAAGCAATTATTTGAATTTAATAATTCAAAATAGAGTTGTAAATATTGAAGTAGATAATCACATAACTGCCTCTACACTGATTAAGTTATCAGCATATAGATTGTCGAATTGAGACAAACATATTCGAAACAAGGTCATTTCAGAGGTCACAGTTCTATCAAACAATCAGCAATTATGATTTATTTATTTATTTATTTATTTATTTATTTATTTATTTATTTATTTATTTATTTATTTATTTATTTATTTATTTATTTATTTATTTATTTATTTATTTATTGTGTTTAACGCCACTTTCAGCAATATTTCAGCTATATCATGGCGACCAGTTTTAAGGGTGGAAGAAGCCGGAGTATTCGGAGAGAACCACCGACCATGGGCAAGCAACGGGTAAACTTTTATCACTTGCGGATGCGAGTCGAGTGCACCCTTTTTGTAATATACAAAGCCGGACGCGAACCCACGTCGTCAGCAATTATGTTATGAAATGTTTAGCTATTGATTAGTAAAAGAACAATAATTTTTATTCGTCGATTAACATTTCCTAGAATTTACACGAAAACTTGAAAGTAGCTTTTGATAAAAATGCCATGCAATTTACATTGCAGACTGTGGTTATTCTGTTGCTTGCTCCCATTTTGTTTGAATTCCTGCAAAGATGTTGTGCACTCTTGTCCAAGCTGTCGACACACGGTGGGACGATACAACAGAGCAGGATAAACTACCGACGACGTGTGTATACTGAAAACCAATCAACGCCCAAGTGATGAATTTTTAATATATTTTTTTAAATAGTTTGATTTTCATTGTGCTTCTTAATTTAATGACTCTATATATTTAACATGTCATAAAATGATTCACTGTTTTTGTTTCTGAAACTTTGTGTTAAATTTTGCTGGTATAAAGTAATTGTGACTTCATTTACATATAGCGTTTTACACTATTTCATTCTTTTGTATTTGTTAAGATTTCTCCATGAGTTTCCCTAAAAACAATGTTTCAAACCAAAGTTAAAGGTCATCTTTGACCTTGAGATGCATTGATGACCTCACGTAGAATGACCAAACGATTCAGAGAAGATTGCGAAATTAAGCAAAAGTTTGCGAAATAACTCGAATGTTTGAGTAATAATGCAAAGTTTTTTTTCGAAATGTCGCCAAACAAAAAAGCGAAATAATGCGAATTAATTTTTGAATAATGTGGTGCTAACTTCCTTCCGTAGACTAATCTTAGTTTCTTGAGAATTAATTAAGAAATAAAATTTTATCCCTCGCCTCTAATATCCAACAACCCATGTTAAAACTCAAAACACATTCTGGCTTCCATGAATTATTTCGATTCTGATATGTCTAAGAGTACAAATACGGTAGTATACTTTGATTGGAAGACGGTAATTTATATTTATGTTTGCGGACAATGTCGCACACAATTTATGCTGCCAAATTCGAGCAGACGATAATTCATCAACCTATACATTTACGCCGGGAAAGTCAGTCACATGAACCGGTGCATGTAGTCCGTTTGACTTCTATAAATCTTCAGAAAAAAATTCTTAAAAATCCAGTTTTCAAATCAACATTTATTTTTCTAGATGTATATTAATATATGATATATACGAACTCTGACAATTAATTTCAAAATTTTTGGTCCATTATTAAAAAAAGTTATCCGTTAGGTCTCTATGTTAATTATATTTTCTGAAGTGTAAAAATCTGGTAGGAGTGAGTACAATTAATAGACTGTACCATGTGACATAGGACATTTAAATATTAAAGGACATCTATAACAATTGACCATCACCTTAATGGTTAGTTAATGAGTAGCCTTTTAATATTTAAATGCCCTATGTCATATGGTACAATGAAATATACAAAATGTACATTGAAAGCACATGTCTGTTATTATTTTGTTTTGATGGTTGGGCTCTTACAATATTTGTACTCACTCCATGCAGATTTTACACTTCAGAAAATATAATTAACATAGAGACCTAATGGGTAACCTTTTTAATAATGGACCAACATTTTTAAATTAATTGACGTCACGATATAGCTTAAATATTGTTGAAAGTGGCGTTAGACACCCTAATCCTATATTTGTTCATATTTTTTTAATCATATGTTTGTTTCTATGGATTGTGCACTAACTTAATTGTAATGTTTACCTAAGTATTAAATTGTATATATTAATTAATAAAACCAAAATTAATCAGTTTTGTAGACCAAATCTGATTGATTGTTTTGCTGTTTTCTATTTAAATAAAGGTGAAATTTTAAATATGTTTTTACTTCAAATGCTGGTAATTACCAATTTATACAACAGATCCAACATAGTTGGTATTATCAGGGCTTCGTCGCCTTGTTAGTGTTATTTTGGTCAAATAGTAAGAAATGATATGGATGTAAATAAACATGAGGAAGAACTATTCAACTTTACACTCAGTCACAAATTAATGTAATGGAACTGCGTTGATTGTTTGCCCTTCTGCAATTCAACAGTCACATGATTTACACTAAAACACAAATTAATTAAAGGAACAAAACTTATATTGCTGTTCTACATTTCTCAGTATTTATACTAAGACACAAATTAATTAAAGGAACAACACTTTTATATTGCTGTTCTACATTTCTCAGTATTTACACTAAGACACAGATTAATTAAAGGAACAACACTTTTATATTGCTGTTCTACATTTCTCAGTATTTACACTAAGGCACAAATTAATTAAAGGAACAACACTTTTATATTGCTGTTCTACATTCCACAGTCACAGTATTTACCCTTCGACACAAATTAAAGCAAAGGAACAACACTTTTATATTGCTGTTCTACAATTCTCAGTATTTACACTAAGACACAAATTAATTAAAGGAACAACACTTTTATATTGCTGTTCTACATTTCTCAGTATTTACACTAAGACACAGATTAATTACAGGAACAACACTTTTATATTGTTGTTCTACATTTCTCAGTATTTACACTAAGACACAAATTAATTAAAGGAACAACACTTTTATATTGCTGTTCTACATTTCTCAGTATTTATACTAAGACACAAATTAATTAAAGGAACAACACTTTTATATTGCTGTTCTACATTTCTCAGTATTTACACTAAGGCACAAATTAATTAAAGGAACAACACTTTTATATTGCTGTTCTACATTCCACAGTCACAGTATTTACCCTTCGACACAAATTAAAGCAAAGGAACAACACTTTTATATTGCTGTTCTACATTTCTCAGTATCTATACTAAGACACAAATTAATTAAAGGAACAACACTTTTATATTGCTGTTCTACATTTCTCAGTATTTACACTAAGGCACACATTAATTAAAGGAACAACACTTTTATATTGCTGTTCTACATTCCACAGTCACAGTATTTACCCTTCGACACAAATTAAAGCAAAGGAACAACACTTTTATATTGCTGTTCTACATTTCTCAGTATCTATACTAAGACACAAATTAATTAAAGGAACAACACTTTTATATTGCTGTTCTACATTTCTCAGTATTTACACTAAGACACAAATTAATTAAAGGAACAACACTTTTATATTGCTGTTCTAT
This sequence comes from Bathymodiolus brooksi, assembly GCA_963680875.1. Taxonomy (NCBI): domain Eukaryota; kingdom Metazoa; phylum Mollusca; class Bivalvia; order Mytilida; family Modiolidae; genus Bathymodiolus; species Bathymodiolus brooksi. The sequence continues at coordinate 48,261,878 of OY804576.1, read as the reverse complement.
ATTTCTCAGTATTTATACGAAGACACAAATTAATTAAAGGAACAACACCTTTATATTGCTGTTCTACATTTCTCAGTATCTATACTAAGACACAAATTAATTAAAGGAACAACACTTTTATATTGCTGTTCTACATTCCACAGTCACAGTATTTACCCTTCGACACAAATTAAAGAAAAGGAACAACACTTTTATATTGCTGTTCTACATTTCTCAGTATTTACACTAAGGCACAAATTAATTAAAGGAACAACACTTTTATATTGCTGTTCTACATTCCACAGTCACAGTATTTACCCTTCGACACAAATTAAAGCAAAGGAACAACACTTTTATATTGCTGTTCTACATTTCTCAGTATTTACACTAAGGCACAAATTAATTAAAGGAACAACACTTTTATATTGCTGTTCTACATTCCACAGTCACAGTATTTACCCTTCGACACAAATTAAAACAAAGGAACAACACTTTTATATTGCTGTTCTACATTTCTCAGTATCTATACTAAGACACAAATTAATTAAAGGAACAACACTTTTATATTGCTGTTCTACATTTCTCAGTATTTACACTAAGACACAAATTAATTAAAGGAACACCACTTTTATATTGCTGTTCTACATTCCACAGTATTTACACTAAGACACAAATTATTTAAAGGAACAACACTTTTATATTGCTGTTCTACATTTCTCAGTATTTACACTAAGACACAAATTAATTAAAGGAACAACACTTTTATATTGCTGTTCTACATTTCTCAGTATTTACACTAAGACACAAATTAATTAAAGGAACAACACTTTTATATTGCTGTTCTACATTTCTCAGTATTTACACTAAGACACAAATTAATTAAAGGAACAACACTTTTATATTGTTGTTCTACATTTCTCAGTATTTACACTAAGACACAGATTAATTAAAGGAACAACACTTTTATATTGCTGTTCTACATTTCTCAGTATTTACACTAAGACACAAATTAATTAAAGGAACAACACTTTTATATTGCTGTTCTACATTTCTCAGTATTTACACTAAGACACAAATTAATTAAAGGAACAACACTTTTATATTGCTGTTCTACATTTCTCAGTATTTACACTAAGACACAAATTAATTAAAGGAACAACACTTTTATATTGTTGTTCTACATTTCTCAGTATTTACACTAAGACACAGATTAATTAAAGGAAGAACACTTTTATATTGTTGTTCTACATTTCTCAGTATTTACACTAAGACACAGATTAATTAAAGGAACAACACTTTTATATTGCTGTTCTACATTTCTCAGTATTTACACTAAGACACAAATTAATTAAAGGAACAACACTTCTATATTGCTGTTCTACAATTCTCAGTATTTACACTAAGGCACAAATTAATTAAAGGAACAACACTTTTATATTGCTGTTCTACATTTCTCAGTATTTACACTAAGACAGAAATTAACTAAAGGAACAACACTTTTATATTGCTGTTCTACATTTCACAGTTACAGTATTTACACTTATCTTGAGCTTAATACCACTTGAAGGGTAGCAAATGGAGGAGATTCAAAGAAAACATCAAAGTAACAATGATCTTAAGCATGCTATGAGTTGGGTTGAATTCAAAAGATATTATGTACGATGAAAGCCGAGAATTGCTATATATGTGATCTCAGTTTGATAGAATGAAACTTATAGATAACATCTTGTATAGAACATGGACAGATGAATGCAGTGGTTTAGTGTTCATGCTGTTGTGGGTTCCAAGATCGTTGAAAAGAATCGTCCAACACGTATTGTTTTGTGTTTTTGTTTTGTTTTTCTTCGTCTTGTGCACACTATGTTGCCAGTTTCTCTGGATTATCCAATTTTGATTCTCCCTTCGGTATTCTCTAACGTTTATTTATATAGTTTACATAATTGTGTGGATCGTTTGGGGAATACAAAAAACATAGAAAAGATCAGGGTGAGGTCCATATGGCTTGCACTACGTAATGATACTTAATTATATATATTCAAAATGTCAACAGGCTTAATGTCGATTCCGTTAGACATAATAAAGGAGAATTTAAGAATATGAAAGTAGGCTATCCACTTGAAAAGCTAGGGATATATATTGTGGGACCATTGCTAAAAACAAGCAAGACAACAAATATATGCTTATAATCATTGACTACTTGGCAAAATTTGCATTTGAATTCCCTTTAAAAGAGATTTCTTCTATAACCATAGCAACTATCTTAATGGAGGAAATAGTGTGCTACTTTGGAGTGCCATATTCAATACATAGTGAACAAGGATCAAATTTGGACAACACTGTTTTAGGAGCCTCTGCTCTGAGGTTGAAATGACCAAAATCAAAATCAAAACCATTTGCTTCTTTGAGAATCTGAGAGGATGAATAAAACTATTATATCGATGCTTCGGACGATGTTAGAGGAAAACCCAAATGATTGGGACAAATTGCTACAAAAGCCACTAATGCACTATCGCTCTGCAGAACCTTCATCAACCAAATGTACGCATTACAGATGTTCGGGTAAAAAATGAGGCTACCTGTAGATGCTGTTAGATACCCCACGCGGCTACAAGATCGATACAATTCCCGTGCTTGTTGATCTCCAAAAACAATCGATAGAGGAAACAGAGAAACTAGCATGTGAATATTTGAACACAAAAAAAGTTTATTATGACAGCACTAGCCATATAACTCCATTCAAACAGGGATAGTTGGTTTGGCTATGGAATACGGCTCGATCATAAGGTGTTAATAAATAGTTCTGAGCCTTGGAAAGTTGTAAAATCAATATATAATATGGCACATATAATTCAATTTGTTGGGAAAAACAAAGCGAGGGTGAGGTAACTGAGAAAGGTAGTAGTACATTTGAACCATCTTAAGGAATACTACGGCGTTGATTCGATCACAAAAAATACGACTGAGCAAAATAATGCTACTGATAACAATAACTCGGTGGGATTGACGAAAAATATATAGAGATGAGAACAAACATGCAATGAAGTTGAAACGGACGAGAGTGATGACGAATGGATTGTGCCAGTACTGTTTATAGTAGTTCGGCATGGTCAAAACGGCAATTTGAGAGTCCATCCGCCTAAGCACCACAATGAAAAATACTAAGAGTGACCAAAGTCTTCATGTGGCGAACAAACAACCAACAGATCAATGCGGTCAATATGGGAGCCCACTGACCCCATGACCCTTCTCTATCCTTATAAAATGAACAGGATATTCAACAAGACAAAGGTAGCCACCGACACATTTTGAAGAGTATGTCTTAAAGTTTTAAAGCGATTCACTTTATAAGCTTGTAAATACACGTTGTTCGACAATATTGTCAATGTATATGAGGTAGTAAATAACGAAGATGGAGATATGACGGGCCAATACTGTCGGAATTACATCTGTCATTTTAGTATACAATGAAACATAGCAGTGAGTGACCCAGCATCATTTTTACATCTTAATTGTAGTCTAGTAAATGTTGTGTTCTAGGTTTCTGCCGACCTTACAGCACATATATAGAACAATGGCCATATTTACACCTTTTATACTACATTCACAATGAAGCGCAAAATAATATATTGAATGCGTAGTTTAAACACTACAAAAAAAGAGAGATCTTATTGTGATAATAACTATTGGTTTACGTTGATTATAATGTATATTCATTTGGGATTTTAAATCGGAAAGAAGCATGTCTTACAACCAGCCCCCACCAGGTTAGTTTACGTAATCATTTTTTCCAGGAATAATCATAGGAAATGGGAGCGAGTGAGTGATTGTTGTTTAACGCGAACTCAGCAATTGTTCAGCTATATCATGGCGAGAGCAAGTTAATTTTCAATGAAATGATAATTAGGTTCGCTCTATATACTAGACCAACACGCTTAGTTGGATTTTTATAGTGCTAGCTCACTGAAAAAAAACCCAGTCCTCGGATAGACATGTCGTCCCACTCGGACACATTATCCTGATTCAGAACCAACCAGTATTTGCCCCTTCTCCTTAATACTACGTGCTTGACGGAGAAGCAACAAATACCAATTTTATAGTCTTCGGTTTGACCCGACCGGGACTCGAACCCACGATCTACCGCACTCGAGGAGAGCACGCTAACCATTACACCACCGATGCGGCTCACAGGAAACGGGGTTCCATATATATATATCTGATGCACATACTAGATCTGATATCGTGAATTGATTCTTTGATTGATTGATTTGTTGATGTTTAACGTCATGTAAGTGAACTATATTCATGACGAGAACAATTGATCATCGAGTGAAAAGAATGGCATTTGGACAGATGTTATGAGTTACACAAAGAAAACGAAAGACGATTGATATGGTCGAAAATGTATGCCTTGAAGCTGGTCACAAACGACCACTAATAAAAGTATATTACTCTTTAGGATCTTGTTAGTTGTCTTTTTCTTGAGAGAAGTGTAGAATTCCTTACACATGAGAGACTCCATTACGTCTCGTCTCCACGGCGAATAGTGTATTGGTTCTGCACCACTAGTAGACTGCCCTTTCAGGGGGGAGGGGGGGGGGGGTGTACTTCGCACCGAACAAACAACGTCTGATTTCAATATAGCCATGTTTCCTCTGGGGTGGTATTTTGATGTTTTGGTGGATGTGTTTAGTGATGTTACTATTAGAAGTATTGTCATCTTTATGGCAAGAAATAAATCAATGAAATTAATTTAGTGGTATCTCAGAAAAAAATATTCGGGACGGAAATAAAACACCAAACACGTAATAGAAATAGAAATAACAGTGGTTACAAAATTATATATATTAAAAACGACAAGACATTTAAACAACCATCTATATGGTGAAAAGAAATTGGATCTTCTACGGAGCTCTTTAAGTGACATATTAAAAATATATATATTAACACAGTAGTTTGAAATTGTTGTGCATGATTTTAAACTGGTCATTTAAATCACTCTGCAATCCATTGTCTGTATTGAACAAGTAGTATGTGCAATGAGTTTTGTTAAATTGGCAATTCAAAATTTACACGTCCTGTTTTTGAAATTTTTCTTAAAAAGAATGTAGGCATTCAAAATCGGACGCCATTCTGTTCCGGTCGAGGTCCGTTTTTGCTTGTAGCTTTAATTACTACATATATAACATGGTAAACAGTACTGTGACATTATCGTGGCAGTCGTGATCGTATATGGTAATTAAAATTACAACTACCCCTGCAATCAGTGAATATCATCACTAAAGTTGATGGCGAGATGTACTCGATACAACATTATGTGATAAAGTTTGTCAGTAACTTGCGACAGATCGGTGGTTTCCTCCACCAATAAAACTGATCGTCACGATATAACTGAAAAATTGATGAAAGTAGCGTTAAACACCATAAACCTAACCAAACCCAGACTTATGACATTATCCAATGTAATGGTGACGAAACAGGATGACAATAATATCTTCTATTTTGTAAGGAGAGGACTTCATATAAGTTGGAATATAACGTGTTGTCTAATCCTATTGTTTATGTACATTAAAATATTATCAAATTAAATAATGAAATTATAGAAGTAAAATTATTGAAAAAGTACATTAACATAAAAATGAATATTCATTGTACAAATACAAAAATGTATATTCTTAATCACTGATTAATAGTCAAAACCTGTTCTTTGTCATTGAATTACCATAAACCTTTATTCATTGTTTACAGCCTACCCTGTTCAACAACAGCAAGGCACGACAATTATTATGACCGGACAACCAGCTCCAGTTGGTTTGATACAACATTTCACTGAAACCCCAGTTCGCACCACGTGTCCATCGTGACAAGCAGACATAGTCACCTCAATTCACCATGAAACAGGAACATTCACCTGGATTGTTTGTATTTGTACGGCTTTTATGGGGTAATTAATATTGTATCTTATCAAAAACCAGGGACCATCATGGCCGTGCTCGTATGGTAGTTAGATTTACATCTACATGTATCTATCGCCAATAAAGTTGTGAGTTCGAATTCCGCTCATGGCGAGGTGTAATCGATACAACATTATGTGATAAAGTTTGTCAGTGACTTCCGACAGGTCGGTGGTTTTCTCCGGTTTCCTTCACCAATAAAACTGATCCCAATATGTAATTGAAATAGTGTTGAAGGTGGCGTTAAACACCATAACTCTAACCCCCTAACAATATAAAATGCCAGTAATACATGTTGTTATTGTGTTAATGTCACAATTTTACTTGTACTTTTTGGGTCACGGGAAGTAATCGGATGAAATGTATTATACCGGAACTAGTTATGACACAGAACCCTCGCTATGATCAACGAATTCAGTAAAAAAAGAAAATCAAGCAGTGTCAAGAATTCCACAGATACCAACAAAACGAACCACTACCCCTAACCTCAAACCATTGAACACGAAGAGAAAGACCATGACACATTGCTGGAGTGATCTTTTTATATGTTGTACCTTTCCAGCTAGAAATTTAGAAGATAATATATCCTGATTATTTCTGACAATTGTTCAGTGTAGAGAATAATTCATAGCGATATGAGTGAATGAAAATGTTTGTCTTAGTTATAGTATAAGCGACTAATTTTTATAAATGATTTTCGTATACCGGTGTTGCCCAACTTGTCGAGGGAAAGGTCTGTGTCTATAAACTGTCTGTGGGGCTTGGGATGTAACATTACGTGGTCATGCACCACCCTGAGTTATGTATATCGCTTCACCGCCTCTACATTTTTAATAACAACTTTCTGTTTATGTTATTGCATATCCGAGCTTTGTGAATACAACATATTTCAATTATTGGTTGCTGTTTAATAAAATATGGCTTACGTGATTGTATGGGTTTATTTTCCAGTTGCTGGTTTGGTTGCTGTTTAATTCCATTTTGCATGAATGGATGCAAAGATGTTATACATACTTGTCCAAATTGTCGCAATACAGTCGGTCGTTTCAACAGAGGATAACATTTCACTGATGAAGCATTTACAAGTTTCAATGTACAGAGCTAACATCTTATTACTAGTTTTTCTCTCTGTTTTCTGATTTATGGAGTTTGTCATAAACATGTATTATGAATGATTATGTATGTTATATACTAGTATTTCAATATAATTCTTGTTTACCACCTGTATGATATGTTGTAATGAATAACAACCCCTCCCTCAGGAAACACCGGCATAAACAAATAGTTCCTAATTTCTTTCCTCTGGGTTACAATCACTCCGAAAGTGGCGTCCTGTGGTTGAGCGACGGCGAATCAGATTCACAGACTTAATCTTAAGAATGAAAGTAAATGGTTGTGGTCTACACAAAGCAGTAGTATATCAATTCTCGGGAACCTCATATTTTCCTCCGTTTCTCGCCCTCATATAAATACATCTCGTATTTAAAGAGACTATACATATATTGTATATCAAATATAGAAATTATTAAAAGAGACTGACAATTTTTCATGACGAAATACTGCTAATAGATGAAGTTATGTTGTAAGGGTCCATTTATACTTTATCTCACTAACATGTTTAGCCACTACATATTGTTGTGACTGTCCCAAGCCACGCCCTTAATTTCCATAAAGCTTCTGGAATAAAAGACTGCACAATTAAGCAATAAAGAACGCAGTGAATTAATCGCCTTTTCACAATTTCAAAGATAATAACATAAAATGAATGCAATTTTGACGTCCCATCTAGCAAACGCATCTTATAAGACTGCTTTATATTTTACAAATGAACCAATTTTTCATAGCTTAGTGATTTTCGCACGTATTTATAATAAAATATCTGTTTCTATATATGTATCAATAAGTAAATGAAAGAAGGCAGCTTTCATTACCCCCCTGGGTCAATACTTTGAAATTCAAACTAAATATATATATATATGTATATTCAAAGGTGATCTGATATGGAGGACAGTAAAAGTAATATTGAACGAACTAAACAATAGCAATTTACCCAACTGCCAAACAAGACTAATTCATATTACTCGAAAGGCCCGACCTCATTTAGAGTCGGGATTTCCACAAGTTTACGGTGAAATCCGTAGCTTGTTTTTTGTGTGTTTATTGTCACTTTCAGATCACTATCATATACACCATTGACGTGGGTTAGTTTTTAGACAATCTCAAGGGTCGGGTTTTTTCATCGGTCAGTTTACTATAATTACATATGTCTATGTAAAAATCCTTCCCAATTTAAGTCTAGTTGTCACGAAATATTGATGAAAGTGACAATCGATATATAAGCTACTTATACTTAATATAGATAAATACACTGGCAAATTAAATTTAAATTATATATTAGATTATATTTTTTATCCTAAAAAAATACTTTTTACAAAGACTTAAATTATCATGAAAAGTTGAAGCTGAATCCTTAGTTTTGACAAAGAAAAATTGCCATTGATTTTTTTTTTGGTAATGTAGCATTCTTGAGATTTTTAGGATAATAAAAAAAAATGAATATAGCGATAAGATGTAAATGACTTAAAATGAAAAAAGAATGAATTCAAAAGTAAAATATATGGAAGTTCATTTTATAGAAAATCGCTTCGTCTTTTCATATTAAAAACGTGGATGTCATTTCTCGCAAATCTAGCAAAACCACAAATTCGCTATTGCAATGCCTAATTCTGGTAATATTTCGACCGCTCGAGATATTTAAAATTAAGAATACATGAGTTTACATCCCAATTATACCCCCGTAGGGTTGAAGGGCGTGGGGTTTAGTTGTTATGTTTTATAATCTGGCGAAATGCATAATAGTAGATTATGGGTTTATTTGTGAAGGAAACCAGAGAACCCGCATAAACCACCCAAGTTCCGTTAGTCACTAACAAACTTTATCACATAAAGTTATATCAAAGACACATTGTTTCTTCAACAATAACCTTTTCACTCGTAAATTGGAAATATTTAATGAGAAAAGAAGACTTAGTTTCCTGACTCTTTAATTAAAAGCATTTACTACATTGAACATTTCAACCGAGTGTTAACTCACTGACGCTGATGGGCATATACGGAATTCGGAAGGAGTATCAAAATATCACTTTCGATAATATATTATATCATAACCAATATATGCATTACATTTTCAGTTGCTTTATTGAATATAAGTAATACACTGTAATTATTTTACACAGATTCTATAGAAAAAAAAGAGAACAACAATGTTTCAGTTACTTTCCAAATTACTATATAAATAACCCAAATGAAAATAAAATGATGGGTTTTTTCAATCTTTGTCACACAGAATTACTTACTAATGTATCATTGTTTATAAGAAACATTAGTGTATTATTTAGAATATGTCTACTCACTATCCTCCATGTTTTTATGTAATTGTAGTTATTATTTAGAATATGTCTACTCACTATCCTCCATGTTTTTATGTAATTGTAGTTATTATTTAGAATATGTCTACTCACTATCCTCCATGTTTTTATGTAATTGTAGTTATTATTTAGAATATGTCTACTCACTATCCTCCATGTTTTTATGTAATTGTAGTTATTATTTAGAATATGTCTACTCACTATCCTCCATGTTTTTATGTAATTGTAGTTATTATTTAGAATATGTCTACTCACTATCCTCCATGTTTTTATGTAATTGTAGTTATTATTTAGAATATGTCTACTCACTATCCTCCATGTTTTTATGTAATTGATTGTAGTTATTTTTGTTGTTTTCTATGTAATTGTATTTAGTTTATTTGCTTTTGTTGCGTACATGTGCGCCTAAGTCCTTGAATAAAGAAAGAATCTTGAAAAGAATCTTCTGAACTTAGCTTGTCATAAACTTTAATTTCGAAACTGATAATTAATTCGCCACTACCGTCTCTCATTGATCATTGTTCACGAATAGTGTTCGAATACAAAGGGATCAACAAATTTAAAGATCGACTCCACCAAGGCTGAACTCTCTCACGGAGATGGAGAAAGGTGAGTGAAGTTATTACTCTTTGATTTTATTTTGATAACTTAAAATATTAATAAATTATATTTTTCATAGATCAAATATATAAAATATCGTGCATGCTATGCAGTTAGAGTTTCTACAATAATATAATAATTGGGGGGAAAGGGTGGGGGAAGCGGGTAAACTAAGAGTGCCATATCATACTTCCGTGACACGTTATGAAGCGTCAGCGTGGTCAGTGATATCCAATTATTGACGATTGAATCAGGTAGAAAAATGGCATCCACAAACACCAATTATGACAGAGTATCATCAAATATAACGTCTAAATGTAGATGACAATCAAATCAATTAAATATACAAACATCTACTCTTTAAATTTAAACAAGTAAACATTATTTCTCAATAAAACAAAGAAATGTAGACGTAAGCAATTACAATATATGTTTACCTTCTAAACATCATCTGGAGACAAGGTTCCACTATATACAAAGCGCTCGCAGTACTACAGACACTTAGTGGACATATGACGCTTTGGTCGGGAAAATGTGTATGCACTTTTTATAACGATATACTGATACGTCGAACTAAAATTAATTCGTGGACTAGTTGGATGTAAAATAGACACAGTTTTCCCGTGCGATCTGTTACCCCCACCCCCACCCCTTTTCCCCCATCAGTGTTTCACTGCTAAGCTCACTTCATTAAGGAGTAAGATCATATACTTGTTCATCCGGAAGCATGATAATATTTCAGGGTGGAGCGACATGTCTAAGCGTGGACTGTTGTTTCAGTGAATGGCAATATAAAAATCCAAACTAAGAAATTGGATTACAGGTACCACTTGTCCGCATATTGAGGGCTACCTCGCTCTCATTATGTGGCACCAGCTGTGCTCATCGGTCGGCATAGTACCATACTAAAAACGTTGTTCCATACTTTTTCTGTTATTTTTGGAGTTTTAAAATTACATCCACATTCCTACGTATTAAATGTAAACCAGTCATGTTTTATCCGGGTATTGGTGAAGGAAACGGCCAAACTGCTTTAAGTCACTGTCACACTTTATCGAGAACACCTCACCACGAGAAGAAATCTAACTCGTCTTAATGGTGGTAAGCACTGGCTACTTATCTCAATGTAATTCCAAATACCAGTAATACGATACCACACTAGACTACTAGAAAACCGTCAAGTTATATCAACAAATTAAAAAGTTGAAATGAAGGGACAAAATAATATTATAAACTATCTGGGATATTTTTAAAAGTTGGGTTTCACATCCATTTATCCCATTTCACTTTCGTGTTATCATTGTTGTATGTGTACACTGACCACCCCTTCCACAGGCACTTGTCTGGATCTTTGCTATCCACACTACTATACAGATATTATTATGGATAGAAAATATACGTTGATTGAGACAGGTGCATGTGCTCCCTTCCTTTACCAGTAAATATCTTCCTACTTTGGTAAATGGTGTTCGTACGATTGCTTAAAAACACTAAGAACGAGTTAGTTGTAATTCTATGCTTACCACGTGTATAAATAACAAATCAGTGCATTCAGTTTGGCCTGGTTATGCAGAACAGGGCCTTCAAGAGAAATTTTGCAAGGCGGAACAAGACTGCTCTGGGCCCCGGAGGACAGGCTGAAACTTCTCTCACAATTGCGGATTTGAGTTGACAATACCAAAAATAAATAATGAAAAAATCAAAATAAAACGTCACTGGCTAAGGCTATGGGACCTTTTAGAGATTCCCGGCCATTCTTGGCTCTCCGGGTCCCCGACCGATGTACCGGCTGAACACCCTTCTCATAGGCCTTGATGCCGAAGTTGTAGGGACATACGATTTTATTTCGAATTTAAGCCCACATTATATGACGATGTTCAACTATAGATAGTTTTGGTATTGTTTTTAATCATGCAGACAAGAACACAAAGGGGGAAAAATGTTTGTCACAAGTGATAAATTCCTAATATATTGAAATGAAATATTTTGGTCTATAATTATATACTTATTGCATTGGTATAATTGTGTGTCATGGTGTGCATTGTATGTATAGGTGCATATCTTTTATCAGTCAATCAATTTAAATCACCAATCATTGTTGGATTTAAAAAAAAAAAATTGTTCTGCTAAAAATCACGAATGACGGGTTTTTTTTAAATAGGCGACTGTCATGGATATAGCAAAACAAATATTAAACATAAGCGTATTTATGTCAAGTGGGTTACTTTATGTGTACAGGTATATATATATACGAATATGTCACCATTAACTGCACAATATATGAATGACTATAGTATTTCGTCCTGTGAATATATATGAACGGGTGGGGTCTTCATGCTGAATGACGTGGGTTTTTTCAAACACATCTACACTCCTGTGCCCAATCGTGTTTAATAAAACGTAGATATCAAATTTAGTGCGCACGGCGCGTTTCTGGAATAACCTTTAGTTTAAACATATTTTATTTGCTCAAATATGCAAAAAGGATAAGACTAAGAATAACCTTCATCAGGTACGCTCAACGTCGAAAGATTGGAAAGCCAAATAATTAAAAGTTTTGGGAGCAATAAAACCAATGGGCCCAAACAGGATAGCCAAAATCGGCTACGGTCACCTACCTACATCAGATATTATATGTAAGCTTGTTTTCCTCATTGATATATACACACTGTTAACTTGAGGTTAAGAAACATTCACTCAATTATTCTATTTGACAATTTTTCAGCACACCCATTTCAACAGAACTATGCTGACACCACTGTTGTCATGGCACCGCCAGTTGTTCATATAGAGACGTATGAAGAGGTTCCTGTGTCTATCACATGTCCAGCATGTAAAGCAAACGTTTTAACATCGATACAATACGAAGTAGGAACAATTACCTGGGTTGCTTGTTTAGTTACAGCTTGTTTCGAGTAAGCTAGTATTGTCATCACGAATTAGTTGACCGTTACGAAATATCAATTTATCAAATGGCAATCGATTCATTTGCTTTCACGTATATTTTTTTCTTTCATCTATCATCGACACAACTTTTACTGGACTTGACATTGAGCAACAGGGTGGGTGTTTTATAAGGAGTGAGTGAGTGAGTGAGTGAGTGATTAATTGTTGTTTAACGCCAACTGAGCAATTTGTCAGCTATATCTTGGCGAGAACAAGTTAATTTTCAATGAGATGGTGATGAGATCCGCTTTGTTCTAGACCAACGCGCTGAGTTGGATTTTTATAGTGCTAGCTCACTGAAACAACAGTTCACGGATAAACATGTCGCCCCACTCGCGCACATTATTCTGATTCCGCGCCAACCTGTCTTTGCTCTTACTCCTTAATGCTGCGTGCTTAGCGGAGAAACAACAAATACCAATTTTATAGTCTTTGGTTTGACCCAACCGGGACTCTAACCCACGAACTACCGCACTCGAGGCAAGCACGCTAGCCATTACACCACCGATGTGGTTGGTGTTTTATAAGAAACAGCAACTGCTTACCAGTCGCGAGCAACTGAGTTGACACATATTTTTATGGTGGGGCCAGTGTTACTGATCGTCTTTTAGTTTGTCTTCGATATGTGTCTAGTGCCCAATGGTGCCTGTGTTTCTGGAATGTCCATTCTTGATTGTCCCTTCGGTTTTCTCGTACCTTTATTATGTAATATTGTAGAGCTAACCGACAATATCAAACATTAATTGCCGCGAAGAGTTACAGCATTTACTCTATTCTCAGTCATTACAATATCGATTCCACGTGATTGGTTGGTATTCCCACCTTTTCAGTACTGTCAAAATTCCGGCAATGTCAACAGGGAGAAAGAGCAAAGACTGGTTGGCTCGGAATCACGATAATGTGTTCGAGTGAGCGACATGTCTATCCACTAGTACTATAAAAATCCAACCAAGCGTGTTGGTCTAGTACAAAGCGGACCTCATCATCATTTCATTGAAAGTTAACTTGTTCCCATCATGAAATAGCTAAAAAAAAAAAAAACAATCATTCACTCATATGATATTTACTTGTAATGTATTCCAATATGTTTGAAAACAAAAAAACCACAAAACCCTGCCACATTTAGTGTTTGTCCCACGTCATGACCTGGATTTCTAACGCCATATTGTCATGTTTTTGTGATCAATGATTTTAGGTGAGAGGTGATATTTCGTATTTGTTGATATTGGTGGAATTGTTGATCATCACTGTACTGTTTAAACTTTCTTATAATTCTATATATCTTGACGAGAATTCTACTACCGATAGCTACGGATTAGCAATAGCGAGTGTCGACAAGAGGACAGATAAACGGTCCCACGTACTCAGACGGTACACAAAATATCGTTCAAAATCATTTAAGTTTGTATCAAATTGATTTAATTGTGAAAGTTCATTGAAAAAAGTTTAAACTTATTGTAAATTTTATTCCTCAACATTTTAACAAGTGGATCGGACACAACTTGTCTAGGAAAAGACTTCATAAGTTTGTTTAACTTGTGTCTTATCCTTTTTGCACATTTGAGCAAACACACTATGTTTAAACTGAAACACACCTTGTCTCAGTTTACAAGGTTGTCTACAGATAATTATCTTTACATATACACCGACAATAATTTAAATACGCGTATTATTATATAATTGTATTCAATATACATGCATGTTAAGCAGTATAATATACATTTAAAGATAGATATCAATGGTCAATTTGTATTTGTTAATACAGTATTGGGCTAACATTAAAATAATAAGTTTAATATAGGTTGGTTTAGTCTAAGAGACAGAAGTGATTGTATTTCAGTGGGGCTAAAAAAAACAAGGATCGTCAAAGTAGATATTTTTTATTTTTTATTTTAAACGTGCAGTAAATATGTCGTACTATCCGCCACCACCTCCAGGTCAGTATTTTTTGTTTGTTTATTTGTTTGTTTGATGGTGTTTAACGCCACTTTCAACAATATTTCAGTTATATCGTGGTGGTTAGTTTTATTGGTGGAGGAAATAGGAGGACCAGGAGAAAACCACCAACCTGTCACAAGTCACTGACAAACTTTATTACATAATATTGCACACCTCGCCCATATCGAGATTGGAACTCAAAACATCAGTCGTGATAGACACTGATTACATAGGTAGTTGTAAATCCAACTACCATACGATCACGGCCACGACGGCCCCTAGTATTTCTTGAAAATTATTTTCTGAATAAATATTTCAATAGAAAATAGTTCCTATATTACGTACAACCTAAATATATGAAACGTCAAGTATGGTGAAGTATTATTTATTTAAAATCGGTAAAACAGTTTAACAAGTAAAACATAATCTCTATAGAGCTTTTCAAACCGAAGAATTATGAACAAGAATAAATGACACTAGAAAGTGTTTTCCACAAATGAATATTAAAATTAAATTTTGTATAAATGAAAAATATGGTCTTAAAACTGCTTTGGTTTTATAACGTCTCTCTCACATTTCGCCCGGGGGGAATCATGGCATATGCTGAAGGACACATTTTCCGAAAAGGGTGACCACTAACTTCCTGGGATGAAACAGATACACAAACTCACTATAAATAGGGCTGGACGCAAATGAGTTAATTTTGTATGGAGAATGTCACACACTTTACACTTAGTTTACAACTTACACCAACACCCTATGAGTTGGGAGTGTTCGATGTTGGTACGTTGACAGGCAAAATTATACAATCCAGTCTATTAAATCTTGGTTTTTTTTCCCTGGGGCAAAATAAAATAATAATAAAAATATCAGCCATAGGCATGTCTCGGTGCAACCTTCTTAAATGTTGTCAGCTCACCTTGTTGATGTGTAGCACGATACTAGTAACTAAGAACCATTTTGAATTTTTATTTAATTTTTTTATTATTACTCAACATTCAGTATTAGTGAATACTGAAGAATGGCTACTGATTGCGTAATGCATTTAAACAAATTTTATGTTTTCCTAAACGGGGAATAATTCAAAAGAATATTTTTGAAATACTGCCAAATAAGCTGAACTAGGAAGTAGCCAAACACCACTCAAATCTGATTAAGTGTGGAATCGAACACCAGTATTGATTATTTATTGAAACTTGAATAAACATTCTTACGTAACGCATGACACTGTGATCTATTTTTATTGTTTCAAATATCTTAATATTGTCGGCTATGACAAACAACTAAAAAAACATTACTGTGCTACCTATGTGTTGTGTCAAAACTATGTTAAATTAAGAATATAATTGAAAAAAATCTGAATTAGATTTTCACAATGTTGAAAACTTTGTGTGGTGTCCAACACCTATTGTGTTGTGTTTTTTGTTGCTTGGTTTGACTTCGTCTTGTGTCTTAATTGTGTACCCAATGTTGCCAGTTTGTCTGGATTTTCAATTCTTGATTGTTACCTTCGGTTTCCGCTAACGTTTATTTGTTCTCTTGGTTACTTTTTGAAACAGAATAAAAGACCGAATTGGATGGCAAGTCGTTGGAGAAATCTTGTACACCTCCCTGATTTACATGTAGCAAGAGAAAACTAAAATCAATATGACATTAAAATAATAACTAAAGAATCACAGATTAGATAATAAAGAGCTCGAACAGACGTAGCATGAAACAGCCACAAGTCGACAAGGATTCCTCCTACAAGATTTTATTTATTAACATGATTATTGTCCAGCAAAAGTTCCAAAAAAAAATTATTAAAAACAAAAAGATCCGTCAAATAGAGATTAAATTACTGTGAAAAATGTACAGTTGGAAAACGACAATAATGGCGACACACCCATACCATAACAATACTGGAATATGTTTTACGGGTCTGATAAAACTATCTCAAGAAAGAGATAACAGACACTGTTACATGTACCTATATAACAATTTCCAGCTAATTAAGAGTTTCTTTGATATAATAATTATCAGTTATATATTTTACTTTTCAAATCTTAAATAATTGTTTGGTGTATTAATGGAAATGGCACCGATTTTTCTATACTTCTATCAAAACAATTCAAAGTTAACAATTAGTAAGACGGATACACGAGAAACTATCCAACATTACACTTAGACATACATTAAAGTAAAGGAAAAACGCTTTTATTGCTGTTCTACATTTCACAGTCTTCAACAATGAGCAAAACTAATACGCCAAAATGAGTGTGAAGCGGCCACTGGCCTGCATTTTTGAGCGGTAATCTCTACTACTGTCGATAAACGCTACATCTTGACATCATTATCGTTTAGATGATATTTGGTGTATATAATTTTCTTTCGCATCGCAACAAGATACGGGTGAAGTAAGTTAACATGGAATATTTTTATTTATACTAGAACGAATGTCCATAATACTGACGCATCAAATATGATTTGTTTCAAAAATATGATGCATGGACCTGCATTTTTTAGTGTAATGCTGACGATTACACGACGGGTGCTATATGTGAAACAGGAACTGCGGAACCGTCTGGAGCACCCGAGTTCACCCCCGTTTTGTAGTAGGGATCGTGTTGCTGTATAGTTAGGTTGTTAGTGGAGTTCGTGTAGTTCTATAGTTAGTTTTCTGTGTAGTGTTTTGTCAATTGACGTCTTTTGGTTACCCCTTTGGTATCTTCAAAAATTTTTACAAGAAATTTCTCCTTTAAAATCTTAAGTTATTGGCGATTATTTCTTTTATTACAAGTATCTTAAGCGTTTAAAAGTATACCTGGTAAAACAATATATAACCCCTTTAGCTAGCAATAGTGCGTACAATAGAATTAAGTGGAATTAAACTTTAGGGCCGACTTTCCTTATGAGCTGTAATGTTGCATTTGGTTATTAACAGTTCAGACACATCAAGCCTAAAAATGGCAATGATGTTCTCATGGCTCCAACGAATTTGCTATGATTCTCATTTTTTAAATTTACAATAGCCTACAGTGAACAACAGCAACAGAGTACAGTTATCATTACTGGACAACCGACAGCAGCAGCTACGATTGTACAGACAGTGGGAGACTCTCCTATGCGTACCAGGTGTCCAGCATGCAGTGCCGACGTTCTGACATCTATCCACTATGAAGTAGGAGTAATGGCCTGGGTTGTTTGCATTTTTCTAGCTGTCATCGGGTAATGTTGTATTACTGTGTTATCCATTACCCACGAAGAAAATCCTTAAACTGTGTAGTAATAAGACCACGTGGTTTATTGAATTATCGAAATATCCAAGACCGGTGAACATGTGTATGTCATGGAAAAGGGAGATAATTGATAGATTGGATTATTGGTGTTTAACGCCACTTTCAAAAATATATTAGGTTATATCGTGGCGGTCAGTTTAATTGGTGGAGGAAATATGAGTGACAGCTGAAAGATAAAACCATCCACCTAACGCAAGTATCTGGCGATATTTGATAAAACAATCAAAACTTCCTCTGTCATTCTAAACTCTATCAGATAAAACTCAAAATATTTCTGGTACACCGCGACATGGGAAGAAATCGCTTCCATGTACGATAGTGGTGATACACACTTATTTCATAGGTAATTGTACATCCAACTACCATTGTTAACAATATTTCGCAGTAAGTACGAGTTATTTTAAAAATATTTATCAATCAAATTCCACATTCTAACTGAAAAGAACATCACAGACGGGGCGTCCTATGAACTCATGTTTAATTATTCTTCAGACTGGTTAGAATGTATCACAGTGAATTTATGACACACTGTATACACATTTAAAACGTATAAAATGCTTTTTATGAGAACTACCAAAATATTCGAATGTTAGATATCTTGTTTTGTTCAACCTTATGCTGTTTAAATATAATTGAAGATATTATTATTGTAGACATTTGATCGTGTTTAGTGACGGATTCCTGGGCTCAACCCTTATAGTTGCCCAAATCTACATACTTGTTTAGTGGTAATCATCAGTCGTTGCCCGGATGTCCCATCTCTTCCTCATTTCTGTATAGTTTTTCGAATATTGTTGAACTTATCACCCTCAATATAACTGACTGTTTGCTGCTCATTAAGCAATAATTAATCAATCAATCGTGATTTAAAACGAATGCCACTTGTATTCATTTATTTATCACGTGATATATTGTTGATTGATTGTTGTTTAACGTCAAGAGAGCAGTATTTCAGCTATGTTTATACCCAGAACAACTTTACAAATAATATTACATATTGCATTATAAGTAGCAATTCTAGTGAAACACTTTTTGTTTCATTTTTGCGGTACTCTGTTAAAAATGCAATAGAAATTACTTTTTAAATTCCAGAATTAAGAAACAATCATTGTATTACTATTGTTCATCAGACGCCAAACACGAGTCTACATATATAAATATCAGTTTTAGACAACCATTGTGTTTACATATAAGAATAGAATTCATGTTAGATATATTTAACTAATTTCAGACTTTGGATCGGTTGCTGCTTGTTCCCATTCTGCATAGATGGTTGTAAAGACATAGTCCACAGTTGTCCAAATTGTCAACATACGATTGGCCGGAAGGACAGAATGTAGCTAGCAGGTCAAGCGTGTCGTTGACAACAGCTATTTATTGAACTCATACTTGTCTAGCTTGTGAACATGTGACTAGTTTTAAAAATACAAACATCAAATGTTTTGTGTATATACTACATTTTCTTACATGGTTATAAGACCTTACACTGTCTTATACTTCTATCAACGTCTCAACTTGTATAAGATTCTTGTAATACTACAGCTAAATTAATCCAAGCGAATCACTCATTATTTGTGTAGTCTCCGAAGTTCAAATTTCAAACATTTATATATTTATCTTATACTTTTTATCACGGATTTCAATAATTTTTCAATTGTTTACATGGATTATTTTGCTACAGTGCACGATTAAAGTTTGTGGTAT
Organism: Bathymodiolus brooksi; assembly: GCA_963680875.1. NCBI lineage: Eukaryota > Metazoa > Mollusca > Bivalvia > Mytilida > Modiolidae > Bathymodiolus > Bathymodiolus brooksi. The sequence goes on along the minus strand of OY804576.1, from coordinate 48,242,054 downwards.
TTTAAAACATACTATAATTTGAATGGAATATCATCCGGACAATGTTAAATTCATATCCGTCCGGCTTTTTTCTGGTTTTTATTGTGATATTCTTGCGCAAAAACTTGAATTGTCTGAGGCATTGACAGAGATTAGTGAGCGAGTCTAAGGACAGATAACTCTGTATAAGAGATTGACAAAACCGATGGCTATATTTGGTTTGATTTTGGTCTTGACATTTATGGAATTCATTTATTATTGTCTATAGTTGGTTGCGTGCGCTGCATTATTCCGACATAACTACTAGTGATTCATTTGGTGTTTATGCTTTATCCATCTCTATGATGTTAAGGTTCTGTGAACAGAACTTATCTCTCTGTTCTTTACTGGCCGACAGAATATATATTTGCTTTACGGATAATCTATACATTTTAATTGTTAGAATTGATAGTAAATTGTCATATGAATGTTTTAATTGAGCAAGAACATTATAGTATATGACATATATCGTTCTTGAATAGGTGTTTTCATAACATTCGTCTTGCATTATTTTCAATAGAAAACGTATTGAGACGACACAAGATGTATTGGACCGCGATGTAGCCGAGAGCCCATACAGCTTTTAGAGACCTAATACAAAATAGTATAGGACATAATACAGGACTGATGTTATCATACCAATTTAATGACAATTTTTTTAATTTACTCCAATAAATGTTAATATGAAGAAATTCAATCAGCAGTTCAGTTAATTTATATAATAACCTAAATGTAGATAAAAATACAATATGGATACACTCGAAATCAGTATAATGTGTCCGAGTGGGGCGTCATGTCTATCCGCGGACTGTTCTTTCAGTGAGCTAGCACTATAAAAATCCAACTAAGCGTGTTGGTCTAGTTCAAAGCGGACATCATTATCATCTGATCAAATGTAACTTGTTCTCACCATGATATATTTGAGAAATATTGCTGAGTTGGCGTTAAACAACAATCACCCACTCAGAGCAAATCTATTTTTAATCCTATTGCCTAACCGTCTTTTTTCATGAAAGCCACATTTTTTTCTCTCACACATACCACCTTACAGAATAAAGGAAAAGAATGAAATGAGCGATCTGATTGGTCCAATTCTATATGTGAAGATCTTTGATCAGTTGGATCTATTAGATCGCTTGTTTTATCCCATTCATTTATCATTCTGTATTAGCCCGTTTCAGTCTGTATCAGGCATATTTCAACCCATATTAGACATGTTTTTCTGTATAAGCTTCGTTTGCATATAAGTTAATAATTGACAAATTCAGACGTATTTTAACTCCCTGTGTGATAATGTAAACCATTCATAAAATGTAAATATTGCATATAAAATGCCAAAGTTTGCATGTATATAGGGTTAGGGTTATGGTGCTTAACGCCACTTTCAACAATATTTCAGTTATATCGTGGCCGGTAAGTTTTATTGATGGAGGAAACCGGAATACCCGGAGAAAACCACCGACCTGTCGCAAGTCACTGATAAACTTTATCACATAATGTTGTATCGAGTACACCTCACCATGAGGCGGATTCGAACTCACAACATTAGTGGTGATATGCTCTGAATGACTAGGTAATTATAAATCCAACTACCAAATGATCACGACCACGATGGTCCCTCCAAAGTTTGCAAATAAGATGTAAGATATGACGTGTGAAATATAACGTAATTGCATATCATATGTTAAATATTGCCTCTGAAATGTAAATTTATTACATATCATATGTTAAATATTGCCTCTGAAGTGAAAATGTATTACATATCTTATGTTAAATATTGCATATGGAATTTAAATTATTACGAAGTATAGTAGAATGCATTTTTAAATCAGAATTTCCAGTACAAATATTCCTTTTCAGTGTATCTACGATATCTTTTTTTGCAATATCGAAACTATTAACAAAAAAAGTTATGTTAGCAAATTGTTATGGTTTTTAACAATCTTTATGTGTTTGTTTATTTATTGATTTTTTGCTTTGTTTATAAATTTCAACACAACTATTTATATAAATTCTAATACGACGCCTTTCATTGACTACGTAAACAATGCTGTGATCAAATCTTCGATATCGTATGCTTCTAACATGTGTATTTCCGAGCGTGACCATCGTTCCCGAACAATTTCGTGTATTTATATATGACTTGTACTTATGTATGCTTAAAATTACATTAAAATGTGCGTGCTGTATTGTCTACATATTCACTTTCTGAAAACAAAAAATTACTATGATCGACTTTTTCTTTTGTAAAATTGCATACTGCTGTACGATATTTGTTCAGCATTTTTCTTGTTTTCACCTCTGAAATCAAAATCCGATTAAATGAAAAATATCAGTAACTTAATTGCAACTCAATGTACTTATTTCCCTTTATTAAAAAGAACTACGGTAAACGTGAAGGCTCGTGGATTTGTATCCCAACTGCCTTCCAATTAAACAAAAGGAGTTTGATTTTTCCTATTAGAATAGAAATACTTCATGGAAGCCATAAGTCTGTATAATTCGGTTAACATTCTTTGGATATATCGGGAGACATTCAGGTTCGACAACTTTATGTTAAAACGTTGTATTAAATTCACGATTCTGCTGTATAAATCTCAATTAAATGAAAACGATCCTAGAGTTACCTCATTTTGAACATATATATTTTTTTAAATTTGGGTACAATCTACTCGTCTATTATTTTCGTTACATGGTATACCTCGCTTTCGGTCGGGATGACATTTTTACACAAATAATATTACACATGTTAACCTCTCCAACACATCTAGGCGAGGTGTATTTGAAACAACATTATGTAATCAAGTTTGTCAGTGGTTTTCCGGGTACTCTGGTTTCCTCCACCAATAAAACTGACCTCCACGATATAACTGAAATATTGTTGAATGTGGCGTTAAACACCATAAACCAACCAAGCTTTCTTACATGCTATTTTAATCCAGAACAAATACCAGAAAGCAATGATCCCTCGAGTATGTTAATACTTCCAGATAATTATGGTTGTCAAGTATATAATTCTTTAAGATTTTGACGAGGTAATTATTTACATTGATGAAAATCATAATTGAGCCGAACCAACCTCACTAATGAACGTGTCGTACAATAACTTGAAGATTATTGCCCGTGGTGGTCGTAACACCATATATATTTCAAAAGAACGTTTTCTTACATTTTCTGAAAACCAATGATAATTTGTATAGTAGGTTAAAAATATTTAACACATGTTTTCGCAATAGAAGAAAAGTTTGAAGATGCCAAGATTTGATTTTGTTTTATGAGGTATCCTCATCGGTGGTGTAATGGTTAGCATCCTGGCATCGGTGGTGTAATGGTTAGCATCCTGGCATCGGTGGTGTAATGGTTAGCATCCTGGCATCGGGTGCGGTAGAATGTGGTTTCGAGGATGTTGTTTTATGAGGTATCCTCATCGGTGGTGTAATGGTTAGCATCCTGGCATCGAGTGCGGTAGAATGTGGTTTCGAGGATGTTGTTTTATGAGGTATCCTCATCGGTGGTGTAATGGTTAGCATCCTGGCATCGGGTGCGGTAGAATGTGGTTTCGAGGATGTTGTTTTATGAGGTATCCTCATCGGTGGTGTAATGGTTAGTATCCTGGCATCGGGTGCGGTAGAATGTGGTTTCGAGGATGTTGTTTTATGAGGTATCCTCATCGGTGGTGTAATGGTTAGCATCCTGGCATCGAGTGCGGTAGAATGTGGTTTCGAGGATGTTGTTTTATGAGGTATCCTCATCGGTGGTGTAATGGTTAGAATCCTGGCATCGAGTGCGGTAGAATGTGGTTTCGAGGATGTTGTTTTATGAGGTATCCTCATCGGTGGTGTAATGGTTAGCATCCTGGCATCGAGTGCGGTAGAATGTGGTTTCGAGGATGTTGTTTTATGAGGTATCCTCATCGGTGGTGTAATGGTTAGCATCCTGGCATCGAGTGCGGTAGAATGTGGTTTCGAGGATGTTGTTTTATGAGGTATCCTCATCGGTGGTGTAATGGTTAGCATCCTGGCATCGGGTGCGGTAGAATGTGGTTTCGAGGATGTTGTTTTATGAGGTATCCTCATCGGTGGTGTAATGGTTAGTATCCTGGCATCGGGTGCGGTAGAATGTGGTTTCGAGGATGTTGTTTTATGAGGTATCCTCATCGGTGGTGTAATGGTTAGCATCCTGGCATCGGGTGCGGTAGAATGTGGTTTCGAGGATGTTGTTTTATGAGGTATCCTCATCGGTGGTGTAATGGTTAGCATCCTGGCATCGGGTGCGGTAGAATGTGGTTTCGAGGATGTTGTTTTATGAGGTATCCTCATCGGTGGTGTAATGGTTAGCATTCTGGCATCGGGTGCGGTAGAATGTGGTTTCGAGGATGTTGTTTTATGAGGTATCCTCATCGGTGGTGTAATGGTTAGCATCCTGGCATCGGGTGCGGTAGAATGTGGTTTCGAGGATGTTGTTTTATGAGGTATCCTCATCGGTGGTGTAATGGTTAGTATCCTGGCATCGGGTGCGGTAGAATGTGGTTTCGAGGATGTTGTTTTATGAGGTATCCTCATCGGTGGTGTAATGGTTAGCATCCTGGCATCGAGTGCGGTAGAATGTGGTTTCGAGGATGTTGTTTTATGAGGTATCCTCATCGGTGGTGTAATGGTTAGCATCCTGGCATCGGGTGCGGTAGAATGTGGTTTCGAGGATGTTGTTTTATGAGGTATCCTCATCGGTGGTGTAATGGTTAGCATCCTGGCATCGGGTGCGGTAGAATGTGGTTTCGAGGATGTTGTTTTATGAGGTATCCTCATCGGTGGTGTAATGGTTAGTATCCTGGCATCGGGTGCGGTAGAATGTGGTTTCGAGGATGTTGTTTTATGAGGTATCCTCATCGGTGGTGTAATGGTTAGCATCCTGGCATCGGGTGCGGTAGAATGTGGTTTCGAGGATTTTGTTTTATGAGGTATCCTCATCGGTGGTGTAATGGTTAGCATCCTGGCATCGGGTGCGGTAGAATGTGGTTTCGAGGATGTTGTTTTATGAGGTATCCTCATCGGTGGTGTAATGGTTAGTATCCTCGCATCGAGTGCGGTAGAATGTGGTTTCGAGGATTTTGCTTTATGAGGTATCCTCATCGGTGGTGTAATGGTTAGTATCCTCGCATCGAGTGCGGTAGAATGTGGTTTCGAGCCCCGGTCTGGTCAAACCAAAGACAATAACATTTATATTTGTTGCTCCTCTGCTAAGCATGTAGCAATAACGAGTAAGAGCAAAGACTGGTTGGCTCGGATTCAGAATAATGTGTCTGAGTGGAACGACATATCTATCCACAAACAGTTATTTTACTGAGCTATCATTATAAAAATCCCAACTAAGCATGTTGGTCTAGTACAAAGCGGGCTTCATTGTCATTATACCATCAAAATGTAAATTACTCTCGCCATGATATAACTGAAAAATTGTTCACTTGGCGTTTTAGGAGGTTATTTTATTTCACATCTGACTCAAATCAAATATGACTACGGACATGTGTTCGAATATTAATAAGAAGTGCATTTAAGCAGATTTTCAGTCTAAACTCATACATTTCTCAGTGTCTTCCGAATACCACCGTCTAACGTTTTGTGGATCATTGTTTGTCCTTTTTCCTTTGGCCAATGTGTTGTATGTCATTCTTCGATGTAAGTCTTCTGTTTGCCCCTTTGGTACATTCAAACTTTCCCTTTGAATCTAGAAGAATAATTTTAAAATGGAAAAAAAAAATTTTAAACACCAGGGAATAAAAATCAAATGAGAAAAACTTTTAGAATATTAAAGAATAACATTGAAATTAAAAATAACTTAAGAATATCAGACAATAACATTATAATTAAAAATACTCTTAAAAAATAAGAGAATAGCATTAAAATGGAAAAAAAAACTTAAAAAAATAAGAGAATAACATTGAAATGAAAAAAAAACTTAAAAAATAAGAGAATAACATTAAAATGAAGAAAAAAAACTTAAAAAATAAGAGAATAGCATTAAAATGGGAAAAAAATCTTAAAAAATAAGAGAATAACATTAGAATGAAAAAAAAACTTTAAAAAATAAGGGAATAACATAAAAATGAAGAAAAAAAACTTAGAAAATAAGAGAATAACATTAAAATGAAAAAAAAAACTTAAAAAATAAGAGAATAACATTAAAATGAAAAAAAAATTAAAAAATAAGAGAATAACATTAAAATAAAAAAAAACACTTAAAAAATAAGAGAATAACATTAAAATGGAAAAAAAACTTAAAAAATAAGAGAATAACATTAAAATGGATATTCTTTTTTTAAAAAATAAGGGAATAACATAAAAATGAAAAAAAAACTTAAAAAATAAGAGAATAACATTAAAATGAAAAAAAAAACTTAAAAAATAAGATAATAACATTAAAATGAAAAACAAACTTAAAAAATAAGAGAATAACATTAAAATGAAAAAAAAACTTTATAAAATAAGGGAATAACATTAAAATGGGAAACAAAACGTAAAAAATAAGAGAATAACATTAAAATGAAATAAACTTTTAGAATATAAGAATGAAACACCTTTAACCCCAATTTAAAATAGTTTATATTTACTTGAATAAGAATGGTTTAATTGCACTGTATTCCCAAATGAACCCGGCATTCTAAGGTAAAATCTGAATTAAATATACAGAAAAGCAATATATGCAAGATGATGTTTTTATTTTCAATTTGTAAGCATCATAAAACTACAAAACAAATTAAACGTGAACTTTTTTTTTACTATAATCAAAACATACAATTTCATTTTATTGAAAATAGTCGTCGCAATGCCAACACTGATATCTATTTTCGACTTATCATATTAAATTTAATATAATTTTAAATACATTTAACAATATCACCGGGAAAATTAATAAATTACTCGATGAAAAGTATATTTGGAATAATATATCCAATATACTGTGATTTATAAAGGAGAAACAATTATGAAGAATAACCAACCACCGCCAGGTAAGTAGAAAGTTGTGCTTATTATACACAAAGAGATCTTACACTGAGCTGAGAGAGACATAAACGGTTTATATGAGAACCGAACATTTCAAATGAAACTTGCAATATTGCAATATAAGTTTATGAAGTCATAAAATTTCATCTTACTAAATTCTGAAAAGTCCAATTAAAATAAATAAAACACATTTGGTAAAAATATGTTCTGTTGCACTTACACATGCTCTGTTTTTGTACAGTAACTAGTGCATAGGTGTACTATATGAGACCACTAGCAAGATTACTTATATAGTATGTACTTGACTTATTCTAGATCGTTACATAGTTTCGTGTCGACTAGGATGTTTCATAAATAAACGTGAGGGAAAAGCGAAGAGACAATCAAAAATGGACAATCCAACCCCTTTCGAATGTATTTTTAATTTTTTATTGTATTTTAACATCAATTCTCTTATCATAATCAGGTTTACATCTACCTGTCCAATCGTTTTTCACTACCACAAATATATTTTAAAGTTAGACTCCCTAATTCTTCAGTTGCTTTGAGTGATTGAGGGATTCTTGTTCAACTCCAAATGACAAATTTTCCAACTATACCTTGACGAAGACAAGTTACATTCAATGACATGATAATGATGCCCGCTTTGTACTTAATTGGATTTTTATAGTGATAGCTCACTGAAACAGTCCGCGAGGAGACACGTATCTCCACCCGAACACAGTATTCTGATTCTGAGCTATCCCGTCTTTGTTTTTACCCATTAAAGTTGCATTGTTAGAGGAGAAGGGTCAAATACCAATGTTATAGTCTTTAGTTAGACCAAAACGGGACCCGAACACAGGATCTACAGCATTCGAGGCAAGCACGCTAAGCCTAACCATTACACCGCCAACTTTTCTTTGTGTATTCGATAATGTTATCAGGTTTGTCAGTGACTGAAGGAATTAAGGGCAATGATTTTGATGTTAAAGATTAACGACACTGAAACTTTCTAAAAACTTAGTGAAAAAGTATGAAAACACAAAAATATAGTAACTTACACAAAAACAAGTAGAACATAATTATATTAAAATATTGTTGCTAGTGCGTTAGACACCCATAAACAATCAAATCAAATTATAACCCCTCCCCCTTTCGACACAAACATTTCATAGTGCTTTCATTTTCACTATCAGCTACTAATTGTACGAATTTAATAAAAATACAATACTCTCCCAACAGACAGGAAGCCAGTGAGTGCTCCACAGTTGGCGAATGTATGCTTAAGAGAACTTGCAGCAAAGGGGTGGTGGCTGGTGACACAATACGTCCATCACCAAGCAATGTTTACACACATGATGACGTTTCTCATTCAAAATATATGGAAAATAAACAATCAAATATTTTGTCTATAAGTCACCCCAGTGCCCCCTTTTCATGCACATGCTACTTCATTGTTTGTAAGCTTAATCTCGTTTTGAATAGCTTACATAAAAGTCACAAAATGTTAAACAACAAATCATAATCAACCGATACCCGTTTTTATTTTGCAACAATTACATAATTGAGTTCAAGTTACGCAATTTTCGAGAGTATTGACCAGTTTATTGTATATTCTACCTTGTTCATTTTAAAGGAAATCGATGCAATATTATTAAATACCGGTATTAACAGACTTGGCATAATGTCAAAACCATATTGTAGTTTTAAGTATGTGATTGAAGATCAGTTCATGTCAACTATATACAGGACGTAAAGCAAATATTAAAATTGAACATTTTTTTAATCGATTGTCTCAGTCTTAAAGTTTTATCATTTCACATTTTTACATAGGTATGAGTTTATCATAAATATGTTAATTTGTTTTTGGCTTCATGCTGAAAGTTTAACATTATCATTGGTTGGTTGGTTGGTTTATGGTGCTAAACGCCACTTTCAACAATATTTCAGTTATATCGTGGCAGTCAGTTTTATTGGTGGAGGAAACTGTAGTACATGAAGAAAACCACTGACCTGTCGCAAGTCACTGACAAACTTTATCACATAATGTTGTATCGAGTACACCTCTCCATGAACAGGATTCGAATTCACAACTAAATTCAACTACCATATAATCACGACCACGATGGCTCCCATTCGAATTGGTATAAATTAATTTACCTGACTTCAAATGTGACAAAGATGACGCAGTAAAACACTTTTCAAATTTTATATTATTTCTGTTCATAAAGACATAACCTGTTAACTGTTCTCCAGATTACAGAAAAATATAGTGTCAGATTATAGTATGTTTTTGTTTTCATTAGACATGTTTCCTGTTTCCTTGTAGAATCATTTAGAATTGTATATACTATGTTATACATTTTCTCAAATTTAAATTATAGTAAATACACAATAAAACTGTACTTTAATGATAACTATAGTTCTAGATACATTTGTGTTTTTCGAGATGTTCAGAACTTAAATGTTCTATGTACCCACTAACCCAGGCCAACAAAACCTACCTTGCAATACAATGAAGAAAAAATATCACACTGTCGGAACACACATATACACGACCGCTCACTTTCCTGGCATGGTACAGGCACTTCAATAAAAAGTGACAGTATGGGACCACTTCCCATTATAGAGAAATGATGTAGATTGGAAATTTAATATCATATAATATATAACCGCAAGATATAGTTTAACATATTATTGTAAAGCATTATTCTTGAGAAGGCGTTGAAGAAAGTCTGCCTCATTAGCATATAGAAACAAATCAGCTAGTAGAGCACAATTTGTACCCATTGGAATATCGATCGTCTTGAAAAACTTGTCAACCAAACTGAGAAAGTATGTTGTCGATCTAAACCTTAAATGATCTCGCCCTGATTATATTCATTATTAGATTCTAAATAATGGATGGAGCTTAATGCAATTTCAATAATATTTCAACTATGTCGTGGCAGTCAGTTTATTGGCGGAGGAAACCGGGTTACATTGAGCAAACCACCGACCCAAGTAACTGAACAACAATAATATGACATTTAGTTGTATTTAGTCAACTTCTCCATTGACTTTTTATTGCAAATTCTGTTGGAAGTTCATTTATTAAAGGAGACGGTTTGGATCCCAATAACCAGTTTGATCCCGCCACATTTTTGTGCTTATCACAAGCAAGGACCAGGATATGATAAAAACGTAGATATCTAATTCAGAGTGCACGACACGACTCTAGATTATCCTTAATTAGATACTCTCAAAGTCAAAAGAATCGATAGCGAAATAATGCAACGGTCTAAGGTTAAAACTACCTATTATTTGAGGTGAGATGTGGCTATCGTTTTGTTGGTATTGATGGAATTGTTGACCACCACTGTTAACATATTTTCATAATGATCATAGTATTAAGTTTTACAGCTTATCCAGGCACTCATGATCAACATCAAAGTGGTCATCCTTCCCAACCACAACACATCACCCACGTAGTCGTGACGTCACAGCCGACATTTATAGTACACACATTTAGGGAATCTCCTGTGCGTACTACGTGTCCGCATTGTAGAAGTGATATACTGACGTCAACACATCGTGAAATAGGAACGATAACCTGGGTTGTTTGTCTAGTTTTATGTTTCATAGAGCAAGTAGAAACAAAAATGTTCTGACTTATTCAATAAAATGAAAAACAAAACATACCACACTGTCGGAACAGTTACAAAATCCAGTAGCAAAATAGTAGAAAGAGGCAAAATCGATACCAACCCCTAAGACAAAAAATACCTACGAAATATGAGTAATCAAATTGGACATTCTAATTGTAACCTTGCCTTGGCTCAAAATTAAAACGTGCATTACAAAAGCACTATGTGAACACAATCAAACCTAATTTATTTTATAATTTAATATCACCTCTGTGATTTAATGTTTATCACACTCGCCTCGTGTGGGATAGATCAATACTCTGTCTGGTCAAACCAAAGACTGATATTGATATATGCTGCTTTTCCGCTAAGCACACAATATTAAGCAGTACATATACAATATTGGTCTGTTGACGGTAAATATAGAATTTATTTGACAAGGCTGAGAAACGGGGTGAAAGACGAGCTTCTAGCGAGTCTTTCTCCCCGAGTCAAATAAATTCTATATTTACCGTCAACAGACCAATATTGTATTTATCCTGCAATCCACGATGTCCTAAAAAATAATCTTAACTCGTAAAAATGCATTTTTTAATGCAACGGAATCCTCACTATTTGGCGTAGTAAAATACCAGATTTGTTTTGCTGACAAAAATTCGCGAACAAATAGTTCTCAAAAGGAAGTGAAATAACTTTATTTAAGTGAAGATTTATTGATTAAGGTGAAAAATCTATATAGAAAATTGATAGTTTAGAACCTGAAATATATATATTTAATATGTTTTTCATAGATATGAAAACACATTAATTTAGCGATCATACGTCACATGCGGTCATACTTAAATACGCCTGCAGTAGTAACCAGGTAAATATATACGCCTGTGTGAAAAGGTATACGCCTGCAACTATATGGTTCACTTTTATTTTTATTTTTTTATATCAAATAATAAACATCCGATATATTCCTTTTACTAGTTTATATTAAAAAAAAATAAATAAAAAAGAACCATATAGTTGCAGGCGTCCACCTTTGTATGACACAGGCGTATATATTTGCCTGGTTACTACTGCAGGCGTATTTAAGTATGACCCACACAGTTTGTAAACATGTGAAAACAATACACACATACATGTATAGACGATTCGAGCATGTTTTAAGTAAACCAGGTAGAGTAGAGAAAACAGAAAGATTAATCATTTATCTCAACAAACTGAACTGATTCACGGAAATGTATTTAACAACGATGTCAAACACTCAAATGCTCAGTTATTGGGATATTTAGTCATTTGTGAAAATTGTGTACACATTCACCATTTGTTATGGATGACCACGCCGTAAAACATAGAACTAATTTGACTTGACATATTTGTATTGGAACTGTAAAAAGGAACATCGGGATTGCTTCGACACGAAACATCAGAAGTGCTACTGGCTGTAGAATTTGTGGAGGTTTTACGAGGTAAGTTTGCTGAAAAGCATTTCTGTTAGTTTCACTTTCAGTGTTGCTGAGAATGTTTGATATTTTCTTGTGTCTTTCCTCACTCAATGTTGAGTAATTATTAATAAATGCCACATTGTTATGCCCTGATATTTGCATAATATCTATCCCCTCCACATTGTTTTCTCTTAACTTCTGGACGGGATAAGATATTTTCTGGCACTGATTGATTAATGTCTAATTTGCAACTATCCTTCATTTTTTTCATGAGACTGGAAAGTTTTCTTTCATGCACTTTTCTACCTGTTTCTAAAGCTCGTACAAATAAATTATGTATTTTGCGACAATGCAAGTATATAAAGGAGGAGAAGCTAATACCAATCTTCTGGACTTTACACAGGTTTCAATAGAAAATTGGAATTTATTTTTATAGAATAAAATAAAACTTTCATATATACATGGTAAATTGAAGAAAATCAAAATAGAGATCTGATTTAGTGTCAACAAGCACCAGATATGATTTTAATTACTATATTTCAGAGCTGTCGAAATCTCTTTCCTGTCTGTCAGACAACAGGTCTGGCAGATGTGGACAATGTGTCAGACCTATCAAACATTTGCCGGACCTACATATTTTTTACAACTTCAACTGAATTACACATATACTGGCTAAATCCATAAAATGGTTTGTTTACAGCTTCAAGTGATACCTTGGAATACTCAAAGTTAGTACAATACATTGTTGTGTGACATGTGGAAATATATATACATGTACAATACAATAGACTTGTGTATGAAATAAACAAAGATACCAAGTTTGCATAATGCTAGCTATGCACATGTTTCAAGGTGTTACCTCTTATACAAATGTAAGTAGCTTTAGGTCTGGATAGAATCAATTGGATGACTGACAACCTAGGCCTAAATTAAAATCAAATGTGTTTCCCCTTTCACCAACCGACCCTTTAAAAAGCCGCCGAGTCAAAAAAAATTATTGCAAAAAAAAAAAATCGTAATTTCCGGAAAATCGATGCGCGTCCGACCGGAATCGGTTACACATTTAGTAATCAAACTCTTCAATGTGAAGTCAAAATTTGATTATATAGACGAAAATAAACAACAATCGGAGATTGCAAACAACGACAAGCTTGAGAAGCGAAATTAAGTAATGATGCCGGTCATCTTCAAGCATTTTGTCGGTCCCAAGTTACTGAAAAATTGCTCCGGACATCGGGTCTGACGCGAAAAAGTTTAATTAAATCGGACCTAGTCAATGTTTGTCCGACGGTCCGATAGGTCCGACGATTTTCGACAGCTCTGTATTTAACTTCTGTTTGTATATCATAATCAAATGAATTAATATGCATTGAAGTCTACATGTATGTAGAATCCCCACCAACTATTTTCTTCATATCAAATTTGCTATTATTAAACCATAATCCATTGATTGGTAAATTACATAATGCGATGTCACTAAGGAACCAAGAATATTATGGACATAGGTGTTGTGACCAGAAAAATATTAGAGTGAAGGATATATTTTTCTGGAATGAACAATATTTACATGATAATGTTGGTTGTTGCGAGTAATGACTAATGTGCGAATATATTTTCTGAGTCGGATCATACAAAAATGTATTATGAAAGCTTGAAGTTTCAAATATTCAAACATTGCTAATTTAGTCGGCATTTTGTTCCTTTTTTCTTGTTATTTTATTAGTAAATATATAATAACATGTATTTTAATTATAATCAATGCTATATTAATGTCTTTCAGATGAATGGCTGGATTAATGGTTTAACAGTGTACAATGTACATGTGATGTTTGAAATAAGTGCAAAGACTATATGAGCAAGAATATGGTATTTGAACTTTTGGTTTCTTTTGGTATCCAAATGGTTAAATACTAAAACTTAAATATTTCACACGTGGAATATGATTATATCAATACTGTACAAAAGAAACAAGTGATATAAAGGGAAAATATTTACCCATCTTTTTAAACATGTTTATCGTGACAGGAAACCAAATGCTTATTACAAGTTATGGTAATAAACATTTGGTTTCCTGTCGCGATAAAAATGTATGAAACGGCACCATCCAAGACCATTTGGTTTTTTCTTGGTTATTTAATGCATGTATATACCATTTTAAATATTAAAGTAGCATATTTTTTTTTATTTTTTAACGCGACAGGATACCACAAGCACTGTATCAGAGTTATAATATTATCATACAAAAATTGTATAAATGTTCCGAAAATCACACTTCCATTACACGTGGTTCACTTGTGACCGGAAGTTCAATTGGGCGGAAATTGTAAATCAGACTAATATATTTAATCTTTAAATTAACGTTTCTTTTTGGATGACATGTAACGCATAACGTAACAGGTGGATGATTGAATAAAAAAAATAGAAAATGAAAAGCTTAAATGTAAACATCCGTGATTAATATATTTAAACATCTCACGAGAGTTTATTTATGCTAATCGTTGTTATGGCGACTGTTACAAAAAGGAGATAACACAACTTAAAATAGCGTTACGAAATCGGAATCCAATGTAACGCGCAATATATGACACCTGTAACAGAAATACTTACTCTGCTCAAAATTTTCTTCTCTCCATTCCTCATTATCAATGTTTGTCAATATTTTAACGGCTAGCTTACATTTTTGTATGTCACAGTTGTGTGGAAATCCAACACCGTTACGCAGTTCGGAGACGAAAATAACGATAAGAAACGACGCATAAAAGTACGAAGATGGACATTAAAAATAATTTGTATTCATAAAATATTTACAATATATCAATGGTCACCATTCATCTAACACACCAACCAACCATTTGGCCATAGAATTACAACATATATCAAAGAAATATCCAATTTTATCAGTTTTCTATCGTTATCAGAAACGGTTCAAATACCATATTCTTGCTCATATATGAAAGAAATAATTGCATAAAAACCTATGAACGTTTTATAAAGATCTGATTAAACAAAGGACATTTTTCAAGAACTATCACTCAGTTGTTGCATACAGGCCAGGGGTATGTGAATCAGTTTCAAATGGAATTGCACAAAATAAAAAATGTACTGTAATCCTGATCAACAGTGAGTAGAATTCCAGCAGATAAAACACTAGTTTCAACTGACAAATCATACAACTTTGTTGGAATTTTGCACAAAAAAAAATGTTTTAAAAAAAGATGCAAAATGATTGGAGGAAGTGACTGAATACAATTATTCCAAATGGTTAAAACAAATTATATAGATATTTTGTGGTGTCATAAAGAATTCAGAATATAAAAAATTATCTATAATTTTAAAGTGACTTGATGCAATAGCAGGAATATGTGTTATTTTCACCTTGAAGAAATCTACTATCTGATTTGTTGAAGTAATTGATGTGAATTAATTGAACATTTAATATGAAGAAATTTTATAATAAAATATATGTAGTAATCTTAGAGTTTGATGTTCAAACTGTACTGAGTTATTTAACCATATAAGTGTGTTTAGTAAAGATTGTGGTGTTTGACTGCCCAGAACGTTTCTGTTATAAAGGATGTTAATTTCCTCATCTGTTGGAGGGCATGCCCTCTTTGGTTTATTCCCTTTGTCCTGTAGTTTTAGTTGCTTTTGTTTTGTTTTCAAAGCTTCCCTGTCAAGTTATAAATGATTCGGATTTGTTTAAGATTTTTGTTTTGTTTTTTATTGACTTCTAGGATTTTTTTTATCGTAAAATATGTATAAAAAATATGAAATTTTAGAATTATTAGTTTCATTTTGTCGGTTTGTAAATTTACAAATAGTGAGAACGAAAACATTTATTAGAAAAAGACGACGTCGATTATTGACATTGGTTACGGTTAATATTTTAACTCCTTCACGGGAGAGCAAAAACACAAAAAAGTAGTTCCGGAATCTATGGGCGGGGCTTAAAAGTTTATTCGTAGGCTACGAATAAAGCAAAAATTTATTCGTGTGGTATATTTGTACAGCAAATGTACTGATTGCAGGATAAAATCAAATACTTGTTGGCTCGAAGTCAGAATGTGTCAGAGTAAAGCGACATATCTACCGATGGACTGTTGGTTCAGTGAGCTAGCACTCTAAAGATCCCGCTAATCCTGTTGATCCTGTACAAAGCAGATATCATAATTAGCTCATCGAAAAGTAACTTGTTGTCGCTGACATAGCTGAAAATGTACCCATTTCATGCAAAGCAACAATCAGTCACTCACAATAATCTTATGACAATTTCCTAAATTGAATACTTTCTTGAAGAGTAATTGAGTAAGTGATTGTTGTTTAATGCCAAATCAGCAAGTTTTCAGCTATATTATGGCAAGAACAAGTTAATTATCAATGAGATGATGGTGATGTCCTCTCTGTACTAGACCAACACGCTTAGTTGGACTTTAAAAGTGGTAGCTCACTGAAATATAATATAATTTTAATGTACATTATTGTTGAAAAATAGTTTTCCAGTTTTAAAATGTCAAGTGATGTTAAAATGACATCACTTGAAATTATAGTTATTGGGTTATTCCCTCGGGGTTCTCCTATCAATTATTGTAGAGTAAAGTGGTCCATTGAGAATGATAAATACAATAATCTATTTTATGTTTAATTTAATTTTAAGTTAAATTTTAATTTATATAGATATTTGACATTTTACCTCAGCATTTGTTATCTTATTATTGACAATGCAAATAACAATACATGTGATTTATGCCACTACGCGAGTAAACAGTTTCACAATATTTCTGTTGTCCCTCTTTCACTGCAGACATAATCTTTGTCAGGTGAATAGACAATTCTTTCGTCGAACAAGTTGATGATCCCGCTATGTACCTTTCTTTGTATGGTGTCTTATGGAGCTTAGGTATCCAATATAAATAGGGTAAATCCTCAGACTCTTTACCAGAGGGAATGCTTAAAGAGGTCATGAATGATCTGTGATTAGCTAGGATTTCATCTTTGTCGAACGAAGCTGGTTTGTATGTGGTATTACTAGAGGTGTTGCTATTTATGCTTAATTCCTTGATTAGGCATTCGAAGTGATATGATTTTCATACAAACACGATATTGTTGGAAGCCTTGTCCGCAGGAACGTTTTTTTCCACATGTTTGTAGTAGTTGCTCCCTTTGAGGCGAACAAAAGTGTCAATTTCATGCAATATTCAACCAAAATGACATAAATTTTGCTCATACTCTGTATAAAATTTAAATGTTGTAACAACTTGTAAATTTTTTATTTGCTATAAAGTTAACTTCTATAATTTTACAAGGTTCAATTATCTATAAATTTTAAGAAAATTATACTCGAGGTGTAATACCACTAAAGAATTCTCCATAGCCTTATAGTTAATTTAAAAAAATTGAGCTTTCATACAGGATTCCTCTTAAGTTTAATCTAAGTGACACTCATATCTCATGGAAGGAGTACCTAATTGGAAGCTTAACTCCGAAAATCAACATACATTTAATGGCATATAAGAAAAAAACAGACAGTCTGAAGATGTCTACCATCAAAAATTCTACTTTCACTTTCGATTTAACACAAATTCAGGTGGTTTCTTTCCAATGCAATCATTTTTTTATTTAACACCACAAGGACATCAAATATGGGATTAAAATTATCCTAAAATATGTATGTTTCTGCTGACATTCAGTATTTTGCAGTATCTAATAGGGTTTAGTTTTTATCCAACAATGTAGGAATCTATTTTGTATTTACGTACTACGTATTACACCTTAAATTCTTAATCCTTTCTGTTGCTCTTGTATTGAACGGGAACCAACTTGTCCTCTGTAAGGGAAATAACTCAAATAATAAAATGCTAAAAGTGTATAATTTTAGAATCAAATCTGGAATTGGCAATTGATCTATTTACATATTTTCCTCAAACGCTATTTATAGATATACTTCAAGGAGAGGTGCTTTTCAATTTTTTTTTTTTTTTTTTTTTTTTTTTTTTCTGATTTAAATTTTCGCACAAATGAATAATTTTGCCAGACTTGGGAGAAAAAAAAATAATCTGACTAAGGAAAATCAAGCAGTATAATAGTTATGTAATACTGGATATTGAATGGAACATTTCTGATTTCATATGTAAAGAAAAATAAATGATTCCATTCTCCTAAAACCTGTCTGTCCCATGATAAAACAATATCCCCTTTTAGTCTTATTTATACCTTATCGGCGACGGTCGCCCGACCATTGACTGATTGTCTTGCAAAACTTGTGCGATTTTCGCTTTCTATTGTTTTTATTAAATAAGAGAAATGCCGTAGAAAAATCTACTGTATACTAGTTTAACCCCGTCACTTTTTATTGAAGTACCTGAACTAAGCCAGGAGGAGTCATTTATATGTGTATTGGGGATATCGAATTTACATATTTCTACGATTTTTCTATTGAATGTTGGAACTGTTCCGACAGTGTGATATAAAATTTTTCATTTTATTACAGGCTATGAAAAAAAACAGCTGAGTTACAATTGTTAAAAACAAATATGGTTGTGATCGTCATCCGTAAATAAAATCGTCAAAATGAAATACAACCGAATTGATATCAAATAGCGACTTGTGTCAACCTCATTTAAAACATACATGTACCATGAAATTCTTTCCAACTTTTATATCACGTTCACGATCTTTTATTACAACACTAGTGTACATTTTGTTCCTGTTCTAGTTAAAGGACTTTATCAAACAGAATCATACAGTTTACATGTAATGCAGTTAATACGCATTTAAACTACAGAAGAATATTTCTATTTTCCACACCTTGTGGTGTGGGGTCGCTATTGTGCATGCAAAATATTAATTGCAAACCCCATTGACTGGCTATATGCTATATGCTGCCTGTCTAGAATATTTTATTTTTTTCTCGATCGACAGTTCAGAAGCTAGAAAACAATATGATGAATATTGTCTGTCAATCATGCAAACAATAGCCTATGCACATGACAGAACGCATTTTCAAGGCACCGGATGGATAGTTCCCTTTGATGTAAGAGAATGGAACTGATAGAAGTTAAAAGTTTAATTTGAGCGCAAAAGGGGAAACTTTATATAATTTATGAAAAGGTGATGTGAATTTTAGGGATCCTCAGATTCAAATCCATTCATCTGCTTTTCTACACTTTTATACATACATATTATACATATGTATATTTCAAATGATAGTAATGTTATTTTAAAATATTTCCACTTTGTTTTACTTGTCGTTTTCTTTTAAGAGCCCCAGTTTTATACTGCTCATGCTCAGCAACGGACCACCTTCGTCAATTGTTTTAGCTCATCGATGATCATGAGATTCACTAAGATAAATAACACGGTCCGTGCAATATTTATTTATTTATTTATTTATTTATTTGTTTGTTTGTTTGTTTGTTTGTTTGTTTGTTTGTTTGTTTGTTTGTTTGTTTATTTATTTATTTATTTGTTTGTTTATTTATTTATTTATTTATTTATTTATTTATTTATTTATTTATTTATTTATTTATTTATTTATTTATTTATTTATGTCAGTGTTTCAACTGTTGACAGAGTTTTAAATTCAACATGGGTAGACTTATAGAAAGTGTGTAATCGTAAAATTCAGTGGCTAACCATCCCAGTCTGGTGGCAAAAGAAAGGGTATTGTTCTGATATGCCTAATGTTGTTTCTGCAATTGACGGAACTTCACATGAGATACAAATTCCATCCAATGAACCCCAACAAAAAACATACTTTCAACAAACCAATTATTTTCATTGATTGATATGAAAAGAAAGTTTATAAACAGTGATAATCATAGACTCCTTCCATATCAATACCACAATTACCTTTGATCTTAACAGAACTTGAGCCGTCGTGGTCATATTGTAGTTGAATTTACAACTACATGTTTTAAACATATTTTATTCACAACTAAATGAATAGGATTGAGCAACAGGCTATGCCTATACAAGCTCTCTCCTTTTACATGTACAAGGCATATATTCAGTATATATAACAATTATATCAATAATATAAGATAATTATGTTCCTTCAATACATGTAATTGTGAACACCATTAATATTTCATATGTGCAATCGTTGCCTATCACCGCTTAAGTTGTGAGTTTGAACCCCATTCATGGCGAGACGTACTCGATAAAACATTATGTGATAAAGTTTGTCAGTGACTTGCGACAGGTCTGTGGATTTCTCTAAACACCATAAGCCAAATCAAACCTATTTGTTAATAATATATGTATTGAAGAAAATGGTCAAAACATATTTTCGCAAACATATAGCTCTTCTATTCGTACAAATTTACGATAGTCCCTCAAATATCGACGAATTGAATTAATATCCAGGAAAACTTATCATACAAGCTATACCAAGGGCCCAATATATAATTTGCAATATGATTCAATTAGATTGGTGGTATACACATCTCTAATCCGAAGCCCTTCATAGACTACTCAACAGAATTTATGTTATCACATTTACAGGGGCGGATCCAGGATTTCAAGTTAGGGGGGAGGCGCACTTAAAAAACTTGCGCCGAGCGGAGGGAGGCGCGAAAATGTTTGGGGTATTTCGTGTGAAAAATCACGATTTTACGCCAAAAAATCATATTTTTTTCCAATTTTAGAGGGGGGCGCGTGCTGGGTCCGCCCCCCCCCCCCCCCTTGGATCCGCCCCTGATTTATGTCTTGGGTTGCCCAGAGCCAAACAAAGGTTTTTAGTTTGGTTCAGAGATGGTGATGGGGCTTTAATCATTTTTTTTTCATTAGTGAATAGTGCATATAATTGTAACCTGTATATAAATGGTAACTGCTAATACAGGACACATTTTCATGTTCACTTAAGTACCATTTATATACATGTTTGACTGTATTATGTACAATCAAGGGGGAAGTCAAAACTTGAAAGGTTGTTCTTCGCGTTATTTGAATTCAGGATATAAACATCATTGTATTACATTCACAATAAGGAAGTAGATACTAAAAAAATACGGATATATTACATATAGATCAAATAAGATATATATATATAACTATATATATATAGTTACCACGATCAATATGAATGATTGCGGAAAATACAGGCCCGTGTTTATGTACAATTACAAAACAAAACATCTCATTTATTTTTATTTTTTTATAAATTACTCTACTCTAGTATTTACCTGGTTGTAAATATATAATAATTTATATTAGCTATAGTCTTATTTTCTTGCGCAAATAAATCTTTTACATCTAATTACTGAGGCTCTTTATTCCAAATTTTCTAACGATCCTGCAAATTATACTGATCGGCACC
Source organism: Bathymodiolus brooksi (assembly GCA_963680875.1). Classification (NCBI taxonomy): domain Eukaryota; kingdom Metazoa; phylum Mollusca; class Bivalvia; order Mytilida; family Modiolidae; genus Bathymodiolus; species Bathymodiolus brooksi. The sequence continues at coordinate 48,220,675 of OY804576.1, read as the reverse complement.
ATAATCTATGATATTCTGTTATATGCAATTAATGTCAAATTGACCATATTTACCCCAAGCATCTTTACACATATTTTATATCTAAAGGCACTTAATAAGCTAGTTAACGGTATACATCAATAAAAACGAAAAGCTAAAATTACCACAGACAGTACAGTTGGAAAATCGTATACGTAGAAACGGTCAAAATCGCCTTTAAATCGGTACCACATAACACCAACTCAGCAGCAATTTTTCAGCCATATCATGACGAGAACAAGTTACTTTTCAATGAGATGATATAGATGTCCGCTTTGTACTGAACCAACATGCTTAGTTGAATTTTGTATAGTGCTAGCCCGCAGGTAGACATGTCGTTCCACTCGGACATATTATCCTGACTCCTAGCCAATCAATCTTTGCTCTTACTCTTGAATGATGTGTGCTTAGAAGAGAAGCAGCAAATATCAAGTTTATAGTCTTTAGTTTATAACCCGACCGAGGTTCGAACCCACGAACTACAGATACACTAAAGATATATGTGATACCTTTAACACCTTTTTTGTAAATGTTGCAAATGACATTGGCAAAGATGTTATTTTTGATGGAAATAGTCACCCTAGTATATTGAAAATTAAGAACAATACACAACATAATACACTGTTTGATTTTAAACCTACAGATGTTGACACTATAAACAAACTGGTTAGCAAAATAAACATCAAGAAAGCTACTGGTGTAGATCAGATCTCATCTAAACTTTTACGTGCTGGTGCACCTGTACTTAACAAGCATATAACAACACTTGTTAATAACACTATCAAAACCAGTGTTTTTCCAACCAGGTTAAAAGAAGCTCAGGTTGTTCCACTACATAAAAAAAATGACCCTTTAGACAAAAAGAACTACCGGCCAGTTAGCATCTTACCCACAATTTCTAAAGTTTATGAAATGGTTTTATCTGACCAACTAACTGATTTATTTGAAAATATTTTTCATACTTTTTTATGCACTTTTAGAAAGGGTCATGGTTGTCAGACAACTTTGCTGAGACTCCTTGAAGATTGGAAAACAGCTCTAGATAAAAATCAGTATGTGGCAGCAATTCTTATGGATCTTTCGAAGGCTTTTGACTGTCTGCCACATGACATTCTCCTTTGTAAGCTGTCTGCATACGGCCTATCTCCAAAATCTGTGGAATTACATAGAAATTATTCAACTGGTCGTAAACAACAAATCAAACTTCAGGGAGATCTCAGCAGTTGGGCCGATATACAAAAAGGGGTACCTCAAGGCTCTATACTTGGCCCCTTGTTATTTAAAATTTTTATTAACGACATCTTTTATTTTATTGAATATGGTACATTGTATAATTATGCTGATGATAACACCTTGTCTTATGTAAATGATAATTATGAGAAATTAATTGATATACTTGAAAAAGAAAGCTCAGTATTGATAGACTGGTTCAAATTCAATTGTATGCAGGCTAATCCAGATAAGTTTCAAGCCATTGCAGTTGGCAATAAGACACATGCCAAGACACCAGTATTTAAAATAGATTCAGCTGAAATTACTTGTGATGAAGTGGTAAAATTACTAGGAATAGATATTGATTACCAACTTAATTTCAATTATCATATTAAAAATATATGTCGTAAAGCTTCTCAACAGTTGAATGTTTTAAAGCGCATTGGTTGTTTCCTTTCAAAATTAAATAAATTAACAATTTTTCATACTTTCATTTTGTCTAATTTTAATTTTTGTCCTTTGGCGTGGCATTTTTGCAATAAAAGTAATACCTCTAAATTAGAAAAAATCCAGGCGAGGGCTTTACGATTTATATACGAGGACTATGAGAGCACATATGATGAGTTATTAGAAAAAGCTAAAGTTCCATCTCTGAAAGTTAGAAGAATGCGTACCATGGCTATTGAATGTTTTAAGATTTTAAACAAACTTTCACCATCTTGTTTACATGATTTAGTTGTTTTTAAAGATTGTAAATATAATTTTAGATATTCCAATATTGTAGATATACCTAGGGTACGAACATCTACCTACGGTAAGAATAGTTTTAAATATGCAGCAGCTGTTTTATGGAATGACCTACCTGATGATTTTAGAAAAATTTCCAATTTTAATCAGTTTAAGAATATTTTAAAATCTTGGAATGGAAATGTATGTAAATGTTCAGCTTGTGCTGACTTTTAAATTTGTTTAAATTTCTACCATCTAGGTCATATCCAGTTTTTATTTATTGTGCTTATAAAATTTTTATGCTTTGCTCATAATATCAGCTTTTAGTTGTTCATAGTTTGCTACATTAGCTCTTGGTATGCTTAGCTTATAACATCAGCTTTTAATCTGCTTTTTTGCTTATCTTATAACTGTTAGTATTTTACATGTAGTGCTTACTTAGTCTTGTATTTTAGCTGTATGTTGCATGCTTGTTATTTGTTATTTATTATGTGTCTGTGTATGTCGGTTAAAAGCTCAACAGAGCTTATGTTGTATGTTGTTTTAACCATGCCGACTCTAAATAAAGCTTATTTATTTATTTATTTATTTACAGCACTTGAGGCGATCATGCTAACCATTACATAACACGGCTTTATTAGTTATCATTTATGCTCGATCGTCTCAAAGAACCAATAAGATTATTATTGTCGAAATGATGTTTATGTATGTCAGATTGTTTCCAGTCACATCGCACTCCTACTCGATACCGTGAAAGTTACACAAATGAAATAAGACGTCACTAATACGATACAACATTGTTGATACGCAATGCGTCTCCGGACCGACCAGAAAACATTAACAAACCACCTTTTTGTAACATTTAAATATTAATCATTGTAGTAATAAAACGATATAGAAATCGCATTACATGTGAACGTAATCGACGGCTATACGATCGATACATGTACATTTCAACAGAGCGGGCCTGTATGTATATTTCGAAATCCACAAGTGTTTATATTGTCTGACCGTTTCGCAACTATCTATCATAGTGAATAAAATGGAGAAAGCAGGCCATCCACCACAGTTCAATCCTCCACCACAGTACAACCCTCCAATACAGTACAACCCTCCACCACCAGGTAAGAATATGTTTTAATGTATTACAATTAATTAACAATATCTAAAGGGGGAGTACGGAGCAAAACACGGTAGCTTGTTCTCGTATTTGGGCCAAGGCCTTTTAAATATTTATCCATGAGTGGATATATGTACACAAATAAATCTTTAAATCAAAATCAAAACAAGAAATATGTGTAATGTGAAGGACGTGATATTTAAAGACAAGTCAAATCATTTGATGCCTAGTATTCTCACGATTTGATGGGTTTTTTTCTAAATAATATTTATTATTTCCCAGAAGGAAAATAATATGATTTTTTAAAATAAATTAGATAATTATACTGTACATCTGACACATTAAACTAATGTTGCTGTCTTTGGTGTTTGTCTAAAAAAAATAACAAGGGGAAAGTTTAAAATATAAGAAATACAAGTATTTTTTTTTAATAATATTCAGTTTTGATAAGAAATATTTCCGTGTAGATATTTTCTCATCTTGATATGATAAAGCTAAAATCTTTTTAAATATTGACGATTTAAACCATTTTAGTCAGACAATATTTATTCTTTTACCTCATGGAGCGATATATAATAGGACTATCTTTAAGTAAATAAATATTAAAATTTGTACATGTAAGCATTCCTGTTTCTTAACCTCAATTTAACAAAAACGAATATCACATGATTATGAATGTAATACTTCCTCATATTACCTTAAAGCAAAGTTGGTATAACTAATCATGTTTTTTTTAAATGCTGTTAAGGATTTGGATTATCTGACGTAGAAAAAAACTGAAATTCTACTTTGTTTCAATGATAATCAATATAATAAATTTAGTAAACAATGATTAGAGATTGCTATGGAAACACCCAAACAAAAATGTCGTATATCAAAGACAGGTAAACAATGTGATATCAATACACACATGTACGTCTACCTTAGTACATTTAAATGTGCAAGGTATCGACGTCACGTATTTTATACAGAAGGGTGCAGTATACACATTACAAACGTTTATGGACAGGTGACGGCTAGCCTATTTATACGAACCAGATAAACTTGAATAAACTTGGCAAACTTGTAATAATGTGTTTTATTGTGTTTATTAAATATAGGTGGGGGTTTTTTTTGTACAAGATTCCAACTTTTTCACTTCTTTAGTTGTGATCAACCCCTCCCCCAAAGTTTAAAAACCAAATTTAATACCAATGACTGATCAGTAACTTCCTTTAAAGCCAATATAAGTCTGTATATACAAAAAAAACTAAATCTCAAATGTAATGTATACAGACACATTTTTATTCTTATTCGAAGCTAACCAGTCTTAAGTTTCAACAATATTTCGTTTCATAGGACGCCCATTGTAACCATAAAGGATCCAGGACATTATAAATATACAATTGCGTTTCTAAATGTCTCCTAAAATACTTAAATACACACGTGAAATACATACTTGTTCTTGCTCTATTTTTTACAATCTTTAATCAAACTGATATACTAAATTGTAGGTGAGCACACTTACCATTACACAACCATATGAAAGACGCAGAAATTTAAACAATTCAGTTGACTCCAATATACGCCTAATAAAATTTTCATATTACGTTTTTTTCATACTTTCCTACATATAATATAATATAACACGAAGTCAAAATATAGAAAAACAAATATTTTTCAGAGAAAACTTGCATGTAACACATGATGCCATGTTTTTAGTAATTTCATAAACGTTACAGCTTACCCTGGAAATTATAACCAGCAACCCGTTGGGTACCCACAAGCTGGTGGTTACCAACAGCAGCAACAATCTAATTCCACTGTTGTTGTGACTGGACAACCCACATTTCTCGTGCAGCAATTCAGAGAATGCCCTGTACGTACCGCGTGCCCACAATGCAGAGCAGATATCTTGACAGCTACCTACTATGAGACTGGAACCATGACATGGCTTGTGGCAGGAATATTGTGTTTTGTTGGGTAAGCTACTGGCTGCACTGTTCTTTTTCTTTGTCCTGTCACTCTCCATGATCTTGCACCTGCTAGTTACAACCATAATGCAGTTATTTCAATTTCAGCAAGCATGTGGTATGAAATAAGAAAGAAAAATAAGCGAATAAGCATTAAATTAGACCCTTAAACAAAATTAAGATTAAAATCTGAATATTATGTTGGTAATAATAATTTAAAAAAACGTTTGGATTAATTTGATAATGATTTGATTTGATTTTTGGTGCTTAACGCCACTTTCAGCAATATTTCAGCTATATCATGGCGACCAGTTTCAGTGGTGGAAGAAGCCGGAGTACCCGGAGAGAACCACCGACCATGGGCAAGCAACTGGTAAACTTTATCATTTGCGGCTGTGAGTCGAGTGCACCCTTTTTGTAATTTACGAAGCCTGGCGCGAACCCACACCGTATTGGTGATAGGCTTGTATGAGTTGTTAGGTAATCCAACTACCTAACTCATTGAGCCACCCGGGCCCTTGGATTAATTTGAATAAACCATTAAACATCAAACAAGTACAATGTAAAATGCCTTTAGGTAAAAAAAAAATTCAATCTTTTCCCCTACTTTGACTGAGAAAATTGAAGTAGCTGCAATATTTTCTCTGTTTTCTATAGCAATCCAGCTGTTGCGTACAATGCAGTTTTATGGATTTTCCTCCATCATATATGATTGTGGTCGAAACTGTTGAAAGTCATAAATTGTAATGTATTGGGGACACTATGTTCATGATATATCGATGGACACCAAATTCCCCTACTGCACTATGGTTTGTTTGTCTACTATACTATTTACGATTATTTCATGGTGATGTTGAAAACGTGCAATGTAGTAGTATATCATATTGTTGTGGTATGTGTACTAGTGGTGGTCATCATTGATTATATGTGTACTAGTGGTGGTCATCATTGATTATATGTGTACTAGTGGTGGTCATCATTGATTATATGTGTACTAGTGGTGGTCATCATTGATTATATGTGTACTAGTGGTGGTCATCATTGATTATATGTGTACTAGTGGTGGTCATCATTGATTATATGTGTACTAGTGGTGGTCATCATTGATTATATGTGTACTGGTGGTGGTCATCATTGATTATATGTGTACTAGTGGTGGTCATCATTGATTATATGTGTACTAGTGGTGGTCATCATTGATTATATGTGTACTAGTGGTGATCATCATTGATTATATGTGTACTAGTGGTGGTCATCATTGATTATATGTGTACTAGTGGTGGTCATCATTGATTATATGTGTACTAGTGGTGGTCATCATTGATTATATGTGTACTAGTGGTGGTCATCATTGATTATATGTGTACTAGTGGTGGTCATCATTGATTATATGTGTACTAGTGGTGGTCATCATTGATTATGTGTACTAGTGGTGATCATCATTGATTATGTGTACTAGTGGTGGTCATCATTGATTATATGTGTACTAGTGGTGGTCATCATTGATTATATGTGTACTAGTGGTGGTCATCATTGATTATATGTGTACTAGTGGTGGTCATCATTGATTATATGTGTACTAGTGGTGGTCATCATTGATTATATGTGTACTGGTGGTGGTCATCATTGATTATATGTGTACTAGTGGTGGTCATCATTGATTATATGTGTACTAGTGGTGGTCATCATTGATTATATGTGTACTAGTGGTGATCATCATTGATTATATGTGTACTAGTGGTGGTCATCATTGATTATATGTGTACTAGTGGTGGTCATCATTGATTACATGTGTACTAGTGGTGGTCATCATTGATTATATGTGTACTAGTGGTGGTCATCATTAATTATATGTGTACTAGTGGTGGTCATCATTGATTATATGTGTACTAGTGGTGGTCATCATTGATTATATGTGTACTAGTGGTGGTCATCATTGATTATATGTGTACTAGTGGTGGTCATCATTGATTATATGTGTACTAGTGGTGGTCATCATTGATTATATGTGTACTAGTGGTGGTCATCATTGATTATATTTGGTACTGCTAACAGAATGGGATAATACTGACATATTATTGAATTGGTATACTATATTTTATATGATAATGAAAGAGTCACATGTATTGTAAGGATAAAAACGTTTCTCAAACATGTATTATCATTTGATGAATTAATTTAACATAATAGTGGTATATGTTACTGCCAATCAACCTATCTGTTATAAGGATCCGAAATCGATTGCAGGTTTTGAAATAATGTCTATAATATAATTGCTGTTATTATTATTATTACGTTCGCCAATCTATCAACAATGACAAGATGGCTACTGCGATAATGCGCTCTAATATGTATCAACGACAAAATTTCAAAAACAAAGGTGTCACCAAAAAATAGAATATACCAAATCATTGGCTACCAAACTGATATAACACAATTCTTTAACACATCGTTCTATATAAACTAACAAAACAGTGTAATAATATTTACTTGGAGTGGGCCTATTTTTTTATAAGGAGGGTTTGAATTGATAGACGGAATCGAATTTCTAACATTTAACATGCAACATTCCATTATTTTACAGCGTTACAAGTTCTAAAAATACCTTATTTTAAAACAAAAATAAATGAAGATATGTACTACATTCAAACAATCACTCCATTTAATTTAAGAAATTCCTTTTTTATCTTCTGTTTGATGCTACAAAACAGCTCTTGCCTCTTCTTCAGGTATATTTATTGATAACAAGGACAAAATGGGAAAAAAACATACACAATGCACAACTTAAATGATAAATAATAATCTCTGAAGAAATCTTTGTAAACAGATTACTAGTATATTATGCTAGATGTCCTTATTTAGATACGTAGCTAAAAATGTACTTGCATACATTTAGATATTGTAACTTTGTATATACATGTATTTAGAAGACAGGCATTTCATTAGAATTCCCCTTTCAATGGCTGAATTCAAAATGTTCCAAGTTTGGGAGTGCTTTTGTTTGCAGCTTGCCAATTGCCTTTTCCAAAACCGACTTTCATTGATAAAATGCACGCTTTTTAGCTTGACTTCCGAACATAGCAAGGCACCACCTATGGTCAGATTCAGAAACAATTCCACGGTCCACTTATGGACGTGATTGTATTTACAATGTTTTGTCACAACCACGTGCTTTCATTCTTTCACATTGCAACGGGAGATTTATTCAAAAAGACGCAGAAGCTATATGAACTACAGAAGAGAATGCACATTCCAACTGATGCGTTTTTCCTCTACTAACACAACCTAAACACGTGTGAGTAATATATTTGTCTATTATTTTTACATGTTATTTTCAACATAATGAAGCATTACAATGCACATTTGAAAATAATACATTTTGGAAAGTGGAATATCAAATTGAAATAAAACATTATAGTAGTAATGTTTTGAAAACATATACAAAAATATAATTATAAAATATGTGCTAAAGTAATTGCTTGTTTATGTTGAAATGGATTTTTATATTAATTTAGCTATTTCTGATGGTTTTAATGTCATTTCACTAATGTCATTACTTATACACCAACAATTGCACATTTAACCACAAAAGTAATAACACAGTCATAAACTTACAGAAAAACAATTACCAATAGATTTCAGTTTTGGTGTGGATTTAAAAGTAAATAAAGAAGATGACTGAATATGTTGACAAAAGATTTTGTAAATACAATCTGGAAAATAAAGAATACTTAGAAAAGTTGATATCTAATTTAATGCGCAGAACAGATTAAGAGACACTTGAATCAAGATTCAGCATTGATAATAAAGTTTTGTTATTACTATCAGCAAACAAATGGAAGATCTTTTCGTTGTCTGCTATACTGGCATCAAACCCCTTTATGCATCAGTGTCTATCACCAATCATAAGGTTTGCGAGTTCATTTCCCGCCTTTAGCGAGGCACAGTCGATATGACCTTGTGTGATCAAGCATTGTTGGGAACTATGGAAGATCGGTAGTTTTCTCTGGGTAGTACGGATTACCTTCATATATAGAGGTAGTTGCCACGAAATAACCGTACTGTGAAAAAATTCGAAATTGTTGTTAAAATAATATCCAATCTACTCTGTAGGGATAATTATAGGTCAGATCTAATATTTGAAAGTATCCACTCAAGTGGATCTAAATGCCATTTCACATTTTTAGCACATGAGTTTATATAACACTAAATCACTACATGCTTATTATAATTTTTTTAGACTGTGGCTGTTTTGCTGTTTAATTCCATTCTGCATGGATGGCTGTAAGGATGTTGTTCACACCTGTCCTAATTGCTCCAGTACTGTTGGCAGATATAACCGGATGTAGAGTCCATCTTCAGCAGGGGTCGATAAAACGCTGTCTTATTTGACAATCATAATTTCGTGCCATCTTTTTTATCCTGCAATCAGTACATTTGCTGTACAAATATGCTATACGAATAAATTTTTGCTTTATTCGTACTAGACGAATATACTTTTCAGCCTACGAATAAACTTTTAAACCTACGAATAAACTTTTAAGCCCCGCCTATATATATTCTGGAACTACTTTTTTGTGTTTTTGCTCTCCTGTGAAGGAGTTAAAATATGAACCGTAACCAATGTCAATAATCGACCGTGGTCTTTTTCTAATAAATGTTTTCGTTCTCACTATTTGTAAATTTACAAACCGACAAGATGAAACTAATAATTTTAAAGTTTCATATAGTTTATACATATTTTACGATAAAAAAAATCCTAGAAGTCAATAAAAAACAAAACAAAAATCTTAAACAAATCCGAATCATTTATAACTTGACAGGGAAGCTTTGAAAACAAAACAAAAGCAGCTAAAACTACAGGACAAAGGGAATAAACCAAAGAGGGCATGCCCTCCAACAGATGGGGAAATTAACATCCTTTATAACAGAAACGTTCTGGGCAGTCACACACCACAATCTTTACTAAACACACTTATATGGTTAAATAACTCAATACAATTTAAACATCAAAATCTAAGATTACTACATATATTTTATTATAAAATTTCTTCATATTAAATGTTCAATTAATTCACATCAATTACTTCAACATATCAGATAGTACATTTCTTCAAGGAGAAAAGATCACATGTTCCTGCTATTGCATCAAGTCACTTTAAAATTATAGATAATTATTTATATTCTGAATTCTTTATGACACCACAAAATATCTATATAATTTGTTTTAACCATTTGGAATAATTGTATTCAGTCACTTCCTCCAATCATTTTGCATCTTTTTTTAAAACATTTTTTTTCTTTTGCAAAATTCCAACAAAGTTGTATGATTTGTCAGTTGAAACTAGTGTTTTATCTGCTGGAATTCTACTCACTGTTGATCAGGATTACAGTACATTTTTTATTTTGTGCAATTCCATTTGAAACTGATTCACATACCCCTGGCCTGTATGCAACAACTGAGTGATAGTTCTTGAAAAATGTCCTTTGTTTAATCAGATCTTTATAAAACGTTCATAGGATTTTATGCAATTATTTCTTTCATATATATAGTCTTTGCACTTATTTCAAACATCACATGTACATTGTTAGACCATTAATCCAGCCATTCATCTGAAAGACATTAATATAGCATTGATTATAATTAAAATACATGTTATTATATATTTACTAATAAAATAACAAGAAAAAAGGAACAAAATGCAGACTAAATTAGCAATGTTTGAATATTTGAAACTTCAAGCTTTCATAATGCATTTTTGTATGATCCGACTCAGAAAATATATTCGCACATTAGTCATTACTCGCAACAGCCAACATTATCATGTAAATATTGTTCATTCCAGAAAAATATATCCTTCACTCTAATATTTTTCTGGTCACAACACTTATGCAATAAACCTATAACATCGCATTATGTAATTTACCAATCAATGGATTATGGTTTAATAATAGCAAACTTGATATGAAGAAAATAGTTGGTGGGGATTCTACATACATGTAGACTTCAATGCATATTAATTCATTTGATTATGATATACAAACAGAAGTTAAATATAGTAATTAAAATCATATCTGGTGCTTGTTGACACTAAATCAGATCTCTATTTTGATTTTCTTCAATTTACCGTGTATATATGAAAGTTTTATTTTATTCTATAAAAATTAATTCCAATTTTCCATTGAAACCTATGTAAAGTCCAGAAGATTGGTATTAGCTTCTCCTCCTTTATATACTTGCATTGTCGCAAAATACATAATTTATTTGTACGAGCTTTAGAAACAGGTAGAAAAGTGCATGAAAGAAAACTTTCCAGTCTCATGAAAAAATGAAGGAAAGTTGCAAATTAGACATTAATCAATCAGTGCCAGAAAATATCTTATCCCGTCCAGAAGTTAAGAGAAAACAATGTGGAGGGGATCTATAGATATTATGCAAATATCAGGGCATAAAAATGTGGCATTTATTAATAATTACTCAACATTGAGTGAGGAAAGACACAAGAAAATATCAAACATTCTCAGCAACACTGAAAGTGAAACTAACAGAAATGCTTTTCAGCAATCCTACCTCGTAAAACCTCCACAAATTCTACAGCCAGTAGCACTTCTGATGTATCGTGTCGAAGCAATCCCGATGTTCCTTCTTACAGTTCCAATACAAATATGTCAAGTCAAATTAGTTCTATGTTTTACGGCGTGGTCACAAATGGTGAATGTGTACACAATTTGGATCTCCTGTACTTGGCGATCACAATACTGGTATACTAGTATTGTGCACAATACTGGAATAAAAATTTGTTCCAGTATTGTATACCAGTATTGTACCAGTATTGTGATTTAAAAAAAAAAAAATTTTACTTGTGTATAGTATTGTAATAGGTATTGTGGAAATCTTAGTTCCTGGGTAGACCAGTTCTTGAAGTAGTTGTTCTTGTGTCGCTGTATAATAATCTTGACTCTATCCATAACGGATTGTTGTGTACTGATACAATGTTATAAATGCCAATAAAATGATACACAATGAACTTGTACTTTTAGTATGCTTTTCAACAGTTGATAACATGAACCTTCTAATATGAAGCAATCCAATAGTACACTATAAAAAATCCATGCAATTTCATATTTTCATAATTGAATTACAATACTGGTAGTATTGTACAAAATTTTGAAAAAAATTCACAATACTGGAACAAATTTTTATACTAGTGATCGCCAAGTACAGGAGATCACAAATGACTTATATATCCCAATAACTGAGCATTTGAGTGGTTGACATCGTTGTTAAATACATTTCCGTGAATCAGTTCAGTTTGTTGAGATAATCCTTCTGTTTTCTCTACTCTACCTAGTTTACTTAAAACATGCTCGAATCGTCGATACATGTATGTGTGTGTTGCTTTCACATGTTTACAAACTGTGTGGGTCATACTTAAATACGCCTGCAGTAGTAACCAGGTAAATATATACGAATGCCAGACAACTCGGCCCGCGGACAACTCGGACCGAGACAAGTCGGCCCGTAAGTGAGGCCAAGTCGGCCCGTATGTTAAGACAACTCGGACCGTATTATTGTTTTATAATATTGTTTAATATTTATATGTGTATAATTATTGTTGGAAAAGTTGCAAATGGGTGTCATTAAACAAAACATAAATTAAAAAAAAATATATATCTTAAAGATGACAATATGTAATATCAAATTGTCTTTGATAAATAAAAAAAAAAATTAACTGTTAACAGGATTTTGTCAAAATTGGGTTTTGTTGTCCATTAATTCAAAGTTTAATTTTTTTATACATTGTATTTTCGCGGCTACATAATTTCTTTTAAATACATGCCTGTCAAATTATTTTTAGTTGCTGAAGTATTAAGATATTTTTAAGATATTTTTAATTATTTATTTAAAATTCGGTTCATTCATTTTCTAATTTTATTTTTGTTTTGAAAATCATTTTATCCACATCAAGGATTTTTTGTTGGAAAGTTCAATCGAACAGATCATCAGTTGAAACATTAGTTATTGTCATTATAATTAACTCATGAATGTTTTATTACCAATTTAATGCCCACCTACTAAGGGAACGACCATTTAACTTGAAGGGGGGGGGATATGGTTTTTTTCTGATTCCCAATGTTGCTGAAAAAAATATTCTGATTTTGGTGGAGGAAGAAAAAAATAATCTGATTCAGAGTTTTTGTCATATAACCTAATGTTAAATACTGGACATAAAAAAATAATATTCTAACTCTTGTGTTATCCGAAAAAAAAATTTCTGAACGAAACACAAAACCATAACCCCCCCCCTTCAAGTTAAATGGTCGGTCCCTAATGGGGTATGTTTGTTGACAAATAGTAACGACCAGATGGCCACTATTGCTCAATTACACACAGACAGGAAACACAAAAATTATGTACAAATAAAAATCACTCATAACAACATAATGAGTAAATAACCAATCAAAATATAGACAATTCCAAATGTTTTGGTGTAACATTTGTAAAAATCTATCCAGAAATGACTTCACAATAATTTTTTGAAAAAAATATGGTTTTGGTTGATTATATAGGGATTTTTTTTACATTTCCCAATACTGTATCTTTATGATTTCCGTCAATTTTATTAAAAAAATAAGTAAGACAACAATAATTATTGATGGTCCGAGTTGTCTTAATATACGGGCCGACTAGTCCTCGCTTACGGGCCGACTTGGCCTCACTTACGGGCCGACTTGTCTCGGTCCGAATTGTCCGCGGGCCGAGTTGTCTGGTACCCATATATACGCCTGTGTGTCATACAAAGGTGAACGCCTGCAACTATATGGTTCTTTTTTATTTATTTTTTTTAATATAAACTAGTAAAAGGAATATATCGGATGTTTATTATTTGATATAAAAAAATAAAAATAAAAGTGAACCATATAGTTGCAGGCGTATACCTTTTCACACAGGCGTATATATATACCTGGTTACTACTGCAGGCGTATTTAAGTATGTGACGTATGATCGATAAATTAATGTGTTTTCATATCTATGAAAAACATATCAAATATATATATTTCAGGTTCTAAGCTATCAATTTTCTATATAGATTTTCATCTTAATCAATAAATCTTCAATTAAATAAAGTTATTTCACTTCCTTTTGAGAACTATTTGTTCGCGAATTTGTGTCGGCAAAACAAATCTGGTATTTTACTACGCCAAATAGTGAGGATTCCGTTGCATTAAAAAATGCATTTTTACGAGTTAAGATTATTTTTTAGGACATCGTGGATTGCAGGATAAATACAATATTGGTCTGTTGACGGTAAATATAGAATTTATTTGACTCGGCGCGAAACACTAAAAGCTCGTCTTTCACCCCGTTTCTCAGCCTCGTCAAATAAATTCTATATTTACCGTCAACAGACCAATATTGTATATATATCATGTACATTATATCGAAAAGAGCTTACAAATTAGGAGATGAAAATCAATCCACTGTGTTTGGGATTTGTTAATTTTTTATTTTAAGAGTTTTTGTTTTATCCCGGCATGTCTCCATCATAATTACAGTTTCTGCGGGAAGTTGTTAACGAATATAAATAATTGCTATCATAATGCCGAATGTTGTGTCACATTAAATAAATCATCAAATACATACATAATTGATAAAAAAAAATTAGATAGATAAATTAATCATGTCATTTATTATCTTCTTGTGTTAATCATTTTAAATATGATTTGAATACGGAGGCAAGCCTCTGACCTCAAACATTTACTGTCTAATATGTATTGAGGAACAATAGTTTGTTTTCCTGTTGAGGACAATAGCTGATTATATTCATGACAATTGTTGAACTGAATTTTAACTTGAGATTATTTTACAAATATTGACTAACTGTTTGAAAGCACACCACCTGTCGGCGTAAAACATAGATGTGGGTTTTCTTTAAGTTCTGAGTATCACTTATCTCTATGTTAGAGGAGTCTCAGACCATTTTGTCTCCGACTCACTTAAAAGTGTGCGTTATATATATAGATATCTAATTTAGTGCACACGACTCGTTTTTATCATAACCGCCAAATAAGTATAAAATTACAAGTACAGATGGCTCATTTGCTGTGTGCAATACACTTTTATGGATTTACCCTATCCAGGTATGCATGTGACAGAAACCTTTGAAAATCATAATATATAGGAAGAACAATCATCATATATATTATGTACATCAATATTATGTGTTTGCATTCGTTTTGCTTTCTAATTATTAGTTAGTCATTGTTTTATATAAGACGTGCTATGTAGTATTTCATATGGTTGTGGTATGTCTACTATAGGCATATATTTTTGCATGGTGAACAAAATGCTTTTATTAATGACATATGTATATCAGTAGATAGTTAGGTTAGACAGCTTAATATTAAAAAGAGGTGTTAAATAATCTTTTGAGTAGACTTTGGACAATGTTGACATAAATTAATAATATTGCAAAAAAAAATGTTGAACTTCTGATTGCAACGATGGAATTTTTTTTCTCAGTTAATATTTATTATTGCATTAATTTTATTTGACCGTCTCTTGAATTAACTAGACAAAAATATCAATATTTTGATAATGGGTTGCTCACACAAAAGAGCCAAACCCTCATAAGCCTCAAATGTATCGATATTCCTGTCAATTATACAGAACTGGAAGTTGAAGCTGTTGAAACCGATGAATCTGCTGTATAGATCTTAATTAATTGAAAATGAGCCTTGAGTTACGTTGGTTTACAAGCTTTTCGTGAATTGAGGAAATGCTACTTGCTTGGAATTATATTTCATATTTTGCATAATATAATGAAACTGTCATTATAAAATATGCATGTTTGCTAAGGATATACAAACGTCTCTTAAACATCATTACAAAAACTAATGTAACAAAAACGTGGAACTATTTACCGTGAATGGATCTATATGTTGTAGGAATCTGAAACAAATTGTACCGTTCAGATTAATGCATTACGTCACATCTAGTATTATTATCATGTATGTATCCATATCAATTCAATAAACAACCAACAATGAAATTCAAAACCTTAAAAGTGTTATCAAAATATAGAAAACGCCTAAGATTTTCTTACAAAAATGGCATACAATTATCGCTATATGTTTTAATAAACTAATTGAACAAAAGAGTAGTGTACTACTTCCTTCGACTGTATCTGTCTTTTAAAAGGAACCCGAGTCAATTGTACGTTTTGAATTAATAGGTTAAAGAATAATTTTTGTCGAGACACTTAACTTTTATACCAGACACGACTGTAAATTATGTTTATTTGTTGGTTCTATATTGTAGTTCTCATTAAAAACTTTATTATATAAGTTAGATATCTAATCTCAAAGATTACTTTATTATATTGCTTAACTTGCACGCATAGCGTAAAGGCTCGTTCAGTTTTGGACATGACCGCTTGTATTATTTCGCATAGGGCTGCAGCAATGATTTCATTATGGTTGTTTGCATGTATACAGTAGATGGGATGGTAGAGGTTGTAATATTAGAATTTGATCTTCCTAATAATAACATATCATTTGACCAAATTACGTAAGGTATATATGTATGATTATGAAATATCCTCACACTGATTACATAAGGAACAGATACTACCAACGTGTACCATTATGTAGGTTACTTACTCATTGTGATCGTATGATGGTATTGGAGCATCGTTGTCACATGGTTAGCTAACTACCGAGTTTTAACATCAGTCCCATGTATTGTTTTTTATATAAAAAGGACATAACAACATGAATTAGAAAGGCTGTAACCAAACAATTAAATTTCTTCACAGTTACAATTAGTCAATTAAAAAAAAATATATGATAAAGTATAAAAAAGGTAAATCTTATATACAAATTTTGACACCTTTTTTGTTATGTTCCTACTCAATAACGCTGCTGTTTCATGTTCAATAGATGAAACTGATAATGAATTTATTTTTTGTCATTTTGTTTTCCATCAGAAACGTTACAGCAGTTTCAAATAAGTAATAGTTCTGTAATAAAAAGTCGGTTAATTTTCACAAAGCTTATTAAAAGAGACACAGTTCATTGATATTATTGTCATACCAAGCGATCGAAGCTAATTAATTATATGTCTATGGCAGGTGCAGATATTGACAAATTTGGAATTGTACCTGTTATTGTCACAAACGTCATGGATGCTTAATTATATATGGTAGTTAAATTTACTAGTTCTGTCATAAACATAAGCTATCGTTGATAATGTTTCTACTAAAAATCATCGGTCTTATTTACAATTGAAATAATGTCCTTCAATAAAAGAAAATATAGAATTCATATAAAAACTTAACAGAATGGTTATCAAGACACGTGGTGCGCATTCAACTTTCGCGCATCTGACATGTAAGGTCACCTTGTGAGGTCAACTTGAGTAAATCGGTCGTCGTAGTGCAATTTATGTCGTTTATTCATTTCGTCGGTATTTTAATCCTTTCTATTGACTATTGGCATGAATAAAGGGGCTATGGATTTTCTAACTATTCTCTTATACATATTTTGTATATATCATTTAAACTTTGTATTAATGACCGTGTAATAACCACTGTCCCTTTTCAGCCATTTTTATTCAACGCATGCCTAATGAACACGTTTTGAACCGATCTTGAATCGATTTAGTTGTTCTCATCTAACTGTGAAGCGCTCTAGTTTAGAGCGATCTAATTTAGAACACATATTTTATGGGTCACAAATTAGACCGATTGCGATCGATCTTTCTTTGGTGTGAACATTGAAATCGATCTCGAAGTGATCACGATCGATCTAAATACGCTTAGTGTGAACAGGGTCTAGTGTTGAACTATTTTAATTATTTCAGTTTCTGGTTTGCTCTTTGTTGCATTGGCTTGTTTCCCTTCTGTATTAGAAGTTGCAAAGACGTAGTCCACACTTGTCCAAACTGTCGTGGAACCGATACAACCGATCAGGGTAGATTCGATATGATATTCAATGATTTAACATTGGAGATAGATGATCAAAAGTAAAAGTGTGCTTCCATCAAAACTGATATGTTATATTTTATTTCCCATGTGCCATTAGTGAGAGCTGCTAGTATATTCTATATATTTTCTATTGAACTACTGTACATACAATAGAAAATAGTAATTCCATTCGCCATCGACGTTTTATTTAAGATTTAAATAAGAATACACTGTTTTTTATTATTATTATTACTAGTGTCTTTTTTTCATACCAATAGAAGACCTTACTGCATTTCTTCTGATTAATTTTTTCACGACCGCATAATTTATGTGGTCGTAGTATTAATGGTTATAGGTGTGTCCTCGTCGTAGTTTGTAGTAGATCACTGTTTGTCCTTTTGACGATTGTGTTGTCTGTCCTTCTTCTATTTACGGCTTCAAATTACCTCTTTGGTATCTTCAACCATTTCTTTTATTGAATTTGGGGATTCCTACCCGTCTGCAAACAAGAGGTCCAATGTTATGATTTATTTTTTACAATAACTGAAGTTCTGAATCGAAGTTAATATTTTATACCCAATGATCCTACGTACAGAATAAAGGTTCCGATTAATTTTGGGATTTTAACCCTACCCAATTTTGAAATATGAGACCAGTCAAAATGATCTTCATATTGCTGCGGTCTTATCAGTAATCATTATTTTCCCTACTACTTTTCGAAAGCTCACTACCACAAGAAAAACAAGAAATACCACACCGTCAGAACAGTTCTAAATTCCAATCGGAAAATCGTGTGAAGCAGGTGTATTAAAAACTTATACAAGCTCAATAGCTCCAAGCAGTCTGAACAAAGTTTTGTTGTAAATTTTAAAACATTTTCCACCATGAAGTCCTGCTGCATTTTTAACGGTTATAGAGTTATTTTGGTAATACATTTTTTTTATAATTCGGGTAGATATCGAGGTTAATGTCACGTCTAGAATTGGAACTGATATCTATTATCACAATATTACTGGACCTGTTTGGGACATGATACCGTAACTTTGTTATGCTATGGTGGAAATATTTAGACGATTTCCTATAGTGTTAACACCTCCCCCCCCCCCCCCAAATAAAAAAAAACTTGACAGAAGTTGTAGGTACAAAGTGAAGAACCGTAGGTCATACATACCTATATAAACACTGTTAGCGGGGGTCATACACACCTATATTAACACTGTTAGCGGGGGTCATACACACCTATATTAACACTGTTAGCGGGGGTCATACACACCTATATTAACACTGTTAACGGGGGTCATACACTCCTATATTAACACTGTTGGCGGGGGTCATGCACACCTATATTGACACTGTTAGCGGGGGACATATACACCTATTTTAACACTTAGCGGGGGTCATACACACCTATATTAACACTGTTAGCGGGGGTCATACACACCTATATTAACACTGTGAGCGGGGGACATACGCACCTATATTAATACTGTTAGCGGGGGTCATACACACCTATATTAACACTGTTAGCGGGGGTCATACACATCTATATTAACACTGTTAGCGGGGGTCATACACACCTATATTAACACTGTTAGCGGGGGTCATACACACCTATATTAACACTGTTAGCGGGGGACATACACACCTATATTAACACTGTTAGCCGGGGTCATATACACCTATATTAACACTGTTAGCGGGGATCATACACACCTATATTAATACTGTTAGCGGGGGTCATACACACCTATATTAACACTGTTAGCGGGGGTCATACACACCTATATTAACACTGTTAGCGGGGGTCATACACACCTATATTAACACTGTTAGCGGGGGTCATGCACACCTATATTAACACTGTTAGCGGGGGACATATACACCTATATTAACACTGTTAGCGGGGGTTATACACACCTATATTAACACTGTTAGCGGGGGACATACACACCTATATTAACACTGTTAGCGGGGGTCATATACACCTATATTAACACTGTTAGCGGGGGTCATACACACCTATATTAACACTGTTAGCGGGGTCATACACACCTATATTAACACTGTTAACGGGGGACATACACACCTATATTAACACTGTTAGCGGGGGTCATACACACCTATATTAACACTGTTAGCGGGGGTCATACACACCTATATTAACACTGTTAGCGGGGGTCATACACACCTATATTAACACTGTTAGCGGGGGACATACACACCTATATTAACACTGTTAGGGGGGTCATACACACCTATATTAACACTGTTAGCGGGGGTCATACACACCTATATTAACACTGTTAGCGGGTGGCAAATCCAGGCTTAAACAAGGTACATTGTTGTTTAACACCAAGAGAGCAATATTTCAACTACATCATGGAAAGAATATGTTGCATTTCGGTGGGATAATGATGATGTTTGCTTCGTACTAAACCAATACGGCTGGATGGATTTTTATAGTGCTAGCTCACTGAAGCAACAATTTGCAGGCAGACATGTTGCTCCTTTCGGACATATTTTCCTATTATCCTGATTCCAAACAGTCTTTGTTCTTACACAATATTGATGCATGCTTAGCGGAGAAGCAGCAAATTCCAATTTAATAGCTCTTGATTTGACCCGACGGGCGCTCATGTTTTTGTGTTCGTTTCGTCATCATGACTTGTCACAAACTATGCTTCAGTTGGTGTCGTTTAAATTGTATTATCGTGACCAAGTGTCAGTTCTTTTTTTTAAGCAATGTTCAATTTCTCTCTTAAGCAGTATGGAAGTTTAAATGTTCATTGAAAAAGTTTTTAAGCAAAATCAATTCATATTGAATGTAGCAGATGTGAGGATATGAAACGAAACTTGTTGTAGTTCGACCCGACCAAGCAAAGAACTAAGTGTATAACATTCACCAAATCTGCGCGCAAGCTCCTTAATGAAATTATGCAATAGAGTTTGTGTGATGTTGAGGATAGTAGTGACTGTTGATTATTATATAAAAGAGGATCAACGAATAATATGTCTCTGCTTCAATTGGTAAATAAAAATGGGTATATCAGAACAACCCAGTGGAATAGAGAATATGAATGGAAATTGTTATACGATTAGACTAAAGAGACATGTACATTTACTTAGACTGCATTCTTAAAGTTCCCTTTTTTTTTTCTTCTTTTTTTTTTACAAAGGTCAATATTTTGCGAAAGGTCAATCAAGTCAGAGAAATAAGAAATGTAGTTGCGGAGACAAACAACAGTTAGTAGCGACCAGCATATATTATTTAATGCTGATAACCCCTTATGTATCGTCAAGCTCTTCATATTTAATAAGGGACAAATAAAATATAAAATGCACTCGTTCAGATGCCTAACAATCGATGTTACACTAGTGGGCAAAAATAGAATAACTACCAACTACCAATAAATAGGTGAAAGAATTGTAAATAACATCTTAAAATAGTGTATATTGGTTTACAATTGACAATCTTATTTGATTATATATATATATTAGGTTGATCGATTGATCGATTGATTGATTGATTGCGGTTAACATCACGTAAGCATTTTATCAACTATATATTCAGTGATGGCTTGAATGCGACATATACGAAAAATCGAAAGACTCCAAAGAGGTAATCAGAAGCCGTAAATCAAAGGATAGGCATATAATGGCCAGCTGAAAAAAGTACAAACAATTATCTACAGAGCATTACACAGAAAATTAAAGATCAAGCAACACGAACCCCACTAAAATCCTGGAAGGGTAAGCAGTTCCTTCTCCACTAGCGACACCCGTTGTGGGTAATAATGGAAAGAATAGACATTTCGTAGTAATAAGCAACTGATTACCACTCCTAACTGTTGCATGCTTTATTAAGACGAAATATGAATATAATTAGTATTGCACAAGCAGCGGGCAATCGTGTCGTAATGATTGTACCCTAAGGTTTAAACAATTAGAAAGGTCTTATTGATATATCAGAATGTTCTGTTGTGATGCAGACATATAGTAGAGCATTAATGTGACATTTCGGCTCAGTATTAATAGAACAGAAATGAACAAGTAGGTTAGTGTGGAATCACTAGTACTTATACAACACTCTAGTCTAAAGTAATCTTATATCTGTCTTCATAAGCCCTGGTCTTCACTTCTAGGTACTTGTGTCGGTTCACAAGGCTTAACCCACAAAGCTATCCACTGCATCCCTAAGTGGCGGTAAGGAGGAGGTATCATCTCGATAGGGAGTTGTCAGGTTATAATACGGAAAGCATGAACATTGACCAGAGAGTGCCACTTTCCATGTACATTAAAAACATATTTTGTAGATTGCGAAAAAGAGTAGGCACATTGTCACCAATGCTAAAAAAACCAACAAATTGCTTCCCCCATTCCCAATTTTCTATGCCTTTTCAGTGGCAGTCATATGTCATTTGCCCAGTTGTCTTGTTCCTCATTTATGGAAAGTTTTTTTGTTCTACATATTACCATTAGGGGGAGATTTCTTGTCAAGATGATGCCGGAAATAGTTCCCTCGGCGACGTAGGCATGATTTCTGCAATATTTACACTGGTCGCCAACGTAGTGGCAACATATTTTAAAAGTAGTATAATATTTGAATGACTTTGTTAGGAAAGAGATTAAGTACTTCTCGAAAAATATATATACAAATATATTTGTCAAAACATATCTTTAATGATTAGCCGCTTGGACATCACAAACACCAACCCAAAATATCCAAATGTACTTTTTTTCACGTGAAAAACATTTCATTAGTCTGGAATTCATCCTGGGAAAATTCAAGCAGTCATGTATGAAATGTGTTCCAAACTTTATTGTAAATCAGCTTGCAATAATATATTTTAGTAGCATGAATATTATTTCTACGTTTTCATCAACGCAAATTTTCTTTTTAATAGTGGGTTTTCGCATATATATACAATATACAATATTGGTGTATTGACGCTAAATATAGAATTTATGTGGCGACGCTTAGAAATGGGGGGAAAGACGAGCTTTAACGATATATACATATATATATGGATGTGGATGTGGTCGAGTGATCTAGGGCGCTGGACGTAAGGCTAAGCGAATGGTGCTGCAGTGTATCAATGGTGTGGGTTCAAATCCCGTCGAGGGAAGAACAAAAATTTGACAGCTCTAAAATCTAATTCTAACACTTTGGTTTAATTTTCAGACGTATATGGTTTAATTTTCAGACGTATATATATATATATATATATACATGTATATATTATATACGTCTGAAAACCAAACAGTGTTAGAATTAGATTTTAGAGCTGTCAAATTTTTGTTCTTCCCTCGACGGGATTTGAACCCACACCATTGATACACTGCAGCACCATTCGTTTAGCCTTACGTCCAGCGCCCTAGACCACTCGACCACATCCACTCCCTATATATATATATATATATATATATACCAGAATTCCATTAGAAGTTTAATAGAATGAGAAAATATGAAATTGGTGTTATTTTGTTCATTTTAATTTGTTAATGTGTTTTCGTTTTCTAATTGCAGGTTATTTATGGGATGCTGTTTAATTCCATTCTGTATTGATGGCTGCAAGGATGTCGTTCATTCATGTCCAAATTGTCGTTGTACCCTTGGAAGATTCAACCGGATGTAGCCTCGAGATGGGTACAAATCACGTGTACTATGTGCACAAATGCCGACAAATCAAATTTGTTCAGACGTGGATCTTTTAGTATTTTACCCTCTGTGATTATATAGATACCGTATTACACAGTTTGATTAACACATCATTGATTGCTTTAATAACCACTCGTCATTGTTAGTGATATCCTTCCAAGTATCTTCATGTTTATCATCAAACACGTAGAGCTGTTCATTTCACCTTGATTAAACAACGTTAATAAACATTATATATCCAAAATCAAATAGCTTACTAAAAAAATAACATTATGTATTCTTCAATCTGAGTTCAGATGAAAATATACATCTTATTTGTGTGCCATAGTTATTATTAACAAAATTAAATCTTTTTTTGTATTGACACTTGGAACAAGCGAGCTATATTTTTGCTTTTATCCTATAATTACAAATTATGATGGATAGCCAATTATAATACAGTTCTACTCGTTTGATTTTTTTGTACTGAAATATAGTTTTTATATAAATCATCAAATAATGTAAAATGGAACAAATAACAGAAACAAAAGTGCTGTATTTGAAAATAAAAATGTCATCGATATTACCGAATGAGTTAAAAGAACAAGAAAATAATTTGGTGTGTCCTTTATTACTTTTATTTAATGAAAATAGTAATTAATCACTAGAAACATCAAACTTGAGATAAAAATGAACAATAGTAGCAACCTCGACACAGTTGTGTTTTTGTAATATATTGAAGTTTTCTATGGTAATAAATGTGTCTTGGCATACTAAGTTAAATTATTCATTACCAATACACAGGAAAAATAAACAAAAATACCACCTGCATGACCTGCAGGACTTGCGTTTCCTCCGCCAATTAAACGAACTGCCATGATATAACTTAAATATTGTTGATTTTACCAATTCACTTGTTAGAAGGTACCAACGGGGATATTTCTCATCAATACGAATAATAATATATAGAGATTTGATGATAACACAGTGGCTATCAGAAGTCATAAATCTAATGACAGAGGAAAAAGGACAAGCAGACAAACATCTGTTGATGAAACACTACACAGAAGACTAAAGAATAAAAACACCAACCTCACCAATGAAAACCTGTGTGAACTCGGGTGCTCCGGAAGAGTGGCAGTTCCTGTTCCTCTAGTGGTATTCGCCGTGTTACTGTAAAGCGACAGGAACATAATCTGATATGGAAATAATGTTAGTCGCCAATATATATATATAAATAAATACAAAGAAAACATCAACCCCTACAAAACAAATGGTTGTTAAAACGAACCAAATATCGTTTTTGCACACAAATCGTATCGGCAATCACAACAAGGAACAAAGAAAAACGTGAAGACATGTAAAGGGAAATGATGCACAACATGAACCCTATAGCAATTCGGGGCGAGCTCAGTTTCTCCGGTAGGGTAAGCAGTTCGTGCTCCATTTGTGGAATCTGTCGCGTTACTTTTGTTAAGTCAGGCGATAGTCATGAAAAGGTCAAGGAGGACGGGATTGTTACTACGCCAAACGGAATTTGTGTCCGTGGCCATCAATATTCTGAAACATTTAACCAAATATATTGCATTGGTGACTTCAACCTAACTACCAGGGATCCTTGGTTCAGAAACGCCCATGTTAGCAATACCCTTACATTAACCACAAGCTCTGAGATATTGTATCACCTGAGAAATATAAATTCCATTAGTAGGTGCTGCTGAAATGTTTTTTTTTACATATAAATGAAAAGTTCACAATGGGAAAAATCAAAATCATCTCTTTAGTCGTAACATTTCGTTCTTAATCGACCCTCAGTCAATTGCTAGGTGTATATCACGGTATGAAGCAGACATATCTGCAACTATGGTGTCCTTTAGCATTAGTTTCGTTGGATAGATGCGATCAAAATAGTCACCAAACTTGGAATTGTTTAGTGAAAGGACATTTTTACGTAGCAGAACATGAAATTAAAGGACCAGGCTAGCTTTTTTTTCATGAGAATCTCACGTATGTAGTCTGCTTCGTACGAATAAAGCAATTAGTTAGTCAGCAGAGGAACACAGCTGGTACCCATATGAATGCCGACTGTCTATTGAAAAAAACACGTCCATCAAACATAACACATATGTTGTTAATATGTCAGTTGCAGAGAACTGTTTTTTTTATACTAAATAATGTTTATCCCTTTCTATATTTCAACGCTGGTCATTCTTTTCATGAAACAAAGTTGAACAAATTATTTACATCCGTCTGTTAGTTTAGAGTGGGGAATAGTTGTGCATAGGGTAGAGAAGTCAAATTACATTGTATAGGGAGCCTTGACCTGTAGAATTTATCAAAATCCAAATATGATTCACACTACTACTGGAGTAGCTAGTGTCGCAGTAAGACCGTTTTGGACTGCTGATAAAAATGGTCTTAAATAATTTGGAAGGATATTTCATGAAGCATTTGCCGTCGTCAAAATCGAAAATAATATGTTCCATGTTGCTTTCTTGGTCTTAATCAACGAATTCATTTTATTGTATTGGCTATGTATTTCTCACATATATGAGCTAATAAAAATTGTTAGCACTTCGTTTGATCAAACATAGTCTGGCATCTCGCTCCAATGTAAAGACAGAAATTATTCTGAAAATTTAGGAATCAATAAGCGACAGATGGCAGTGCTCATTACGTAGTTTGTACAACGACATAGGTTTATCACCTGCCTTAAGCCATAACAATTTGCTAAACACGACTCATTGACCCGATTCACGTAACTAACTCTAACATCAAGAATTATGAGTACTCTGTAATGTTGGTATTAGAGAGAGAAAATCATTAAGAATTGTTGATCAATTTATTTAAATAAACGATGATACCAGAATCTAATGTGGTCTTGAAATCGTACAGCAAAATGGTCCTTATTTGACTCATGCACATTATAATAATCGTTGTAGTAAAATGGAGGCAGGGAGTATGTCTCAAACATTAGACGACCCTAATTCCCGGTCCTTTTCTCATTCATGACTTATCATCGGGTTTGTATCTATATTAAAAGAACGGGTGGCACTAATGGAGCAGGAACCGCTTACCCTTCCGGATCAAGTGAAATCACCCCGGTTTTAGTGGGGTTCATGCTAGTCGATCTTTAATTCTATGTGCATGTTTTGTAGATCGTTGTTTGTCCTTTTGTCCTTTTTCGTTTGGTCATTGTGTTGTCTGTCTTTCTTCGATTTACGGATTCTTAGCTTCAAAGTTCTATTGTATATGTTAACCTTTGAATAGGTATGCCTTATTGGATAAACTATAAATGGGAATCACAACTTAGAAGCAATCAGATAATATTTTAAAATGATAACCAAGTTGTAATTCATGTTGCTGAGAGCCCCCTACACCCACCGGTCAGACTCCACTAACAACAGAATTGACCAAATTATTGATTGGAAATTAAATGGTTTTACGTTTTTAACGACACTTTCAATAACATTTTAATTATATTGTGGTGGTCAGTTTTATTGTGGGCGAAACTGGGGTATCCGGACAAAACCAGTCATTAACATAATATAATATGTACTAGTTTATTTCTGAGATGTTTATATTCCAGGGGCAATTGTCATTAATATGAATACAAATGTTGTCTATACTATCTACAAGTATATAAATAGTATATCGAATACTCAGATTAAAATTTTCTAACAGAGTTATGATATAATGGTTCGAGTTGAAATACTTTAGACCAATTATGGTTTACTAGACAAAAATGTTCATATTTTGATAATGGTTTACACCTGAAGTGAAAAGAATTCTCGTAATGTCGATGACGGGTAGAACTTGAACCAGATTAAAAATTCAAGTTCCTAATTCTGGAGTATAAATTTCAATTACATAAAGCTAGTTTAACTCCGCCAAATTTTATTGAAGTGTCTGCACCAAATCAGCAAAGGTGAGCGGCCTGGTGTATCTTTGGTACGGGATGTTCGATTTTCGAACTGTTCTGACTTTAATCACGTATTTCTTGTTTTTCATTATATTACATGTAGTTTCGAGTTACGTCCCTTTGTATGTGTTTCTTGAATTTTGAGCAAGTCGCGGATGTATCTACACATGTTATTTGTTGGTCATTAAATAATACACTAAATTATGACATTACATATAGAGAAAATATAGAGTAATTGAAAAGAAAAAAACATTTTGGGTTATTTAAACTTAATTAAGGTATCAAATTTAAATCTTGTCGCACAGGGTTAATGCTGTTTAAAAATAGACATTACACAAGGTCACATTATACAGGGGATTATGGTATATGTATTTATCAACACAACCATGTGATTAGATATAGCAAACAACAGACTTCAACATGTCTGATGAACAGGCACATCTAACAAAGAATGGTCCAGTTCAGCCTGCATACAACGAACCACCACCAGGTAAATTTATGCTACATGTTATATAATTTATGATATTTTATCAAATAGGACGGCCGAGAGTTTAAGGTCACCGACCGATGCCCATATCTAGTGTAAAGGTTTCCACACTACTTCTCTAGGCCGGGCCTTAACGCGGTAAGTTCGTTATATCTGCCCTGATTTCTTCCCCAAATACGTTTGGTAGACACAATATTGGTGAATGCTCTGACAATGACGGTAACCGATATAGTTATCCCCCACCCCCGGTCCTGTTATGACGTGATTTAATTTGCAACATTTTATTAATTAACAAGTTAATATAACGAGTGTTTAGAACATAGAAAAATGAACAAGGTGAATTATAAATAAGATATTCTTTCTGGTCATATTTCGTTTTAGATCAGATTACAAAGAGTACACAAAGAATGCTCATCTTATGCTTAGTTTGGGCTAAAACTGACTGAAGAAAACACCACTTCTAACTACCTATAATTTCAATTTCCAAAGTTCAGTATATAATAGCATAGCAAACATAGGTGTTCCGTTTGGTAACGAAACAAAGAATATCTCGAGACGGTCGGTTTAAATGGGCATACATCGGTACAACAGTAAACCCACCCAGCAGCGGACAAATTATGACGTATTTCTATATTCCGAGATTCCATTGGGATGCATATGTTTAGGAAGTGGTTTAGGAATGTTGGACATGATGGTATTACAATATGATATGTTCATACATTACAAGTTTTATTATTTTTTCAATGGTACAAATGGAAAAATGAACTAAACTAACAGTCACGAGGCATTCATTTGCTCAAGTATTAAACAGGTCAAATATTGAACGGATTTGGAAGTGTACAAAGACAGTGATGGAAATATTAACTTTTCTGTTTTTAGGGGGAGGGGGGGGGGGGTAATAAAAAACACAAGGCGGGCAAGTGTATATAGCCAGTATAAGTCCCTGTTTTGTCCCCGTCTGACATACAAAGTACATTTTAAATTCAAATTTGTATGTTGAACGTCTACGATCGCATTAAGTCAAATTTCACAACCAAATTGGATGCCACGATCTTCTTCATTTTGTATAATACCAGTTTCAGGCCAATATTTTTGCAGCACATTCTGTGACCGTCTAAACACCAGGAGCATCTCTTTAAATGGTCGATTGTTTGTAAATGTGTTCTACTGCTCACGTGACGTAAAACTATAACATAATATTATGCCGTTAATAATTATCTTGTAGCTTATCCAGGGCCCCCTCAGCAAGTTTTTGTGTCTGGACAACCTGCAACTATAATTTTACAAAATGTACTCCATGAAGATCCGGCACAAATGAGATGTCCTGGGTGTGGAGCAGATATCATCACACAAATACACTATGAAAATGGAACCGTAACATATCTTGCCGCGGGTCTTATGTGTATAGCTGGGTAAGTACAGCATAAAGGGAGTAAGGCATTTGTTTTCCCAATTTAAATTCAATCCGCTATCATAGAACTACTATTATACATTTAACAACTTCTGTGTCATGGAGATATATAAATTTCAAGATTAGAACTCAGCATTATTACTACTCGGTTCACCCACAGGGGGCTTGTTACGATTTTTTGTTATCCCTCGACTACTCAAAAAAAAAAACACAAGGGAGGAATCTTAAATATCAAATATTCATACAACACTTTTTCAAAATAGTTTTGTATTGGTGGCTTGACCTGATTCGCCATAATATTGGTACCCATTTGAAGCATAATAAATAACACATTCTTTGCAATCCTGACCCTAAAAATAACCGACCAATCAAATCGCACGTAGGAATTCGGCCTCGTACTGACATGTACACATGATGGATGACATTACCGGAGACTGCAAATTCTGTGAAGCATTGCTTTAAAGTTGCACATAGGTAAAGATGATGACAAAAGGGAATCGAAATATCAAAAATATATTTATTATACTTCAAATGGGTACCAATATTATGGCGAATCAGGTCAAGACATCAATACAAAACTATTTTGAAAAGTGTTGTATGAAAATTTGACATTTGAGATTCCTCCTTTGTGACTTTTTAAAGTAGTCGAGGGATAAAAAAAATCGTAAGAAGCCCCTGTGGTTCACCTAGTTATATGTGAGGCTTGACATTTTACTCACATGTTGAAAACACCGCATCATTTCACTATTTAGGGAATGCATAGCTCTTAAAATTAGTATATCCCTGCAACTTTTTAGTAAAGTGTCTGTACCAAGCCAGGAACATGAGCGGTAATGCATGTCTTAGGGCGATTGTGCCTCTGATTCTATATTGAAACTGTTCTGGCACTGTTGTATTTTTGCTTTACATATTTTATCAGTTTAAAATCAAATATGCGTCTATAACGTTGGTTTCGCTAATAAATTAATAATGAAACAGATGCTTTGTCAATAATAGCTCTTATAGTCATTAGAAACTGCTACAGCAAGTGTTTTGTTTATATTGCTGATCAAGAGCATGACTTTCTTTCAACAAGGCATTTACACGTTCGACTAATATTTAATGTATAATTTGTATAGCCATCAAAGGCCTTTGTAGAAGCCGGTAGTACTCCACAATACGGGGAAACCAGGTCCTATTTATGTATCACTGTGTTCAAATATGAGTAAGATATAGACAAAGCACGAAAAATATAATACATCCTAATTTACTAGTTAAACAAACGTTATTTATATAAATATTAATAATACCACCTTTCTTATCTACATTATGACAGTCGTTTTAAATTCCAAACTGATTAATTTACAAAATATATATAGATATTGTTTCATTCAATTTTCGTAAGAGAACCTAAATCTGTCAAAAATTTGTCTGGTTTAAGACTTAAACTGCTTTTTGTTCTGTGTAGTTCAGAGCTTTCACATGTTAATTAAACTATTTGCTTCAGGGTTTTTTTTTAATTATTATTACAATGGGGGGAAAAAGAAATGAAATTCGTCAACAATATTTTTGTTGTTGCAAAAATTGCATGTTCTTATGTTTGAGGGGATTCTTTTTAATATATCAAGTTCCACTTCCATGTAAAAGTTCACACATTCCAAATTAGCAATGCATTTTTATATTTCAAAGTTAGGATGAGTCAAATAATAGTATTTGTCCATATTAAGTTTTTTTTAGCCTTTTTCATATTAAAGGAGTTAATTTTGGTCCTTTTCTTTCTTTGATGTTATTTATTATTTTATTTTGTAGATTATGGCTTGGATGTTGTTTAATTCCGTTTTGTATCAATGGCGCCAAAGATGTTGTACATTCGTGTCCTAATTGTCAACGAATAGTTGGAAGATACAATAGAATGTAAAATGTTGTAAATAGTTGTTCATCTGCTAACATATGATGGGATCATAATTCAATTGGTCTTGACCAATAACATGACAGTATTTTTTTTAATCATAAATGTGAAAAACGAAATCATGATTAATCGGACACAATTTCTCTTTGAGAAAGTCGCCGTCAAAAACCATAATGATTAACCGAATATTAACCAATGTTACAGGTATGCAGTTCGACTTCCTATTCACAAGGACTTCTTTTACATTCAAACACTATACTAAAATATTGAATGTTAATTCTTAACATGTAACATGTATATTAATTGTTACATAGTGTCCGAATGATTTTCTCAGTATACTGTCAGTTATTAAGTAAGAATGTACAAATAGCTACTAAGCAAGAATGTACAAAGCAGTTACTGAGTAAGAATGTACAAATAGCTACTGAGTAAGAGTGTACAAAACAGTTACTGAGTAAGAGTGTACAAAACAGTTACTGAGTAAGAATATACAAATAGCTACTGAGTAAGAATGTACAAATAGCTACTGAGTAAGAGTGTACAAAACAGTTACTGATTAAGAGTGTACAAAACAGTTACTGAGTAAGAGTGTACAAAACAGTTACTGAGTAAGAGTGTACAAAACAGTTACTGAGTAAGAATGTACAAATAGCTACTGAGTAAGAATGTGCAAATAGCTACTGAGTAAGAGTGTACAAAACAGTTACTGAGTAAGAGTGTACAAAACAGTTACTGAGTAAGAGTGTACAAAACAGTTACTGAGTAAGAGTGCACAAAACAGTTACTGAGTAAGAGTGTACAAAACAGTTACTGAGTAAGAGTGCACAAAACAGTTACTGAGTAAGAGTGTACAAAACAGTTACTGAGTAAGAGTGTACAAAACAGTTAATGAGTAAGAATGTACAAATAGCTACTGAGTAAGAATGTGCAAATAGCTACTGAGTAAGAGTGTACAAAACAGTTACTGAGTAAGAGTGTACAAAACAGTTACTGAGTAAGAGTGTACAAAACAGTTACTGAGTAAGAGTGTACAAAACAGTTACTGAGTAAGAGTGCACAAAACAGTTACTGAGTAAGAGTGTACAAAACAGTTACTGAGTAAGAGTGTAGAAATAGCTGCTGAGTAAGAGTGTACAAAACAGTTACTGAGTAAGAATGTACAAATAGCTACTAAGTAAGAGTGTACAAATAGCTACTGAGTAAGAGTGTACAAAACAGTTACTGAGTAAGAGTGTAGAAATAGCTGCTGAGTAAGAGTGTACAAAACAGTTACTGAGTAAGAATGTACAAATAGCTACTAAGTAAGAGTGTACAAATAGCTACTGAGTAAGAGTGTACAAATAGCTACTGAGTAAGAGTGTATAAAGCAATTACTGAGTAAGAATATACAAATAGCTACTGAGTAAGAATGTACAAATAGCTACTGAGTAAGAGTGTACAAAGCAGTTACTGAGTAAGAATGTACAAATAGCTACTAAGTAAGAATGTACAAATAGCTACTAAGTAAGAGTGTACAAATAGCTACTGAGTAAGAGTGTACAAAGCAGTTACTGCGTAAGAATATACAAATAGCTACTAAGTAAGAGTGTACAAAGCAGTTACTGAGTAAGAATGTACAAATAGCTACTAAGTAAGTGTGTACAAATAGCTACTGAGTAAGAGTGTACAAAGCAGTTACTGAGTAAGAATATACAAATAGCTACTGAGTAAAAGTGTACAAATAGCTACTAAGTAAGAATGTACAAATAGCTACTGAGTAAGAGTGTGCAAATAGCTACTGAGTAAGAGTGTACAAAGCAGTTACTGAGTAAGAATGTACAAATAGCTACTAAGTAAGAATGTACAAATAGCTACTGAGTAAGAGTGTGCAAATAGCTACTGAGTAAGAGTGTACAAAGCAGTTACTGAGTAAGAATGTACAAATAGCTACTAAGTAAGAATGTACAAATAGCTACTAAGTAAGAGTGTACAAATATCTACTGAGTAAGAGTGTACAAAACAGTTACTGAGTAAGAGTGTACAAAACAGTTACTGAGTAAGAGTGCACAAAACAGTTACTGAGTAAGAGTGTACAAAACAGTTACTGAGTAAGAGTGTAGAAATAGCTGCTGAGTAAGAGTGTACAAAACAGTTACTGAGTAAGAATGTACAAATAGCTACTAAGTAAGAGTGTACAAATAGCTACTGAGTAAGAGTGTACAAATAGCTACTGAGTAAGAGTGTACAAATAGCTACTGAGTAAGAGTGTACAAAGCAATTACTGAGTAAGAATATACAAATAGCTACTGAGTAAGAATGTACAAATAGCTACTGAGTAAGAGTGTACAAAGCAGTTACTGAGTAAGAATGTACAAATAGCTACTAAGTAAGAATGTACAAATAGCTAGTAAGTAAGAGTGTACAAATAGCTACTGAGTAAGAGTGTACAAAGCAGTTACTGCGTAAGAATATACAAATAGCTACTGAGTAAGAGTGTACAAAGCAGTTACTGAGTAAGAATGTACAAATAGCTACTAAGTAAGTGTGTACAAATAGCTACTGAATAAGAGTGTACAAAGCAGTTACTGAGTAAGAATATACAAATAGCTACTGAGTAAAAGTGTACAAATAGCTACTAAGTAAGAATGTACAAATAGCTACTGAGTAAGAGTGTACAAATAGCTACTGAGTAAGAGTGTACAAAGCAGTTACTGAGTAAGAATGTACAAATAGCTACTGAATAAGAGTGTACAAATAGCTACTGAGTAAGAGTGTACAAATAGCTATTGAGTAAGAATGTACAAATAGCTACTGAGTAAGAGTGTACAAAGCAGTTACTTGGTAAGAATGCACAAATATCTACTGAGCAAGAATGTACAAAGAGCTACTGAGTAAGAGTGTACAAAACAGTTACAGAGTAAGTGTACAAAACAGTTACTGAGTAAGAGTGTACAAAACAGTTACTGAGTAAGAGTGCACAAAACAGTTACTGAGTAAGAGTGTACAAAACAGTTACTGAGTAAGAGTGCACAAAACAGTTACTGAGTAAGAGTGTACAAAACAGTTACTGAGTAAGTGCACAAAACAGTTACTGAGTAAGAGTGTACAAAACAGTTACTGAGTAAGAGTGCACAAAACAGTTATTGAGTAAGAGTGTACAAATAGCTACTAAGTAATAATGTACAAATAGCTACTGAGTAAGAATGTACAAATAGCTACTGAGTAAGAGTGTACAAATAGCTACTGAGTAAGAGTGTAAAAATAGCTACCGAGTAAGAGTGTACAAAGCGATTACTGAGTAAGAATATACAAATAGCTACTGAGTAAGAATGTACAAATAGCTACTAAGTAAGAGTGTACAAATAGCTACTGAGTAAGAGTGTACAAAGCAGTTTCTGAGTAAGAATGTACAAATAGCTACTAAGTAAGAGTGTACAAATAGCTACTGAGTAAGAGTGTACAAATAGATACTGAGTAAGAGTGTACAAAGCAGTTACTGAGTAAGAATGTACAAATAGCTACTGAATAAGAGTGTACAAAACAGTTACTGAGTAAGAGTGCACAAAGCAGTTACTGAGTAAGAGTGTACAAAACAGTTACTGAGGAAGAGTGTAGAAATAGCTGCTGAGTAAGAGTGTACAAAACAGTTACTGAGTAAGAATGTACAAATAGCTACTAAGTAAGAGTGTACAAATAGCTACTGAGTAAGAGTGTACAAATAGCTACTGAGTAAGAGTGTACAAAGCAATTACTGAGTAAGAATATACAAATAGCTACTGAGTAAGAATGTACAAATAGCTACTGAGTAAGAGTGTACAAAGCAGTTACTGAGTAAGAATGTACAAATAGCTACTAAGTAAGAATGTACAAATAGCTACTAAGTAAGAGTGTACAAATAGCTACTGAGTAAGAGTGTACAAAGCAGTTACTGCGTAAGAATATACAAATAGCTACTAAGTAAGAGTGTACAAAGCAGTTACTGAGTAAGAATGTACAAATAGCTACTAAGTAAGTGTGTACAAATAGCTACTGAGTAAGAGTGTACAAAGCAGTTACTGAGTAAGAATATACAAATAGCTACTGAGTAAAAGTGTACAAATAGCTACTAAGTAAGAATGTACAAATAGCTACTGAGTAAGAGTGTACAAATAGCTACTGAGTAAGAGTGTACAAATAGCTACTGAGTAAGAGTGCACAAAACAGTTACTGAGTAAGAGTGTACAAAACAGTTACTGAATAAGAGTGTACAAAACAGTTACTGAGTAAGAGTGCACAAAGCAGTTACTGAGTAAGAGTGTACAAATAGCTGCTGAGTAAGAGTGTACAAAACAGTTACTGAGTAAGAATGTACAAATAGCTACTAAGTAAGAGTGTACAAATAGCTACTGAGTAAGAGTGTACAAATAGCTACTGAGTAAGAGTGTACAAATAGCTACTGAGTAAGAGTGTACAAAGCAATTACTGAGTAAGAATATACAAATAGCTACTGAGTAAGAATGTACAAAAAGCTACTGAGTAAGAGTGTACAAAGCAGTTACTGAGTGAGAATGTACAAATAGCTACTAAGTAAGAATGTACAAATAGCTAATAAGTAAGAGTGTACAAATAGCTACTGAGTAAGAGTGTACAAAGCAGTTACTGCGTAAGAATATACAAATAGCTACTGAGTAAGAGTGTACAAAGCAGTTACTGAGTAAGAATGTACAAATAGCTACTAAGTAAGTGTGTACAAATAGCTACTGAGTAAGAGTGTACAAAGCAGTTACTGAGTAAGAATATACAAATAGCTACTAAGTAAAAGTGTACAAATAGCTACTAAGTAAGAATGTACAAATAGCTACTGAGTAAGAGTGTACAAATAGCTACTGAGTAAGAGTGTACAAAGCAGTTACTGAGTAAGAATGTACAAATAGCTACTGAATAAGAGTGTACAAATAGCTACTGAGTAAGAGTGTACAAATAGCTATTGAGTAAGAATGTACAAATAGCTACTGAGTAAGAGTGTACAAAGCAGTTACTTGGTAAGAATGCACAAATAGCAACTGAGCAAGAATGTACAAAGAGCTACTGAGTAAGAGTGTACAAAACAGTTACAGAGTAAGTGTACAAAACAGTTACTGAGTAAGAGTGTACAAAACAGTTACTGAGTAAGAGTGCACAAAACAGTTACTGAGTAAGAGTGTACAAAACAGTTACTGAGTAAGAGTGCACAAAACAGTTACTGAGTAAGAGTGTACAAAACAGTTACTGAGTAAGTGCACAAAACAGTTACTGAGTAAGAGTGTACAAAACAGTTACTGAGTAAGAGTGCACAAAACAGTTATTGAGTAAGAGTGTACAAATAGCTACTAAGTAATAATGTACAAATAGCTACTGAGTAAGAATGTACAAATAGCTACTGAGTAAGAGTGTACAAATAGCTACTGAGTAAGAGTGTACAAATAGCTACCGAGTAAGAGTGTACAAAGCGATTACTGAGTAAGAATATACAAATAGCTACTGAGTAAGAATGTACAAATAGCTACTAAGTAAGAGTGTACAAATAGCTACTGAGTAAGAGTGTACAAAGCAGTTACTGAGTAAGAATGTGCAAATAGCTACTAAGTAAGAGTGTACAAATAGCTACTGAGTAAGAGTGTACAAATAGATACTGAGTAAGAGTGTACAAAGCAGTTACTGAGTAAGAATATACAAATAGCTACTGAGTAAAAGTGTACAAATAGCTACTGAGTAAGAATGTACAAATAGCTACTGAGTAAGAGTGTACAAATAGCTACTGAGTAAGAGTGTACAAAGCAGTTACTGAGTAAGAATGTACAAATAGCTACTGAATAAGAGTGTACAAATAGCTACTGAGTAAGAATGTACAAATAGCTACTGAGTAAGAATGTACAAAGAGCTACTGAGTAAGAGTGTACAAAGCAGTTACTTGGTAAGAATGTACAAATAGCTACTGAGCAAGAATGTACAAAGAGATACTGAGTAAGAGTGAACAAAACAGTTACTGAGTAAGAGTGTACACAAATTTATTTGTCAAATATTTTTTTCAATGCGTCAAGTTACTGATGTTAATTTCGTTGATTTCTACAATCATAGGGGATTCACTACAAATCGTTCTGTTCATTTATTAACTTTGCATAAATCAAAAGTCATATTTCATGTGGGGAAGAAAATACCCATTTGATTTTATTTTTGCTACATTTACATTTACATGATACTAATATTGTTACTTTTTTGTTATTTAATTGTAAAACATACTTACTGTTGTTATGTATGCCATATTATTTGTAATGCCAAAAACGTGATAATCATTAATACCACTGGACTCTTATGAAATCATGAATAACGTTATTTTTTACCATGTTTACGACTTATTAGTATTAGTAATCTGAAAGAAGTATCAGTTTTTCTTTATCTTTATAATATTAGTATATATATATATTAGTAAAAAGCATAATTTATTAGTGTGCTAACTTTGGGCATCCATATACTATAACGAACATGTTTATGTTGTAATATTTTTTAACAAAAATACGTGGACATTTTTAGCTCCCCTGACCAAAAGCCATGTGCCCTCTGTTAGCTTTTCACATTTGAATCTTCTCTTCTGTAATCGATTGGCCAAATAAACTGAAACTTGGTAGGAGGCATAGATGGAAGATCCTCTATTAAGATTTATCATTTCGTACCGATCCATTTACAAACATGGCGTCATGGACCATTCTTGTATCTCGTTGGTCGATCTCTAAAATTCTTCTACTATGAAACCGCTTGGCCAAATAAACCGAAACTTGGTTGGAAGCATCTATGGAAGGTCCTCTATTAAGATTTCCCATTCGTCCCACTCCGTTAAGAAACTTGGCCACTATTGGCAATTCTGGTGTCTGGGTGGTCGATTTCTGAACATCTTTTCCTCAGCAACCGCTTGAGGAAGTAAAGCGAAATTTTGGAAGGCTCTCTATCAGATTTCATTCAGTTTGGACAAAACACATAGTCCCCATGGGTAATTCTTTCAATTTCTGATTGCTTGAAATTTAAAACATTCTTCCCCCCTGAACCTAGGAGGCACAATGAATGGTTACTTTGTAGGAATGATGTATGAGAGATCCTGTACAAAATTTCCATATATCGTGCCGATCGTACAAATAATATGGCAGCAGTTCTTGTTTGTGAATGGCCAATCAAAAAAAAATCTCCTCTAAAACCATTTGGCCAAACTAATTGACATTTGGTAGGAAGCACATATGGAATAATCTGCAGAGGTTTCCTCAAAACAAAATGACAGGTGATCGACACAGACTCAGTCCACTGTGGTGGCAGCCATTTTGGATTGCTGATCTACATAGAATAAATTTACATCATACAATTATCATTTATGTATAGTTTGAATTTCTTAATTTTCTTTAAATTTCTCAGATGATTTTTATTTATTGGTAATCCCATATGGTCCTATGATTAACTACATGTATACAATGGATTTCCAATCAACAACAAAATGTAAACATTATACAGGACCGAACAACCCAACCAATGTTTCTTTTCACGTGTTTTTGTGGTTTCATATATTGAATATAGTAATTTCGAATATGTTAGAATATGTCATGTGATGCTATACTGCAAGCTTAAGTTCTGTAAGCTACTATCCATTCAGCATGCATGTATTAGCTTTGATTTACTATCTTATTTTATAAAGAGCCAATCCGATTATTATTCATGTTTAGTTGGAGTGCAATCAACATTTCTATCGTATATGCGGTGCTTGAGAGGAAGAGGTTTGGTATTCTGTTACCAATTAAAAACCATAATTATCCCTAACATCCGTGTTACATTTCAAAATGGAAGAACAATCAAATACAATTTTAAGAATCATAAACGTAACACCTCTGCGTATCTTGTTTCCATTTGGCAATCCAGTTTCTGCGCGAATAATTGAAATATTAAAACATGACTAGCAACAACCTACATGTATGTTATAATGACAATACTTCTACTTCTATACATGAGTGTTCTCATGAGGATGAAACTTTTGTAAATCATCACTTTTTCATTTTGTCTTTACCCGGATATGAGTAACATGGCGGGTGTCTTATAAGAGGCAAGAACTGGTTGCCGTTCGCAGGCGCCTGGGTTCACCCCGTTCCTGGTAGGGTCCGTGTTGCTCATCTTTTTTTTTTCTGTGTTGTGTTTGTTGTTTTCTTTTGATTGTCTTCGTTCTGTGTTTTGTGTACCAAATGTAGCCTGTTTCTCGGTATTGTCCATTCGTGATTGCCTCTTCGAATTTCTCTAATGTTTATTTACAATAATACGCCCCATTGGCTTCTGTCTAGACGTATATATATATAGAAATATATATATCCAAATCTAATTACGTCATAGTCAATTAAATACAATAACAACAAAAACAATTATGTACAAACGTCCGAGATTCGCCGAATCATGTCAATGAAATATATCATTCTTTAAT
The DNA here is from genome assembly GCA_963680875.1 of Bathymodiolus brooksi. NCBI lineage: Eukaryota > Metazoa > Mollusca > Bivalvia > Mytilida > Modiolidae > Bathymodiolus > Bathymodiolus brooksi. Next base: position 48,180,887 of record OY804576.1, on the reverse strand, counting down.
TGCTCGTTGTTAGTGTTGTTTGTGGTCCATGGAGCAAAATAGAAAACAGAATAAAATACTACAAGTAAAATATACCTTGTATTGTAACAATAGATGGTAAATTATAGAGTTATCATATGATAGTATTAAAGAGGTCCATATCAACTGATATCAATCTTTCCTTATGCATATGCTTATTTAGTAAAGTATGCTTTAACTCCTTTTGCAACGAAGCAATTATATGGGACAGATTATTAATGTGGAATGTGTGAGAATACTGCACCGAAGGAACACAAGCTCATTGTAGGTTACATATTGAGATATTTATTGGTATGGGTTGCTATATTTGGTTTAAAGCGTATCCATTGATATATTCTGTACTGAATGTAAATCAATGATTGACCTTAAGACAAGATACCAAAGGGACACCCAGAAGATCGAGCAACACGAATTCCACTAAAAACCGGGGTGAAGTCAGGTGCTCGGTGAAGGTTAGTTAGATAGAAAAATCTGATCTTTTACGAAGAGAAAGTCCAAACAGTGACGGTCAATGATTCCACTAATATCAACAAAACTGAGGTTCGAAATCTGTAATGTGAGTGATCTTTGTCATAAAAAAAATCATTATATTCAGCGATGTCAGAAGAAAACTGAAAAAAGACATTATTTTTATTAAAACAGACTCCTATGATAGCATCATAAATTAATAATTATTTCAGTAATAAAAGCATAAGATATCTAATTTAGTGAACACGACGCGTTTCTGGAATAACCTTCATTGGTTACGCTAAATATCAATAGATTGGAACTTCAGATAATTTAAGTTTTTGGGAGCAAGAAAACCAAAGGGCTTGAACAGTATAGCCAAAATCGGATAATATGATCTATGCCTGTTGGGGGAGAACCTTAATTTTAATAACAACTGCATTATTTAAGAATAATAAATTTCAATAATAGATATAACTAACAAGCCATTTCAATGCCAATACACTGACTGCAGGGCGTGTATATACCATCGGGGACCAAACAGAGGTATCGATCCAGTGACAGTAGTAAAACCGTCTAATTAAGCGCGTACAACTCGTTAGTGGAATAATCTTCATCGGGTAGGTTCAATAAGGGTAATAACAAAATTACCGAACTCCGAACAATCTTACAAAGGGAAAGTCAAAACTCATAATTATATAAACAGACAAAATCAGTCAACAACCGGAAAACTGTGAAAACCGTAATGACCCTGACTTGGTACAGGCATTTCTAAAGAAATGGTGGGTTGAATCAGATTTTAAAGCCAAATCTTTCATCCAGTCTTTGGGAGCAAGAAAACCAAAGGGTCTAAGCAGGATTTCCAAACTCGGATAAGGTCACCAATGCCGGAATGCTTTAATAATAATTACATTTTAAAGAACTGTCAATATATCTAAGCCAAATCATTTTAAAGTCTTTGGGAGCAATAAAAACAAAGGGCCTAACTAGATAGCGAAAATCGGCTAAATTCACATATGCGTGAGGGAGGAGAACCTCAAACCTCTTATTTCCATTTCTCTACAGGATAAGGACGTTAACATTTGGGGCTTAAATGGCAAAGTAAGAAGATAAATAGTCATTAACATGTTTAACAATTATTGTTTGGAAAAGTACTTCAGTAACATATAAAATGTCTAAGCTGAAATTTGTGACTTGAAATATTGCCAAATATGTTACCTGTTATCATTTTCATGATTTTTTTTTATAGTTTCAAATTATTTTTGTTTGTTTGATGGTGTTTAACGCCACTTTCATCAACAATATTTCAGCTATATCGTGGCGGCAGTAGTTTCAAATGAATATTTATAGATCTTTTCAGCATTTTACAAAAATCAGTTTTAATTTTTAAGATATATTAAAGTCCGGTCCTGTGTTTTTATTTCAAATTTTCATCATAGCCCCCCTCCCCCTCCCAAGGGATATATAATTGTATCATTAATAATAAATTAATAAAAAATAAATTCAGATTTTCTATTTAAAATAAATCTCATTTACAAAACCACTGATATTTGTTAAATTTTTAACGCTGATTTAAGCTTTATTCGCAACAATTTTTTATTTTTCTCTTTAAACTGTCGAAACATAACATTTATTTAACTGTAAAATTCACAAATAAAATTTGCCCCCCCCCCCCTCCTTTTCCCTGTTTAAATCAATGATCAACAATATTCCAGAATCAAACAAATGAATAAATATAACAGATTTGTTTTACATGCATCTTTTTACCATGCAGAGTCAGTGTGTTTTAAATCGGTCATCCAATCAGGACGCTCATTATTCTTGTCCAAGATAAAAATACATCGCTAAAGTAAATTTACCTGTGGTTTCAGAGTAGAAGATTTTTAGAAATCGAACATAAAATTTCCCCACTTCAACTAGTAAATTTACATAGAAATCGGAGATATTTCGTCATAAAACTTCACACATGGTTTTGTCTATCATATTTCTTGAAGACAAACATAACATTTTATAGCATTTATCAATATTTTATGGGTATCAACAGTTTTTTCAAGACCGTATCTGTTTCTCGATACAGCCGCCCGATTACAGTGACCCGTGACCCAGATTAGCACATCCCAGCAGTTTTTTTTTTATTAATAAGGTTGTTTAATTAACTAATCCTGGATTATTATTTTTGCTTAAAATCTGGTCCTGTGTTTTTATTTCAAATTTTCATCATAGCCCCCCTCCCCCTCACCCTCCCAAGGGATATAAAATTGTATCATTAATAATAAATTAATAAATAATAAATTCAGATTTTCTATTTAAAATAAATCTCATTTACAAAACCACTGATATTTGTTCAATTTTTAACGCTGATTTAAGCTTTAGTCGCAACAAATTTTTATTTTTCTCTTTAAACTGTCGAAACATAACATTTATTTAACTGTAAAATTCACAAATAAAATTCACACCCCCCCCCCTTTTTCCCTGTTTAAATCAATGATCAACAATATTCCAGAATCAAACAAATGAATAAATATAACAGATTTCTTTTACCTGCATCTTTTTACCATGCAGAGTCAGTGTGATTTAAATCGGTCATCCAATCAGGACGCTCATTATTCTTGTCCAAGATAAAAATACATTGCTAAAGTAAATTTACCTGTGGTTTCAGAGTAGAAGATTTTTAGAAATCGAACATAAAATTTCCCCACTTCAACTAGTAAATTTACATAGAAATCGGAGATATTTCGTCTTAAACTTCACACATGGTTTTGTCTATCATATTTCTTGAAGACAAACATAAAATTTGATATCATTTTTCAATATTTTATGGGTATCAACAGTTTTTTCAAGACCGTATCTATTTCTCGATACAGCCGCCCGATTACAGTGACCCGTGACCCAGATTAGCACATCCCAGCAGTTTTTTTTATTAATAAGGTTGTTTAATTAACTAATCCTGGATTATTATTTTTGCTTAAAATCCGATCCTGTGTTTTTATTTCAAATTTTCATCATAGCCCCCCTCCCCTCCCCCTCCCAAGGGATATACAATTGTATCATTAATAATAAATTAATAAATAATAAATTCCGAGGGAGAGGCGTTAAGGTGCAAAATTGGCCCCACATTATATTAAAAAATAATGCTCGACATAGAATAAAAACAATTTACTAATTTAATTGATAGATAAACAAGATAAACAAATTTTCAAAAAATGTAACTTTCCGTGAAATTGGGTGCGGTATGACGTCATAATGACATCATAATTAGACGGATAATGCTAAAAATGGACGACAAACGACATATGTAATGTACATTTTAGCTATTTTATATACCTCCACAGTCTTCCACCAACACCAAATTGAGCAGCTGTTTTGAGTATAGAGTGTTAATGATTATATCAAAATATTTTGTTGGTGGAGGATTGTGGAAGTTGTTAAATATTAATTTATTTATAACCGCAGCCAGACCCTTAAAATCAATATGTTCACTCTTCTGATTGTATATATGAGACCATTATATACACAATCTGTACATTTCATGATTCATTTCAAGTAATGAAATTCATCAGTAAATAACTTATGTTTCTGTAAATAATTGTATTTATTTTAAATACAGTTTGTGTACATTGAAACCAAGAGAAAAACTCAGTGCATGCAATCCGGCGTCAATGCCACAAAAAGAACTGGGGACTATAAGTGCCATATATGGCCCCATATTTAATGAATCATTATCTTAGAAAATACTTGATTAATATTTGATGTATTATAGACGAGATCATACTTTTGATGTTAAAACTTTTTTCCAACAAACTCGATACGTAATTGACGTCATTGTGACGTCATGAGCGTTATTTGTTTTCTGTATTTCGTGGAATTTTGCCCGCGATATTTGGACGGTTTTCGAAGAAATTAAGCACCAGTCGTGCACCAGAAAAATATTTTACCAAATTATTAAAATAAATAAAACACAAATACTGTTAAAGTATTTTTTTGGTTTCACGAGGTGTTAAATTTCTTGAAAAACGACGGAAAAATGTTCAAATATTCCAAGCGCTTAGATGACGTTTTGATATTTGAGAAGCAATCTTTGCTGTAAAAAAAACGATGGTATGTCGGCACGTAACAGTTATATACAAATGTAAGATACAAATAAAATAAACACCACTTCATCCAAAATAGTTTTTTTTCATAAGCCCCCAATGATTGATTATATATTTTCTTCCGGGATACTGAAATAGTTATTACTACAGGGATACGGAGGTAGCCGTTTAATGGTCTATCGATGCTACTTCTAAAATGAAGTAAAATAGTTTGATCCAAAAGGAGTAGATATGGGCACAATCCAACAGATAGCTCTCACATTATGACCCAAAGGTGTTTTATGTTATGCACTACATACACAAACGTTTGATCCATCATTTGTCCATTGGAGGTTAGGTGTTTAACACCACTTTCAAAAATATTTCATTTACTACTTTTGTGGCGGAAATTGGAGTACCCAGAGAAATCCACAAACCTGTCGCAAGTCACTGACAAACTTTATCACATAATGTTTTATCGAGTACACCTCGCCATGAATGGGGTTCAAACTCTCAACTTAAGTGGTGATAAGCAATGATTGCAAAAGTAGTTGTTAATTCAACTACCATACGACCACGACGGCTCAAGTTCAGTTAAGATGAAAGGTAATTGTTTTATTGATATTGATGGAATTTATGATTATCACTGTTTATAAAATTTCTTTTCATATCATTCAATGAAAAGAATTGGTTTGCTGAAAGTATGTTTTTTGTTGGGGTTCATTGGATGGAATTTGTATCTCATGTGAAGTTTCGTCGATTGCAGACACAACGTTAGGCATATCAGAACAATACCTTTTCTTTTGCCATTGGACTGGGATGGTTGGCCACTGAATTCACATAGCATTTTCATAAATTATATAAAGTTTCCCCTTTTGCGCCCAAATCAAACTTTTAACTTCTATCAGTTCCATTCTCTTAAATCAACCTCCAATGGACAAATGATGGATCACAAGTTTGTGTATGTAGTGCATTGAAAATGCGTTCTGTCACGTGCATAAGTTATTGTTTGCATGATTGACAGACACTATTCATCATATTGTTTTCTAGCTTCTGAACTGTCGATCGAGAAAAAAAAATTATTCTAGACAGGCAGCAAATAGCCAGTCAATGGGGTTTACAATTAATATTTCGCATGCACAATAGCGACCCCACACCACAAGGTGTGGAAAATAGAAATTTTCTTTGTGGTTTAAATGCGTATTAACTGCATTACATGTAAACTGTATGATTCTGTTTGATAAAGTCCTTTAACTAGAACAGGAACAAAATGTTCACTTGAGTGAAATAGTATTGTAATAAAAGATCGTGTACAAGTATTAAAGAATGTCCAGGTATATTTTAAATGAGGTTGAAACAAGTCACCATTTGATATTAATTCGGTTGTATTTCATTTTGACGATTCTAATTACGGAAGACGATCACAACCATATTGTTTTTGATTGGATTAAAATTATAGCTGTATAATAATGTATAATATCCTATTATTATTAGAATCCTAACATGACTGCGAATTTGACATCAATAAAATAACAAATGACTTTCACTAGGAAAACGCCGACTTTATGTGAAAGGGACACCAGACAGCTATGAGGAACGAATTTAATACATCCCTTAGCGCGGGATGTAAAGGACACACTCCTTACACGTAAAAGACAACTTTCAGCAGATTTTGATAGCAACAGTTTATTAGGAGTGTTGTTGTTGGTTTGTCACAAAGCAAAATAACATCTAACATCTCCTCTTTTTTCAAAACAATCATACATAGACTCATGGCAGCGACACACATTTTACCTACACGATTAATCATATGGTTGTAAACTTGTTCTCATCATAAATATATATGAAATACTTGATTGTAAAACAATTATCTATCGACAACCACTTTCTATGGGATATCTGATTCCAAGGTTTGTTATCAGTTTATCAAAAAAACAAAAACAATTCTCACAGGGTCCTTGCTAAAATCGTTACACATTAATCATTTTGCTTCACACCATTTCCCAAAATATTTCCATATTATAAAAAAAACCGGTTTTTAAATATTGGACATTTTTTTTATAGATTTGTGATGGTTGTCTGTAAAAATGTACTGGAATATATCATCGCATTGGTTGTCGTGAAAAATAAAGTACGGTTAAAAAAGTGTTTAAAATATATGACAAAGTTCTATTGTCCAAATAAATCTATCTATTACTTCTTTAAGATTAATACCAAAATTTCGACCAGATTTCGACCGATCAATGTTAATAAGTTTCTGAATTGATGCCCCAGGGACAGATCCAGGGGGTGTACCCGGCGCCCCCCCCCCCCCATAAAATTGGTAAAAATATAATTTTTTGGCGGTAAATCGTGATTTTTCACACGAAATACCCCAAAAAATTTCGCGCCTCCCTCCGCTCGACGCAATTTTCTTTAAGTCCGTCCCCCCTAACTTGAAATCCTGGATCCGCCCCTGATATTAACCTCAATATGTACATTATCAATGTCATAGCAGACGATGAATCCAAAATTGGTCTGTATGAGATTTAAGGTGACGAAAAAATGAATTACGAAAAACTACAATTTGAACGTGAAATAATAGATGTGGTACGTAGTTCTTATATTTAATATGACATTTTTAGATCAGATTTCATGAGATCATTCATGCAATTTCAGCATCATATTATAACCTCTGACAAATTAAGCGATCAAAATAATGAGAAATTTTATCACGTGAAACAAACCGCCGAAAACAGGAGACCGTCGAAAATGGGTGACGTTGTGACATTACTATTCATTCACTTTAATTTCATAATACAGTTTCGGAACATGTTTGTATTCCTGAAATCATCCACATTGCATATTATGTCAAATTTATGCTGTGTTTATTGAGTTTTATTATGCTTTGTTTTTGTTTTTGTTTTTTTAATGATATGCATTATAATACAATGATACGTATGTTCTGTATAATGAAATAAATGACGTTCTTTGCTTTTCATTACCTGAATTTGTCGATCCGCTGTGAGGAATTAGATACACATATTAAGTAACTGTATTCATTTCTGAAAAGCACATATTGTGAAAACATTTTGGAGAAAATTTTATCGACATCTGAGGTGGGGCCGATTTTGGCCCTTATAGCTCCCAGTCCTTTACCTGTGGTTTCAGAGTAGAAGATTTTTAGAAATCGAATATAAAATTTCCCCACTTCAACTCGTAAATTTACATAGAAATCGGAGATATTTCGTCATAAAACTTCACACATGGTTTTGTCTATCATATTTCTTGAAGACAAACATAAAGTTTTATTGCATTTATCAATATTTTATGAGTATCAACTGTTTTTTTCAACACCGTATCTGTTTCTCGATACAGCCGCAACTTCAACTCGTAAATTTACATAGAAATCGTAGATGTTTCGTCATAAAACTTCACACATGGTTTTGTCTATCATATTTCTTGAAGACAAACATAAAATTTGATTGCATTTATCAATATTTTATGAGTATCAACAGTTTTTTCAACACCGTATCTGTTTCTCGATAGAGCCGCCTGATTACAGTGACCCGTGACCCAGATTAGCACATCCCAGCAGTTTTTTTATTAATAAGGTTGTTTAATAATGTCAGTTATAACACAAAACATTTAATTTGCTTACTCTTCCAATTTTCATCTTACGATTTATTTGAGGTTACAAATGGTTATTTATAACTTGGGATCGATCATTTCTGTTTTAGCCAGGTTTTTGTTTTCATATACGTTGTCTGATCTATAATGATAACGCAAAAGGAATTGTGTGTTCGGATGCATAAAAGAGAGATACTTTTGAGAAGAGTCACACATATCAAGTTCCTCCGTATGCCGAAGAATGAAATATGAACTAATCTAAAATGTAGATTGCATAGAGACATCAACACCCTTGACCGAGTTCTTCTGATATTGATAATAAAGTCAGAGTAACAAAAGATAAATATAGACGATCAACGGTAGTCATTATAATTCGATCAAGGATACATGCATGGTGAGACTCTAGTGAAAACATAATTTTGGGAATATTATTATTTGGGTTTTTATGTTTCATGCCTCAAAGTACATCCTATCACGTCATAATTATTTTGATAGACTGTCGAGTACTACTTCTAAATCTGGTGAAGTGTAGGTTGGGACAGATGAGATTGAAAAACGCATTTTATTACTAAAATAAATAATTGTTGGATTTACGTCCATGATTATATATTTTAAATAAGTACAATATTTCCCCCCACATATAATGTTATGTTTTTCATTGCAACAATGAATAAATACTAACAAAGTAATCAAAAATTGTTTTGGTTTTTCCGCAAAGTAAGGTTATCAATAACTAGAATAGAATAGAATAGAATAGAATACAATAGTTTTATTAAATCAATCAAGAAGCCCGTGAGAGCACAGAATTACAGACATTTGCATTTTACACTTACAATGATTTTGATGATTAGTAACATATATGACATATATAAAAAGAATAAAAACAAGTATAGATGATCGACACTGCAAGGGGGAAACCACCCATAGGCAGAACAAACTATGGCAGTGTATAGCTAATATTATGATATACATAAAAAATATATATTATAACTTGATAACAATGTTTAAACGACCTTGAATAAATTTGAATTTAAATCTTTGAGACATCCCCCATACCTTACCTGTATGAATAGTAGTAGGATTCATAATCTTAATCTGAGTCATACACTTTCCGTAAATACCTACTACTAAGCAAAGATCTATAATATATAATAACAATAAACATCACAGTCATTAACTAGATTAACAAATAAATATGGACTTAACTTAGAATGTTATTTATATTCAGGAATATGAAATGACCTCATTTATTTTTATCTCAAGAAATCATATCTAGTTTTTTTAATGCAATAATATAAATATCTTTTCTGTAATGCTCAGTTATTGGAATGTAGATAACATTTTGTTCTCCAGAACATTTATTTGTTTGTATTCCCATTGGTTTTTCATCATAAACTTTCTTAGCTATTTATTACTGGTTAGTTTAATAAACAACAAGTTTGAAACCCGGAACTACATTTGTAAATGTCAATTGGTATACAATGTAAGATTATCTCGTTTTTGGTGTTCCCCCTTTTCCCACTTTAAAACAACAAAATGTACCGTCATCTCCCCCTTTTCTCAAAGTCTTGATCCGCCTCATATATACCGCATGCGCAATAATTTGTATCAAATCAGGTCAGGTCAACCAGGTGTGTTTATCAACCATATCAAAATAGTGTGCACATTACATATTAATAGCTGTGAGAATTGACGACAGATTGAAACATTGTAGCTGAGAGAATTGACGACAGATTGAAATATTGTAGCTGTGAGAATTGACGACAGATTGAAACATTGTAGCAATGTCAAAAGACATGAATGGTCAGAGTTATGCATATACTGCGGAAAGCGGCATTATTCCGTACACATCTGTACCAAATCTATTGAAGGAAGCCGCCATAGAATGCCCTGATAGAAATGCATATATTTTCTGGACAGTAAGCGGAGAGCGATCTTCAATAACGTTTTCAGAACTTTACACGAAATCTGAACAATTTGCTAAGGGCTTATCAACTTTAGAATACGTAAGGGATAGCATAATTGCTATAGAAACAAGGAATACTCCAGATTGGCTAATATGTACATTCGGAATTCAAATGGCAGGTTTTGTGCCATTACATTTTGCATTTAGTAAACCAACTGGAGAGGATATTGTAAGGATTTTGAACAATGTAGACAAATGTGTTGCACTGATTGCCGATTCCTCCAGCATTGAAATTTGTAAACAGCTTGTTGACAGCTTAGAGGGATCCAAAACAATTGAAAGTTCTCAAATCTCGACGTTGAAAAATATAATCTTCATGAATTTGGAGGATACCGGGTTTCAAGGACACAACGATATAGTTCAGACCGGACAGTCGTCGAAAGCGACCCTTCCTATTATTTCAGCTGACGATATTTGCGCAATTTTTCTGACTTCCGGAAGTACTGGAATGGCAAAGGCAGTCCCATACACACACCGGAATATATTACATATGGGATTTACTTGGACAAAGTTAATGGAATTAGAATCCGGTGATCGTTTTTTCAGTTATTTTCCTTTTGGCTGGCAAGCAAGCTACCCAGTAACGGTACTGACCAGTAAAGTTACTCGGGTGACATTTACAGATCTTAGAGCGCTCACGTCTATTGATGAAATCAACAAGCTGACGCTAATTGCATTGGAAAACGACAAGTGTGTATCAGCCGTTTTACTTGCACCGGCAATATGTAACCTCATCAAAAAGGAAAATACCCGTTGTAAAGCATTTCCGTTGAAAGTTATTTGTACCGCGGGACTTCCAGTCGATTCGATATGTTCAACAATAATTGGTCCAAAAGCCAACAAATTTGCAGTTGCATACGGTTGTACTGAAATGGGATTTATATCTGTAATTTCCGTAGATTCAGCTTTAGATTACGAAAGTTATGCAGCGGGGAATCCTGTTTACGGCGCTGAAGTGAAAATAGTTGATGGAAACGGATATATCGTTCCAGTTGGTACATCTGGCGAGATATACATACGAAAGAGGGACCGTTTTCTTGGATATATAAACGCCAAAGAGAAAACTGAACGATGCTATGATAAAACAGGATGGTACAAGTCAGACGATGTTGGATTCATGAAATTAAATAGTTGTCTCGTTGTGACTGGGCGGAAATCAGACATGATGATAACTTCTGGTGTGTTAGTCTCACCATCATACTTAGAGGACATTTTCAAAAAGCACGACTGCATTGCGAATGCATACATTTTTCCTATTCACGATCAAAAAACGTTTCAACAAGCAGGTGCAGCCATACTTTTAAGAAAAGACAAAGTGACAACAGCCGAAGAACTCGATCAGTTTATCAGAAAACAAAGAGGGAATTACTCAGACAGTTTTCTAGCAACTAGACATGTACCAAAAACATATTTATTCTTTGATTCATTTCCACTTACACATAGTGGTAAATTAGACAGGAAGGCGCTCATGGAAACAATCAAGAGCAGATTGGGAAAGCAATAACTTCGTTTACAATATTTTGGTCTTAACAATCAATATTTTCTATTAACTTTTGTTACTTTCATCACAAATGTTTAACTTTTCTTAATTTCATCAAAGATGTTTAACTTTTGTTAATTTCATCATAGATGTTTTAAAAAAAAATGTAATTTAGTTGCAAAAGAGAAACCATGACATTAGAAATGGCAAAATTTCAAATATAAAATTCCTGTATTTAATATGACAAAACTCCTTTCTACAAAACGATGATATCGTTAAGTTCTAGTTTTCTTCAAGAGTTATATGTGTTCGTGTAGTAAATTATTAGTAATTGGATAATCTAATATATTAACAAACACAAAAATGATAATGTTATGTAAAAAAAAATTTGTCATCCTGACGTGGTGCCATAACACATCTGTAGTTATCATAGCTATTTCTACTAAATTTTGTTCCTCAACTTCAAATATCTCAAATGGTGGTCTTAAAAATATATTGTTGCAATCGTAGCCATCCCCGACGCCTTCCCCGAAAAGGCCTTCTGTTGGTTGTGTGCTACGCCATCGGTAGAGTGTCGCGTGTGTGAAGAATGCCTCACTCATTGTACATCAATTTTGAATTTAAGACTGACAATTTTCTCTGAGGAATACAGGCTTATAAAAGAAATCCAATTCTCTTTTCGTTTTTCCAAATATTAAAACTTAAAAAAGAAAATTATTTTGTGCCTTTAATAGTAATATGCATAACAAAGTATAAAATCGTGCATGTCATATAATAATTGTATGTCAGAATACTTTGATTGTGAAAATGGTGTAAGACAAGAATACAAGGGCAAAACATGTACCCTTTTCTTTTTTCATTATTTTTAAATAACATACCCTTTTTTTTTAGAAAATAAAAATATTACAGGACTACAAACTATCTCAGATGAAATAGAAAATATTTTAGATATTTACCTTAAGCTTTTTATTCTGCTATATGCTGATGATACCGCATTGTTAGCTGAGACTGCAAATAATCTCCAAGCTCAACTGGATTCTTTTTATGAATATTGTAATTTGTGGAAATTAAAAGTAAGTGCAGATAAAACCAAAGTGATGGCGTTTGGAAATGGGAGGTTACCATAAAATCTGAGTTTCAGCTATGATAATCTGAATCTTGAAATTTCAACTATCTTGGTTTTATTAATAGTCAAACATGAAATTTTAGTTTGGCCAAAAACATCTAGCTGATAAAGCACTATAAACTATGTATGAAGTTTTGAAAATAGGAAGAATGTACCAACTAACAATAACATGTCTACTTCATCTATTTGATAAAATGATTTTTTAAACCCATCCTCTTATATTGTTGTGAAGTGTGGGACTTTAGCAACAATGATATTCTAGAAACAAATACATCTAAAAGTTTGTAAGATTTTTATGAATTTGAAAATGTCAACGCCTAACTATACAGTGTATTGTGAACTAGGGCGATATATATATTGATATTAAAATCAGAACTGTATGTTTCTGTGCAAGAGTTATTGTTGGTTAACAAAATATTCTAATATATTGTACAGATTATGTGGTCAATAGAATGAAAATCATAATATGTAGTTTGGCTGGATGTTGTTTGTAAAACAATTGTTTAATGACTGTGGCTTCTCAGATATATGGGAAACCAAATATTTTAACATTATAGAATATTTGAAATGTGTAATATTAGAGGTTAGAGATTAGAGGATCAGTTTTTTCAAAATTGGAATTCTTTAGTACAAAATTCACCTAAAGCTATAAATCATAAAACTTTTAAAACAGAGTTTAAATATGAAGAATATTTAATTATTTCAGACATAAAAGATGCAACTTTGTTTTGCAGATTTTGAAAGATAAATAATAAACTCCCCATCGAGACAGGACGATGGCATAACATACCAAGCGAAAATGTCAAATGCACATTATGTAATAGATCGCAAATTGGAGATGAATACTAATATATCTTTGAATGTAATTATTTCACCCAAAAACGTAATCAGTCACTACCAAATTATATTATGAATACAAATAATATTTTTAAATTTTTTGATCTTTTTGTCAAGTAAAAGAAAACCAATATTGTAGAAACTCTGTCATTTCATAAGAGCTATTAATACTGGTGTTTGTGCTCCAGGTTCTTAGTCCTTTGCAACCTCACTCCTTAGGTTGTATATATATTGTAAATAGTTGTTGTTATTTTGATTTTATTGTTATATCTCTGTACCATTGCTATACATTGGCTTTATGAGAATAAAGATATATATATACATCTATCAACCTTATTGCTTTATTTGTTATCAAATTTAGACTAAAATAAATGACTAATCCACAAAAACTTCATAAATTTCAAAATATTATCAATATCTTTTGTCTTTGGTAATCAGGCACGATAAAAATAATTATGGAATAAACTTAATCTGATAATTTAATCATCGAATTTTATAAACGGAATTAAAACATCTATTAAATCTGTTCACATTTGTAGATAATCTGATACTTTATATAAACATATAGTCTGAGGTATATATTATAATAGTTACTGATGTATTTGTTAATTATTATGTAAATGATATTGTGTTCAGTGAGTGCACTTAGCTTTAAGTGAGATTGGTTTCATCCATTTCCTACGAATATGTCGATAACATACTTGTTAGCCGGTGGCTAAGCCACAGGCTATTGTAGAGATGCCAGTCAAAAATCAATTACAGGGGATGCTTGCTGTTTTTGAACCATTAGATAGAGCTCAATCTAAGAAGAACGTTGAGCCTTCATTTGTAAAAATCGGATGAAGGGTTCAAAAGTTATGAGCATCTGAAATTGCCTATTTTTGGTCGATAATTTTCCAAAGATGGCCACCATCAATAATGGTGTTAATGACTGTTTTAGAGTTCTGATTGTTTGTGTAAACAGCAGATAATGTCTCTATTTTTGTTTTTTCCCATAGATTATAAGTTATTCTGTCAGAAAAATGAAACTGAACATGCTTGAAGTAATATTTGCTATTTGTTTTACTGTCCAAAATGTATGGCGGAGCCACTTTTGATCTTGACCGAAAGGTCCATATGGCTCACATTGCCATAATTTTGTCAGAAAATAACTTATCTGACATCATAATAGAAGAAATTGTGTGTAGAAATACTTGTTTTGTGTGCAATTATAACATATGAATCACCTTTTACATCTTTTTGTGGAATTATGAATCCATAAAGGTGGGTGTGCAATTAGTGTTAAACACTATTTGAGAATGGCACCGTTTCACAGCAGTTATATGGGAAAATGACACAAAAAGCTTCATATTTCCTAAACTAAAAATGATATCCGCACAAAATTTTGAAGGTAATACCACAGTGTTGTGCACGTTCTGCTGGACGTGATGTTTTTTTTGTCGACGCAAGAAATGGCAGCCATTTTGTTCAAAATGGCCGCCATTTTTTCATAAAATTCATCAAACAGGGAACCTGTTCCAAGATAATTAATATCACTGAAAAAATGGATATGGAGATTTGTACCAATGACCTCTTATTTGTTTTAGCATTTTATTAAGGAATAATTGTCATATTGGTGACCATTTTGAAAACAAAATGGCTGCCATTGCTTTAAAATTTGTTGCTCAAATTTACGTTTTTTATGATTACTCTATTGTTTCTAGTCAGAATTTGATCATCAAGGTATCAAATTAAAGATATTTTAATAATCTATAACCTCAAGTAACTAATAAATTAAACTGAATACTTTTCATACCAATATGTAATCCCCCATGGGGTGAAGATTCCAGACACCTAGTACTACCACTTGCCGAAAGTTTAACTGGTCAGCTTGATATATATATATATATACATTTGTAGGTGTTTTTGCTTTCCTACCTCAATGTCTTGCTATCATGATGTAGCTGTACAATTGCTGAAAGTGATGTTATATGCAACAATCACCCAACAAGCATGATAGTGAAACACCTCTAAACTAAACTTCCTTAAGACCAGCTTGTGTTTAAAATAGATGGATATTATTTGCACGCTTTACACATTTCCTACGAAAGGCTACATATGGAACTTTATTTAAAATAAAGTTGATGTTGTTTATATAGGATGCTGTTTATATTCAGGTTTCCCTTGATTGCAATTTGAGCAAGTAAATTTGTTTCAGTCTTACTCTCCATGCCGTTCGAATCCCGCTCATGGTAACTTAAGGTGTACTTGATACCACATTATTGTGTGATAAAATTCGTCAGTGACTTGCAACAGGTATGTGGTTTTCTCCAGGTACTCTGGTTTACGCCACCAATAAAAGTGACCACCACAATATAGCTGAAATATTGTTGAAAATGAAAGTGGCATTAAACACCATAACCCAACTCTCCAACTCCATGTCAAAGTTTCAGTCTTGCTCATTACTATTCTAATTTGCTTCTTAAAACATGTTCAATGAAACCAACAACAAAATATTAAGTTCATTCATTTATTATTTAGGAAATATCTGGTGTATTTTTTAAATACATCATCTATTGTCACATGTATTGTGGTCTGAATAAGTCCAGCTACATGTAAAACTAAATATATAATAATTTATTCTTCAATAGAGACCAGAACTCCCAACCATCTGCAAAGAAAAATATTAATGAAATTTTCAACATAGTGTATTAGTAATGAACCAGAACAACTAATAAAGACAAAATGTTGGCCAGCAACATTTTTCATCTCTTTATTGAATATTTAATTATGATATAAATTATGGACTCAGCTGTAAATTATCCTGCAGGCTGCAGTCCTAAGTTCAGGTAATATCCCAAGGCCAGCTTGGATCACATGTCTTTGACCAGCAAAGCATACTGTCAGGTGAACTGGAAAAAAAACCAGAAGGGACCACAAAGAAACAGTTCTAACTACATATTATCATTTCATAACTACTATTTTAATAAATATAAATTCACAATGTATTTAAGCAAAAAAAATTACCAGTGTTTCAAATTTTTAGTATTGACCCCAACTTTTCGTGTCTCAAGTTTTTATTGACATTTTTGGACAAAGTTAAAGTCAGATCCTTGTTCTGTATAACCTACAATGTAGGTAAAAATATATTATATATATTTTGTCTACTTATACTACCTTCCCCTTTTCGAGAATATTAGTAGAAACACTGGTATTTTTGTTCATTGGTCTTATCTATTTTTCCTTAAAAGTACCATGGCTTATCAATAAAATAAATGATAAATAGTTTGATGTATTGGTTTTAATGTCACTTGTCACATCTTGTTATTCTGGCCACGAATTCATCATCCCATGCAAAAGACAAAGAAAAAAACCACTTTTCTTCTTATCTGTAGTTAGCAACCATTACACTGACCCATATATATATATATATTTATTACATAATGATTTTATTTAAGCAATTTTATTGGCTATCTTGCTGTCACCTGACATTCCGTAAAATTTGATATTGCTTGATTAAAACTTGTATTGACTTGGGTTTCACTTTCGTTTTCCATTGCATTATGTATGACGTCATAATGAAGTGATTAATTTCATATTGACTTGGTTTCACTAAAGGCTTCGGTGAATATCGTTTTTAAGGTCCATAAAAACTTGTATTGACCTCAGCAAAGGACTATAATTGTATACTATATATATATATATACAGCAAACATTACACTGACCCATATATATATATATATACATCTCACCAATTGATGTGATAACTTTCATAAAATAAAACTAACCGGTATAATCCTTGTTTGTTAACAAACAGTAGATCATATCTCTGTTGATGGCATGTGACATCAAGTACTGTTTACAAATATCATTCAGCTCACTTGTGCTGGACTGGTTGAAATTCTGTAGCAGATCATGCAGAAGTGATTGACTTGCAGAGAACAAAAACTAAATACTGAATTTAATTATGCCAAATACAAAAGATCATTATAATGTGATGCTTACAAAAAAATTAATTTCATTTCAAGATCTAAAGTACCCTGGCCTGAGAAGACCAGACCTTCCGCAAATCTCTGAAAAACTTTATTACATAATGCTGTATCGAGCGCACCTCGAACCGGACTAGAACTCATGATTGTGGTAGGCACTAATTGCATATGTAGTTGTAAATCCAACTACCATACGATCACGACTGCCCCTTAAAGAGAAGGTTTCAAATGCAAAAATGAAATTAAATCAAGACTAGTATTTTTCTTTCTTCCCATGTTCAGTCTTTACTTCTAAAGTGAGGCATTTTCAGATGCAGAAATACCTAATGATTTCTCCGCCACATTATTTATTGAGTTGCAGACAACTATACATCAAGACAAGCCACTTCTTCAGGATTAAAATATATTTTCCCATGTTGAATAAAAGTAACGCAACATAAATATGCAATAACATTTTTTTTACTTTTATTTGAATTTAGTATGTAAATATTCAATCATGCTCGAGTATCCATGGAAGCTGGCAAATACAAAAAAATGTAGCACCATGACAAAAGTTGCTTGTGTTGATGCATACTTGCAATCCAAAGCCCTGGTTGAATAGTTCAAGCAACATAATCTCATTGAAATTAGACCTGGCTTCGAAGAAATTTTCCGCACTATACCCTCCAACCTGAAGATAATAGAGCAGAATATTTCTTCTCACATCTAACCAAAATGTCTGTTTTAAAAGCTCAAATTCATGTACCAACTTTAAAAAAAAAGCTTTGAATATATATAAACAAAAACAAAGCTTTTGAAAAGTTGTCACAGTACACCACCCAGAATATGAATAGAATTAACTTTCTGAAGAGTGAAGACTATAATATAAAAAACAAATATTATGTACACATAGAAGAAAGTGTTTTGTGACTGTAGACTGTATTGACTGATGAAAAAGCGGAAGCTCATAATTTCTAGTGCTCAGTCATACCCTCATTTTCTAGCTGTTTGGACCAAGCTTGAAACATTTTATTTCCAAATATTTTCCTTAGAGAAAAGAGGAAAACTTTCATCTCTATTTACACCCCCCCCCCCCCCCCCCCCCCCCTTTTTTTCGGTTTGTTTACTTTTCGTCTTTTGTTTTGAACGTAAGTTGGAAGTATTTATGAATTGACAAGAAGTTTTTCATAAACTACTTAAAAAGAAGCAATGCAAAAAATAAATCGTACGTTTAAAACATTGAGATTCCATATCAAAAGAAACAATTTTTTTAAAGATTTTAAACAATGTTTAGATAATTAATTAATGTAAAAAAATTATATCTTTATATAGTTTTATCTGTAAAAAATTGATATCAAAATATTGCATTTTCATGTAAAAGCAGCTACCGGAAAACAAAATGGCGGCCAAAATAACGATAAGTCGGCATCTCTAGCTATTGCTACCAGAACCTTCAAGAACGGTAACTGATGCTGAAATCATCTGTGTGACGTATGGTTTACGTGCCACTCAATTATTACTGGGCATTAAAAATAGTTCTCATTGGTGTGTATTGATTTCGCAATACTTAACGAAAAAATATGACAAGTGACCACAATAAATTAATATGCAAATGAATTTCAAGGATTGTAACTTTATTGAGTCTGAAACTTTCAGCTGTAAAATTCTTAGATGCGAAGCGTAGATATCTATTGTTTTGATCGCGTCGCGTCACCTACAATGTTAGAAGTTCGCTGAGAGAGACAACAATTTTAGAAATCCGATTAAAGACACAAATTTTAGAAGTTCGCTGAGAGACAGATAAAGAAAATGGTAAGAATATGTAAAATTGTGATTTTGCACAATCAATGTCTATATATTGAATAATATTTATCAAGTTTGTACGTCCTCAAATTTAATCCCACTGCCACCGAGTTAGTCCGAGATTCCTCTGTCGTTTAACGGCATTGATAAAGTTGCTTGTAGCCGTTCAACGACAGAGGGTGCTATATACGGAAACCATCGAATTTGCCTCACCAGCCATAGGATCCGCACATTTCCACGTTTCGTGGCTATCGGATTTTATTTTCTATCATAAACCTTATATAAATCGCTTCACCAATCATTTTTCTATTCATTCATAACCATCTTACCCTCAGAAAGTGGTGTTACACTCCATTACAGCACGATTTTGCCTTAGATCCTATTATTCCGCCATTTGACTTCCATTTTCGAATCTACACACGTGATCTCGCGATACTAACTGAATGATGACAGCAACGCATTGCATGATGGGAGCTAATTAATGCAGCGTGCCAAATTATTTGGAGCATTATTTGCATACGTAAACAACATTCAAATCACATGGAAGACAATACATTTAAGCGTATTCTGCAGGACAAACAGTTCATCTACAGATCAAAGCAGAGCAGAAGGAAATAATACAGAATGTGTTGGAAAGAAAAGATTCAATGGCAGAGTGTTACCAACGGGCTTCGGAAAGAGCATGTGTTACGTTCCCCCTTTTTGTTTTTGGACAAGGTACTACATTTTTTTTTTCTTATGGTTATCTGTAATTCACTAAATTTGCTGTTAAAATCATTACCAATCAATATAATCAACTGTATTAAATTTTATGTTAATTGTTCTGCCTTAACAGGCGCCTATGATTGGCAATAAAAATATTTGTTTGTTTGTTTATATGCAAATCATCTCCCATGATACATTGCGGTAATCGTAGTTTTCTCGTAGTCACGTGACAAATGTTTGAAAAATGGAAGACAAATGTCGAAATCATAGGATCTAAGGCAAAATCGTGCTGTAATGGAGTGTAACACCACTTTCTGAGGGTAAGATGTTTATGAATGAATAGAAAAATGATTGGTGAAGCGATTTATATAAGGTTTATGATAGAAAATAAAATCCGATAGCCACGAAACGTGGAAATGTGCTGACCCAGAGTTGGAGAAGCAAATCCGCTGTTTTCCGTATATAGCACGCTCTGTCGTTGAACGGCTACAAGCAACTTTATCAATGCCGTTAAACGACAGAGGAATCTCGGACTACCACCGAGTGTGAACCACAACTCGCATCCCAACCCAGCATTCTCCCTTCGTAAATAGCTACATTTGTAGAACTTGGTCTGAAGAAGGTAGAACTTCTTCTTCCTCCGCATACTACCCACATTCAACATACTGAATATTCTGAGGATCTCCTGTACTTGGCGATCACTAGTATAAAAATTTGTTCCAGTATTGTGAATTTTTTTCAAAATTTTATTGCATCGGATAAGAATGACAGGATAAAGAAAGTTGCGTAAAATTCTGTTGTTGCTTAAATAAAATAGCCTGGTGTACTGACTACTGTACATATAATAATGATCATGTAAAAAAACCATACAGAATTGCTTTTTATCAAACCAAATTCACTTTTCAATAAAGCAGATACATGTATTTGCCTTTTAAATTTTAATCCATAAATAATATGGGATTCTAATCTATCTTCTGACATCTATCCTACACATGTACGTGTTTGTTTACATGTGGCCCCATTTTTAAAAGCTACAGTAATATTCTTTTTAAACAGGTGACGTCATATCCTATTTTCATACACCTTACCAGAATTAGGCTGACTATTGAAATAATAGTTTTTAGACCATGTATATGTTGAGATCGTTTCCAATAAATCTAGTAGTCATTTAAAACGTTTTTATTTATGTTAATTTGTTACAGATTGGTTTTGTCATCATGAACATGTACCCTATATATGGCATATCAGTACATGATATGTGAAAATTTAATGGTTTCTGTTGTTTTTGTGTTTCGGTTTAATTTTGATTTTTTTTAAACTTTGTTATGTTTGCATGTTTTAATTTTGTCCTTGTTTGTAAAGATAGCATGATTTCAGTACTAATCACCCTTGCACTAGGGGCATAAAAATACATGTATCCTGATCACACAGTTTTCAGTAGAGTAGATCCGTCTTGTACCCAACTAGCCACAACAGTCTCATGATCGTCGTGTGGTTTCCATGTTATTTTGCATAGCATTTGCTTAATCAAACAGAAAAATTCTTCCAAAATGCAGTTCAGGTTAATTTGTCAAATATAAGTTTTATTGAAACTTGTAAACGCCCTTCTCTGTCAAAATTATTTCTCATTTCATACTCTGGGTTTCAATATCCATAACCCTGATAAATGCAGTATTACATGTAGATAAAATTTTATGAGAGTAATTTCTTATGAAGACATTGCAATTGAACTGGAGTATTGAGTAATCTTGGAGAATGTACTTGGAGAATGACAATTTTTATACATATTTTATATTGTTCAATGACAAGCAAAATCAGTGTTTAACCTAGAGAATGAATAATAAAGAAGCTTATTGCTCATGTGGAGATTGAAAAATGAAAAGAATTGAATGAAATGCATATTTTCAAGGTCAATATGATATAAATACAAATTAAGTAATTTTTCACCTCCGAATATAAATATTACATGTGCGTCAAAAGTTTTGAAAACAAGAGAAAAAGATATTTACTTGGTAATTTAGGAAAAAATTGAATTGATCATAAACCATTTTATGTTCGTTAAATTTTCATGAATAAAACTCTGAATTACACACATTCTGCTCATTTCATTTGTACAATTTTAACAGCCAGATTTATTATACAAGATAAAAGATTTTTCATTACAATTAAAGATCTATTACCAAAGTTTCAATACATTGTAACTATGCAGTTGTTGAACTGATAGACAATACAAAAATATTGAAGACACATTGGAGAGGAACAAATGTACATGAAGCTTAATTCTTAATGATAATATCATCTCTTGCTTTATGGAGAGAAGGTAATCATTAACTGTCGAATTGTGATATTTCCTTTTAACACTTCATGTAAATATAGATGCAAAAACATGTAAATTATCATTAAATTTGAAGCTAGATTAACTGATTTACATGTCTTTGTACATCTAGTGTGTAAGTGGGTATTAAGCTTTTAGCATAGTAGTTGGCCTCATGTGACTATATATTTTTAAATTGGCATTGTACTCCAGTTCATTACAGACGTTGCCAATTCCATTTTATTGTTGTACAGGCAGATACATAACCCAAGATCAGTAAAACTTTGTTCTGACCAGTAGTACATTTTTCATTTTTTTTTCTTTTTTCTTGCGAAACAACTTTTAATTTTACAAATAGTACATTTAATACTGAATTATCTACATGACAATGTACTAACAAAAATCAACTCTGCAGCGAAAACCTTAACATCCACATCGTAGTTACTGTGACCACGTTTGATAATAAAATTATTCAAACAGACCTTTATATATTAATTACAATACTCCTTCCTGATTACCCCCAAAACTTTCTGGTGCAAAAATATGCATACTAGCCAAACAGGTTACCCAACTTTATTTATATCTTACATATAGTTATAGAAATAGGGAAAAACCCATCATCAAAAAATAAGGAATACCTATATATAACAAGAATTTGATTCAGACTTTCGGACCAGTAAGTTGAAATTTTCATTTTGAGGACTGCATAACAGATGTAAATATGCCATTTATATTGGTGTGTAAGGCTACTTTCCACCAGGGTGCAGATTTTGTTCATGCCATTTCAAGAGGTAAACAGTGTGTTGCAAATTGTGCTGGTTTTTTTTGTGCAATTGAAAATGAAAAAAGAAAGTCTTACTGCATGGACTTCTGTAGACTTGGACAATATTTTATGTTGCGGTGACTATTTGTACAAAGAAATATATAAAGCTTGTCGTTTACAAGGTGATTATTTACACCCATCAAATATACCATGCCATTTGCAGTGGGAAAATGTTGTTTTTGGATATAAGATTATGTCATTGTGTAGTGGTATGATGCATCCAGGGTATGAGGGGTGTTTACCATTTCTTTCTCTCGAAAATGCTTTTGCAAGAGAATGCAATTCTAGTTCTCAGTTTATTTTTATTGCTGCTGGAAATGCAATAGGTTTGTATTTTGATGGCAATGTGTTTTATACATTTGATTCTCATGCACGTGATGACTATGGTTTGGGTTGTCCAGTTGGAAAATGTGTTCTTGGCTGTCTTCCTAACATTGTTGACTTGTGTACTTACCTACGAGGTCTTTGTGCATCAACATGCGGTACCTCACATGATTTATTGCAATATGACTTGCACAAAATAATGTTTTCAACAATGGAAAGGATTCGGTGTGACAGGCATAAATCCAATAACTTGATTAAGCTCCAAATTGGTTTAAGCACAACTGATAAAACACTGAAGCGGCACACACCATTTGACATACCAAACTTAACAGAGTTGAAGGATAAAAGAAAAAGAGATGAAACTGTGACATTAAATGTCAGTGTTGACCAAGTCTTGGGAGAAAAAAGTACAATTTCTGAGGACATTACTGAATCTTTGTGTTTATCAGGGATTCATGAAGCTAATGGTTCACCATTTACACAAACAACCACTGAAACAAGCACACAAACATTTGATTCTGAATCATGTTTTATCCCTTCACAGAATGTAAATAATGATGAGGTTAAAATTGGTCCATGTTTACAAAACAATTACATTCATTATGAAAATATTGTTAAAATTTGCAATACATTTCAAAAGAAAACAAAGAATGGACCAATATATGTGTGCACATGTTGTACCCAAACATTTTTCAGACACTCGGTGCAGATATGTAAAAATGTTTTTTCTTATTCTAGTATTGTCAAAGAATGTTTCATAGATATAATAAGTGCAGAAGGGAAAAAATGGATATGTCGTATGTGTTTACAATATGTCAAAAATGGTAAAATGCCACCATGTTGCATAGCAAATGGTTTAGAATTCCCCACAATTCCTGAAGAGTTAAAATTAACTAAGTTGGAAGAACGTCTGGTTTCCCCCCGATTAGTTTTTATGCAATTGAGGGAAATGCCTCGTGGTGGTCAAATAAACTTGAAAGGTAACATAGTAAATGTTCCTGCAGATGTAAATAACACTGTAAGACAATTGCCTAGAATGTTAGATGATTCAGAAACTATTGCAGTGAAATTTAAGAGGAAACTTTGTTACAAGCATCACGTGTCTTATGAAAAGGTCAGACCGAATAAAGTAATGGAAGCTGCAAAATGGCTAGTTCAAAACAGTTCGTTATTTCAAAGTGAAGGTATCGTAGTTGACAATTTATGGGTTGGTACTCCTACAGAACTTGAGAATGACGAAACAGTTATCGTAAGGTCTAACAAAACTGGTCAAGACAAAGAATCCATGGAAACCAGTGCTTATGACAAAAGTGATTCTGATGAATGGACTGAAGATGAAAACTTTCATGAACGACTTACTGGCAATACGGATACAGTGTTACAATCAGCAGATTTTAGGGAATTTAATCAAATTGTGTCTCTTGCACCAGGTGAAAAAAACACTCCTCTAGGACTATTTCAGGACATTAATTCAGAATATTTAGCTTTTCCAACAATCTATTGTGGCAAAACAAGACCAGATAATTCTGATCGACAGACACCTCTTCATTATAGTACTATTTGTAAATGGGAGTTAAGAAATGTTGATCGTAGAGTTGCTACAAATATTCCAAATATATTTTTTAAACTAAAGCGACTTCAAATTAAGCAGATAAAGGACAAAGTTATGTTGGCAGTTCGAAAATGCAAGACCAAGGGTTAAAAAATGACAGCACATGAAGTTTTAAGTCCAGGATTTGTTGATAATATTGTTAAGCAAGATGATGGTTTTCGAGTTCTAAGAAATTTACGAGGCTCTCCTCCTTATTGGGAAAAGGCAAAGAAAGGTTTTTGCTATGATACGACAATTAGGTATTCCAACTTGGTTTTGTTCTTTTTCTGCAGCAGAGACCAAGTGGTTTCCTCTATTAGGTTGTTTGTCAAAGCTTGTTCATGGTAAGGAATTAAATGATTCAGAACTTGAAAACTTGACCTGGCAAGACAAATGTCATCTCATAAAATCTGATCCTGTCACATGTGCTAGATATTTTGATCACAAATTTCAAATATTTGTATCTCATGTGTTAAAGCATCAACTGAAACCAATAGGTGAGATAGTTGATTTCTTCTTTCGAGTTGAGTTCCAACAAAGGGGTTCCCCACATGTTCACATGTTAATTTGGATAAAAAATTCCCCAGTTTATGATTCTACAAATGAGGATGATGTTGGTACCTTCATTGACAAATACATTACTTGTAGCAAAAGTGGGGGAAGACCTGAGCTCATTAATTATCAAACACATACACATGCAAGAACATGCAGAAAAAAAGGCAGAGCGATATGTAGGTTTAATTTTCCCTTGCCTCCCATGCCATCAACAAGGATATTGGACCCAATTACAGATGTAGAAATCAAAAGTGAGGGTTTGAATAATTTTCAAAAGATTGCAAGTTATTTATCACAAATGAAGTTGACAGATTCAGGGAAAGGTTTTGAATCTTTCCTGACAGAGTTGGGTATTGATGAAGAGTCATATATTTATGCCCTTCGGGCAACTTTGACAACATCAAAAGTTTTCTTAAAGCGAAATCTAGAAGAGACCAGAATTAACAATTATAATAGTATTCTATTAGAATCTTGGGATGCAAATATGGATATCCAATACATTTTAGATCCATATGCATGTATATCATACATTGTATCTTACATTTCCAAAGGTCAGAGAGGGCTTTCAAATTTGTTGTATGAGGCATGCAAAGAAGCTAAAGCAAAAGATAGTGATATAAGACAGCAAGTTCGGAGAATTGGGAACCAATTTTTAAGTCATGTTGAAATAGGTGCTCAAGAAGCAGCTTATTTGGTACTTCAAATGCCTTTGAGAAGAAGTTCAAGAGATGTTGTATTCATTGACACAAATAAACAAGAAAACCGAACTATCTTACTGAAGCCATTCTCTGATTTAAAGGAAATGTTGGAAAGTTCAACAAATGTAGAATCTGATAGTGCCCTTAAAAGATACAAAAGACGTCCTAGAGAAATGAATAAGTATTGTTATGCTGATTTTGTATCGTGGTTTGAACCAGTATTTCTTAGCAAAAAGGGAAAACAAATGAAGAGTGTTGATTCTGAACTGCCAGAAGATGACTATTCGCATGATCCATTAGACGAAGAAGATGGTGAAAGTGAAAACCTTGATGCATTTTCTTATAATGTCTTTGAAATGAAGGATGGTACTGTACTGCATAAAAGAAGGAAACAGAAAGTGTTGAGATATCATAAAGCAAGTCTGAATGACAACACTGAAGAATATTATAGACAAATTTGAATGCTATTTACAGCATGGAGAAATGAAGATGTGGACTTGCTTAAAGGATGCAAAACATATGAAGAGAGCTATTTTCAGCAAAAAGATGTGATTGAGTCTACAAGAAGTGGATATGAACGGATACAGAGTGGTATTGACCAAAACTTAATGATTGATGAAGAGGACTTGGAAAATTATAATATTCATAATATCGTGCCCGAAGTTCAGCATGCAGAAGCAATTGACTTGGCAGAAATACCTTCTGTAGTAGAGGCATTAGGCTGTTTCATTCCAGAAAGTACCTGTAGTGATCCACATTACCATAATGCAGGTGATATGTATGATATTGGACAAGATTTAGGTATAGCAAGAAAAAGGTTGGAGCTGGAGCAACTGCCATATAATGAATTAAGTAATGACGATTTCTTAGTACTTGTTCAGAATTTGAACATACGACAAAAAGAATTTTTTTACTCTGTTCTTAAGCATTTCAAGACAAAAGATGATCCTCTGTATACTTTCCTGACAGGTGGAGCTGGTATGGGTAAAAGTGTTTTACTGAAGTCTTTGAATCAAGCCCTTATAAAATACTTTAACAGCAAGGCAGGTGAAAATCCTGACTTTCAGAAAGTTTTGCTGTGTGCTCCAACCGGGAAGGCAGCCCATAATATAGGGGGAAACACTATTCATTCTACCTTTGCTATTCCAGTTGGAAAAGGTTTTGACTTCAAACCTCTTGATATGCAACAGTTAGATTCCATGAGATGCAAGTTCTTTAGCTTGAAAGTTATATTTATAGATGAAATTTCAATGGTGGGTAAAAAAAAATTTAATTTCATAAATTTAAGGCTTCAAGAAATAAAAGGGTCTTCAAAGCCCTTTGGTGGAGTGAGTGTTGTTGTATTTGGTGACTTATTTCAACTGAAACCAGTAATGGATTCATGGATATTTTCCCAACCATTTGGCAGTCTTGAATGTCTAGGTGCTAATTTATGGGCAGATCACTTCTCTTTATATGAGTTAGACGAAATTATGCGCCAAAAAGAGGATTTGTCCTTTGCTCAGTTGTTAAATAGATTACGTGAGGGTAAAATGGAAGAACAGGATATCTTGGTTCTTAAGTCTAGGAAATTGGAAGCAATCAATGAACATGTAGAAATAGACAATTGCCTCATTTATTTACCACACGTGCTGAAAGTGAACATCATAATTGCAAGGTTCTGTCTCAGTTGTCACCTACAGATAAAACTGTTGTGTTAGCTATTGATAGTGTTTCTGGTAATATATGTACACGTTTACAAGAGAAAATATTAAGTAAAATTCCAGATGATGCATCAAAAACCATGGGTTTGCAAAAGATTTTGAATCTAGGTAAAGGACCTCCATATGAACTTTGTCTCAATATTGATGTCAGTGATGGTTTAGCTAATGGAACACCTTGTATTATAAAAATGTTTGACTACAGGGTTGAAAATTCAAACCGTTGTAGTATAATTTGGGTGAAATTTGAAGATGTTAAAACTGGCATGCATTGGCGTAAAAAATACTGCAATTTGTACAGAAGAAACATTTCTGTAGGTTGGACACCTATCTTTGAAACAACACGCAATTTTTACATTCAGTACTACAAGACCTACCCTATTGTTCGAAGGCAATTTCCTATTCAAATGTCGGCAGGTAAAACTATACATAAGGCACAGGGGGTCAACTTTACATGGAGCAGTTGTACATTTTGGAAAGAGAAAAAACGACCACATCCATTATGTTGGCCTTAGTCGAGTTAAAAATTTAAATTCCTTGTTCATCATAGAATTGAATGAAAAGAAAATTAGTGTGTCAGAAGCTGTAAAGCAAGAGATGAATCGTTTACGTGCAGATAAATTATTGTCTCTACATTTACCAAGTTTATCTGATTTTGGTAATGCTGAATCAGTAACAGTTGTTTTCCACAATTGTCGTTCTCTGCAAAAACATTTCATTGATATAACAAAAGACATCTTTCATGTTCATGCAGATATACTTGCATTGTGTGAAACTAGGGTTTTTCTGCCTGGTTCCAAGTATGATATACCTGGGTTTTCAGTGTTTTTTGCAGATAAAGAAATTAGCAAGCATGGATTGGCAATATATGCATGCACTGACCACAGTTCAGTTGTTTCAAGTGCTGCTTCTTGGAGTTGGCATGGTTTGGAGTTGATCATTACAAAATTGAACAATATTAATCTGTGTGTTGTATATTTTCCTCCAAAACAAGCTACGCTACAGAACTTCAAGACCCTGTTTGAGAAAATATCCCCAAATGTTTCCCTCCATTCTCCAACTATTCTTTTAGAAGACTTTAACCAGGATGCCTCCCAGAGTAGTTCGATAGCCAATTATCTAAAAATCGACTTTCAATACACCTCCTTACTTAATTCTTCAACTACTGATTATGGCTCATGCCTAGATCACATATATATGAATTTTCCTAAAAATAGCTTACATTCATGGGGTAGTTTGGAATCATACTATTCTGATCATAAACCTATTTATATATCTGTTCTTAAGTCTTTCCTGCAGATTTAAATTTTTATTTTGCATTCATTACTGGTCATACCTACATTTCAAATGAATTTAATTACAGATACTTTATATGCCAGATATGGCATTTACAAATTTACAATGTGAATAATTGAATTTGCAGAGAAGTACATTTGCCTCACATCTTTTTCCTCATTTTCAGACTACTCTAAAAGATTTGATGCAACAGCATGGACAGTCTCCATATGCAAAAAGCATAAAAGTTAAAGTCGTATGCCATTCAGATATAGTGCGTTACAGAAATGACAAACAAGAGGACAGACAGCTCCTGAATGCTGTCATTGCAGATAGCACTCAAGCAGTGAAGTGCACCATATATGATGCACAGAAATTCAATCGTTTTATTGAAGGGAATTATGTTATCATTAGAAACTGTATTAAGAAACCAGACAGCATTGTCGTTACGGCCAACACAAAGGTGTTCCCTTCAGGCAACATTGACATTCCAGTGGCTATCGAGAGGGAGGGACGTGCCATATTGTTCACTCCTCCTGCTAGATTGGCATCTGTGGTAGAGGCCCTAAATTCACCTCCTAAAGTCAGGGTGTCTGTCAGAGGCAAAATTGTACAGGTAGGTTCAAATTAAGGAAGTTAGGTTTTATTGTGTGTGTACACAAAAAAAGATACTGTGAAAAGGAAAATATCACCCTAAATGACAGATGAAATATAAACCCACTCTACACAACAAACTGTATTTTTATTTTTCCTAATATAAAGGTGTCACAAGATCAATACATCATCTGGAGAAAATATGGTGGCTTCATTAAGAACTGTCTCTCAAACAGGCAACAATTTCATAATTTCAGTGGCACTCACTGATGCGCTGTAAATTTACAAATGCATTTTACCAAACTTGCTTGATAGCAAACATTTGACATCTCTACATTCGTATGGACAGTTAGCTTCGAACAACATCATACATGCAAAACAAGTGTGATAATTGACAACAACGAGAGTAAATACATGTTTACAAAACTTTCAAAAAGGCAATGAAGAAGCAATAAATACAATTTTATTTTAAACAATACATATATAATGAACACAATGTTATTTGAACATGAACTCGCCGATCTTTATGAATATTGCCGGTCATGGACTTAAAGCTATACTACTGGAATCTCTGCATGACCTGAAGAAAAGTGTCGAATGCTTACAAATTATCATGTAAAGCATAAGGTTGCGTTCTATACGAAGGTTACTAGCCTATTTCAGTTTTCAAGGAAAATTATTTTTGACAAGAGCAACCTCCTCGCATGTTATAAACAACTGGGGTGAGTCATTAAAGTGAGACTTAATCGTTCTCTCGTTCTCAGATGAATATTCAGTGATTAAGCATTTGCTGCAGTACTTTAGACTGAGATACCTCAATATTTGGAGCCCTGTCAACCCTCTTTCAAAATATTTAACTGCTGCAGGTGAATAATGCAATTACAGTGAAACATTTCTAAACCGAAAACCTGCCTAAACCAGATACACTTTTACAATCCTATCTACTAAATGTCTATGTAATTAGAACCTGTGTAAACCAAATACCTGTCTAAACTGAACAAATTCTTCAGTCCCATAGGGGTTCAGTTTAGACAGGTTTTACTGTACATATGAGTTATTTTATGATTCTTTTTCAGGAAGAGGCTGTACACCAAGTTATGGTCAATTCCACAAATGTTCAAATCAAGAACATTTTCATTGAGGACGCCAGTAAAAAATGCAAAGTTGCCCTGTGGCGGTCATGTGTCGACCAGGATGTTCGACCTGACGACTTTGTTGAGATTACTGATGTAATTGTCAACAATTATAGGAATGAGCTGTCCCTTTCGACAACTTCAAGGACAGTCATAACTGTAAGTCCAATATTTTCATATGAGCTCTCCATCATTGTACCTTATTTAGAAATTATTATAACAATTGAATGGCAAATTAAAAATAAATTTCTAAAAGATTAATGCAATATTATTGTTATGCAGCTAAAGAGGACTATAAAAGATTGAGTAAGACAAATAAAGGAAATCATTGCTACATTTGTGGATGTCAAAGCAATCACAAAAAAAGATTTAAATGAGAAACATGAGATATTAAGGAAGATTTAAACAAAAACTATACATAAGGGTAATAACAAAATTACCGAATACCGAGCAATCTTCTAAAGGGAAAGTCAAAGCTCATAAATCAATGAACAGACAAAATCAGTCAACAACCGGAAAACTGGTAAAACAGCAATGGCCCTGATTTGGTACAGGCATTTCTAAAGAAATGGTGGATTGAATCAGATTTTACGGTGCCAAACCTCTCACTTTCATTACGGTTCAAAGGTTCCGGTTGTCACTATAACAGCATTTATAACAATACTTGAATAAATGTACACATGTACAAACAAATATAAAATACTTTCAAAATGATAGGACTACATGTATATATTAGTGTACAAATTCAGAAAGTAGACATTACGTGTATGAGATGCTAGGACCGTTGTTAGTTCTAAGACTAAATCGAACATGTTTTTGTATTGTTTTTGCAAATCGTCATCAGACAAAGAGGGTACAAAAATGTACCTACAAGTAAGCAAGATTCATGTATTTATATTTTCAATCCAATTTGCATGTTATTTTTCTTTCTTCAGAAAACAGATGCCCCTTTGGAGCAAGTGGAGCACTGCATTGAAAGTGTTTGTAGGGAAGAGGAGGTATTTACCTTCTTAAAAGCAGATGACAATCTATTGTCAGTGCCCTTGGACATGGTTCAGGATATGTTTCCTGGGACAGAGGTCCAAGATTTAGAACATAGTTTATTGGCTTTGTGTTTACCAACTTTCATTTTACATGCTACGTATAGAGAGGTAGTGATTTGTTAAGTGTAAACTTGTAATTAATTAACTGTTTTATTACCTAATTATAATCTTAAAGACAAATTCAAGAAAATACGGTTTTCAGTTATATAATATTGTTTAACAAATAACACAAATTATCCTATCCTTTTAATAATAAACATGAAGATTCTTATTTAATCAGTAAAAAATGTCAACTTCATTTATTAGATAACGAAGCAGTACATGACAGAAAGTCCAGATTATAGATTGATCTATTGCATGGAGAAATAGACATCTTCTGAATGTTAAAACAAATAGTAAAAATAAAAAAAAAACTAGTTGGATTGGTTTTATGGTGTTTAACACCACTTTCAGCAATATTTCTGTTGTATTGTGGCTGTCAGTTTTATTGTTGCAGGAAACCGGAGGGTCCTGAGAAAATCACTGACCTGTCGCAAATCACTGACAAACTTTATCAAATAATATTAAAATTATAATTAGGTAATTACAGACTATTAGTCAGTATCCAGACCATCCTTTGTTGTTCTATATAGTATTTTTAGGATTAGTTTTGTTATTGTAATACAATATTTGTTCAGACATTTGCTGTCCTTTTTATTATTTGCTTTAATATATTCTTGTAAAAGTCAAACTTTATAATTCAAGAATTTGACGATGTTTTTATCAATGTTTAATTAGTATAAACGTCATGCTTATTTGCAACCAATAATAGACTTAAGTCTAACTTAAAATGTATATATGTATTTATTCTTTTCTAGTTTATGATAATCTTTAAATCAACATCACAAGTGATAATATGAAAGTATTTTTTTTAAATGTTCCTCAGACCCACTTTATGTTGCTTCTGTTTCTGTTCAAGTGCATCTAAATTTTGAAGGCAAAAAAAATGTGAGCTCTCTTTGGCTAAGATGGAAAAATGGATTGATTTTTGAAATTAATATATTTTGCATCAATGAGAAGCAATTTGAACCTTCAACTGTGCTTATCCCAACTTCAAAAACACAAGGGTCAGTCTAGTGAAAGGAGATCAACATATAATTATTTTAATAATGTTTTTTTATGTTTGTTGGTCTGTAAAGAATGCAATAGAAGTTGAGATATGCAGACATCATTTTTTGTACACTTAATTTGCTTTTTAAAGGTTAGTTTTGATAACATACAGTGTTAGAAATTAGTGTATGGCCGACAGCCTGTGGCCTGTAAATAGCACTTAAGACGTGTTAATTTTGATGAATTTTGTTACGCTATCTTAAGCAAAATAAAAAAAATGTGGATTTCGTCTTGTAAATATAATCCTAATGTCTATGATAATAATATATGTTACTATTTGTTTTCACGACTTGGGGAGAATGGTTTGCCTATGATATATAAAGCATACTTCTTGATTGGAGTTATACAAGACTGAGTGTCTTGATATATATAAATAGAGCAACAGATTTCACCCATTTAACAACTTACAGAATTCCAATACCACCTGAGGTCAGGACTTTTGGGTACTTTTATCTAATTTGTGGTGTTCATCAAATAAATACAGTGCTACCCTTTTGTTAGATTAATATTTTTCTACAAGCTTCCCTAGTAATTATACCCCCGCTCCCCGAAGGGGGAGGGGGTATACTGTTTTACCTCCGTCCTTCAGTCCGTACAAGATATTTTCGGCGCATATTTCTCAGTAAATGTTGATGGCAGAAATCTGATATTTGGTCACAAGCGTCATATAGGTATACCATATTGCGGGGAGCGTTTTTGGACCCGTCAGATTCCTACTTCCTGTTTGCCGACTTAGTTGGTTTTTATACACATTGAACATATATGCACCTTTTTCGTCACATTTTTCTCAGCAACTATTGATAGCAGAAATCTGATAGTTGGTCACAAGCTTCATATAGGTACCCCATATCGTGGGAAGCGTTTTTTGACCCGTCAGATTCCTACTTCCTGTTTGCCGATTTTGTTGATTTTTAGACACATTTAACATACATTTGTATATGCACATTTTTCTAAGCAACTATTGATGACAGGAATCTGATATTTGGTCACAAGCTTCATATAGCTATGCCATATTGTGGGAAGCGTTTTTGGACCTGTCAGATTCCTACTTCCTGTTTGCCGACTTAGTTGGTTTTTATACACATTGAACATATATGCACATTTTTCTCAGCAATTATTGATGGCAGAGATCTGATATTTGGTCACAAGCTTCTTATAGGTACCCCATATCGTGGGAAGCGTTTTTGGACCCATCAGATTCCTACTTCCTATTTGCCGACTTTGTTGATTTTTATGCACATTGAATATACATTTTGTATATGCTCATTTTTAGTCGCATTTTTCTCAGCAACTATTGATGGCAGAAATCTGATATTTGGTCACAAGCTTCATATAGGTACCCCATATCGTGGGAAGTGTTTTTTGACCCGTCAGATTCCTACTTCCTGTTTGCCGAAGAGCGTGGGTATCATAAGTGAGCATTAGCTCACAGTTCATATTGTTATCTTTGAATATTTATACTTGCGTCCCTAAATGGGATAATTATTTATTGTAAGTATTTGTCTACATTTGTATTACAAATACAGATCAGAATGTGAATGAACTCTCTACCTAAGAGAAACAAATTAAAATGTATTGTCAATACTTGCATGAACACCATATGTGCAAAAGAAAACAATTGGCAAAAAAAGCCCCAAACAAAACACAACATTTAATGAATACTTAATTGTGTAAGAAATGAAAAAGTATTCATGTTATTGGCAGTTATTCATTTTCCAAATTGGCCCACTGTCTACGAAGGTAAAGATTATAAAATTTTTAGTGCATAAATAACCATTTATTCAACATGAAAGTTTTCTGGTTCCTAATTAGATATGTTAAATTACATCAAATGATACAAACTAACACGATAAATTGGTCTGTATTAGCATGTCTGAAATGAAGAGTGATAGTATGTCCTTTGTATCACTTTGTAATAATTGCAAATCATGAAAGATACTTTTGTTTTGAATTTACCAGATAATTTGATGTTCAATACATATGATGTTGTCGTAAAATCTACCGTCACATGGTAAATTCAATATCAACAAAACATTTATCAAGTGGAAAAGTAGCAGTAGTGTATATACAAAAAAAATGTAGTTACATAGTGCTGTTTGTTGAGGATTAGTACTTATTTATGTTTAGTGCTTATTGTATATATTTAGTGCTCTTTAAAGTTGCTCAATACATAATGAATGATGGCACTATGTTGTTTATTATCTTTTTTAATTTTTACTTATTTTGAAAAGAATTTGAATTACTAATTACAGTCCATAATGATTTTTAAGACTTCAGTATTGGAATTGTTTACACTTGTAATGATACAAAAAGAAAGAAAGCTATAAATTAACCAATATTAATGTGTGGCCATTGTTTCTTATACACTTAATATTTTTATGTTAGCATAGCCAGTTTAGCATTGTTATTGTGAATGTTTTTTCATGGATAGATTTTAAAATCTGTTATGATTTTTCTATTTTATATATTGTAGTATACTACAAACAGTATTTCATTAAGGTCAGTTTTCTAAATGTGATGATTTATCTAACTGCTATGATATGGTAAAAATGAAGATGATATATGACTATATGTTACTTGAATGCTATAAGATTATTGTATGTGTGTTGAATTAACTAAGGTTATATTTGTGTTGAGTATATCTGTTTTATTTGTCACCAGTGTGTTCAAAACTATTCCTGTGCCACAACTGCATAATCCTGCCACGTCATGTTCAAATAAAATGTATATGCTATTAAATTAATTGCTTTCTATTATTATTTAACAAAACATTGAGCAATATTGGTGCAAAAAATGTTGTCTTGCAAACTTATTTTTTTACAGCTTTTCCTTTTATAGGTGAAGACATCAAGTTGCTTTAAATCTCTTATATTTTTGTATTTAACTTGACAATAAGATCTGAAACATCAAGGTCCCAGTATATCAAACATAATAATGCAAATGTGATGATTTATCTAACGGCCATGATATGTTTCTTAAATGCAATAAGATTATTGTATGTGTGTTGAATTATCTAAGATTGTATTTTTGTTGAGTATATCTGTTTTATTTGTCACCAGAGTGTGTTCAAAACTATTCCTGTGCCACAATTGCATAATCCTGCCACATATGATATAACATGTTAATAAATGATTTATCAGTTCAACTCTTTGTTTCAATCTGATTTTTGTTTCCTTTGCGATGAAAGTCACAAGAGACCAAATATGGGTGTTACTGGAATTGCATCCATGATAAAGGTTGTTTTACATGAACCACTATGATAGGTCAATGATATTTGGTATATAGTTAAGGAGCTGCCATGCTTTGGCATGTGTGCAAAATGATAACTTTGTCCATTCAACCATCCATGCTGTTTGTGAATTTTCTTAACATTTATACCAATTCTGGTGTCCTAGTTATTGGACTCGGAACATAAGTGGGGACATTTAAGACCTGTGGATGTTCTAGTTGCAACTTAATTTGAAGATAATTTTGAGGCTATACTCCTGCAGTCACGTTTGAATGAATTTGCAATGTCAATTTTTCTGCTTAAGTCGTTTTCGACGAACAAATTATGGTGGGTCGATGATATTTGGTGAATAGTTGTATTTATATTTTGATTTAATAATGATTTGGTGAATATACCCTCAGCACACAAGTGACTTAAAGTTGAGCATAATACATTTTTTATATATATATATGGGAGAGTTTAAATTATACCTTACAATGATTGATATATGGTAGGGCATGGATAACTGTCCCTTCGCCAACTTTATCCAAAGGAAATAAAGAAACCGTACAAAGTTATCATTTTAACAACCTTGTGGACACTCTAGACTGAACATTGCTCGAGTGATCCGAGTCAAAATTGGTACACTTTTAGTATATGGAAAGACCTAGAAGCCTATTTTAGAGGTAAAGAAAAATCGAAATTGGACTTTGAATAAATTTTGCCAGGACAACGAATGGATGCATCTGTTGTGATGTCCTTGTTTGTATCGAGTTGCAGTGGCATACCACAAATCAGGATGTACATATGTTCCCGTCTATATACCTTAATAAGTTATTAATATGGTGTGCATTTGAAATTAAGAATGAATGGACAACAATCTGGTACAAAGTTTACACAAACACCTTATGGGAAAATGAATATTTAATCAATTTTCAGAACCACTAAAAACAAAATTTGATAGAGCTACTACCTATGACTTTATTTTTCTACTTGTTCTTCCTTCATAAACAATATTTCTGATTGCTTAATCTTTCTAACAACTATATATGATTGAAAAGAAAACTGGTACACGAACAATGGTATAATGGTCCTGAACAAGATTTCTCCATTGGTGTTGGAATGAAATTCAATATGGCTGCCAGCAGTAGCCAATAGTGAAAAAAATCATCTTAACAATTTATTGAATTTTTTTCGTTAAACCAATGTGCCAAATATGTTTTCTTAGTGTTGTTGATTCATCACAAACATGGCTGCTAAAGGACTAGTTGAACAGCTATACATATGTCTGCTGTTGTCAAACCTTAAATCTTAATTCCCACACACATTTTGTTTAATTTCAAGTTTTCCCATTGAGTTTGAAAGGTTAGCCCCGGCTCTCAGTACTTTCAATACTTTGATTTTATTACTTAGTTGTATGGTACAGTTATTATTACAGTGGCGTATCTAGGGTATGGCAAGTAGGGCATGTGCCATGGGCGCCACTAAGATGTTTTAGCGCCTAATGTTCCCATGTGGGAACGTCCTAAAACAGATTTTTTAAATAATTTTCTTGAAGTAATTTTGAAAAAACCATGTAATACACATAGACATGAATACCTGGAGAAATTAATAAATAATAAATGTAAAACGCAATTTTAGATCTTGCCATAGGCGCTATTTTCCGTAGATACGACCCTGGGTACAGATAAATTATGTGGGGCCAAATTACTTACATATATTTTATCAGCGGTCCAATTTTACCGGGCTTCAGAGTTACTGTAACACTAGCTACTATAATATATCAAATGTGTGGGTTGCAATCCGTTAGGATAGAACAAATAAAACCCACTGTCAGATAGAAAATCAAATTTAACCCTATTGTGTATAATTTTCAGATGTACATAAATATTTTGCAATAACCCAGAAGATCGAGTAACATATGATCCAGTAGAAGAGGGGAAATAATATTATATCGTAAGATTGTCATTTGCATAGACATATATATATATATATTACAGTAAGTAAGTGTAACCAGTAATTACAGGTAATTACTAAACATTTCAGTGAATACTCGTAATAACTGATGGATTTAGGAATTACGTGTAATTCCTAATTTGTCAGTAATTACGAGTAATAACTAAAATAATTGGATGATTTTACAATTATTTACTGGTTGCTAATTTTGAATGTTTGGTAACGGACAAGACTCACCCAACCAATATATGAAATGCAAATATAATATACAAATGTACTATCGAAGTAAATTACGCTGATTCTAAAATATATTTATTTTAAAAGACATGAATAAGTAAAACATCATCTATTTACATGTAAAATAAGAAATTATGTGTCCTAAAAATCAATATCAAAAAGTTCATGACGTATTTTGGCACGAGTTATTATTATGATACCTTGACTTACATTTTATATTATCATCCTCTAAAGAGCTAACATCGTGGGTTAAGCTACAAGTAGAAATCTTTTGTAAGGCAAGCCGCAGTCGCACCTTACAAAAGATTTCTACTTGCAGCTTAACCCACGATGTTAGCTCTTTAGAGGATGATACTGTTTTGGTCTTCTGTGTAGCGTTTTTTTAGTGTTCATGTTCTATATTGTCATCTGTATAGCGATTTTAGTGCATCTGCTCTATAATTAATGACCCATTTCCATGTGACCTTCACCAGTGTTTTAAATAACACGCCACAGCTTGTGTTGATGCGAGTGTTCTAAAAATAGCCATCCAATACCCATAGGTGACCCCAGTTCAGATATCTTGCATAATATATCACACTGCACACATGATACACGTTACAGTATAATTGTATGCAATATTTTTGCCAGTTTCTGCTAAAACAGAAAACACAAGACTTTAATATACCTTTTTAGGTTTAATTCAATAAATGCACTCAATACACAGCATGACATAATTATTGTGCTTGGTCATCCTGTCAATCAGGGAGAGGCGTGTCTTTGATGAAAATTCATTCAACGTGGTTGCGTTTTTGTAAGTAGAAAAACGGGGTATAAATAATTTCGCGCGCAAACATCGGTGTTTGTCCTCGCTGCATAAACCAATCACCGTTTAGAAAAAATGCTACACAGAAGAAAAAAAACATTTGATCTCACACATTTACAAGTTTTTCTTGCACAACCCGTTTTGTAACTGCACTTAACAAAGCTTTGTCTGTCTCCTATTGATTGTAAGCGGGCTTCCTCACGGACGCTAATTTCAGTGTACGAATAGACTTATGATTCGGACAAACCATGAACAGTGGACGGCATGAATTGGTTTTCTCGAAAAAGTTTAATTTAGTAGTTGAACATTATCAATGTATGGGGGGAATTTTCTATTTTTAGTAACGGTGCTCATCTTGGTTATACGGGAAAGATCGCTTATTACAATATGGAAATGGGACTACACAATGACAATGCTACCCAATTTTTGTCCAAATTGCCCTCTGGTTTCAGAGATGATTTTAATCTATTTTTTTTTACAATTCGCTATATGTTAGAAAATTTAAAAACAAGTCGAGTATAAAATCCTACAACACTTCACTTACGATTTTAATGTCATTATTGTCAAGTGGTTTTATATAAGTCTCAAGTGTAAGTTTGAGCTCTCATGGCCAAAGTGCCCTAAACAGTTCTTGACGGACTTGCAACATGTACCTCCGTGTCACTTTTAACACCACATGTGTTATGTCATCTATATCATGGCGAGAACAAGTTAATTTTCAATGAGATAATAAAGAGGTCCGCTTTGTACTAGACCAACACGCTTAGTTGGAATTGTATACTGGTAGCTCACTGAAATAACAGTCCACGGATAGACATGTCGCCCCACTCGGACACATTATCCTGATTCCAAGCATGTTAAAATGACTGAACAAATATAATAAAGTATATGTACCTGTCTAAATAATAATATTCTTCCCTTAAATTTGACGAATACGGTTTCCTTTTAAGAAGTATAACATTTTAAATACCAAAGTAAAAACGCGAGTAAAATAACTAATATCCCTATTTTTTTTATATCAATAAATGCTTAGAACATTGTTTACAAGATGTAATGATCAGTCAGTAAATAAGCGTAAAACGTTATTTTCTTGCTAGTAATTACGTGTAATTCCTGAACAATTTGAGTAAATACATGTAATTACTAAGACACTTGGGGATGACGCGTATTTACTGTTTTTCAGTTATTACGTGTAATTATTGGTTACGCTTATTTACTGTAACATATACACAAACAGATACGTGCATCATTATATCGAGACAAAAAAATATCGGTTATGCGAAATATCTATTGCTTTTTTTTAATTCTTTTCAATATTTTATTTTATTTTTTAAATTTGTGGTTCTGTACACATGGCTTTATTCTATAATTTATTTTATGTGCAAGATATCGGTTTTCACGATACAACGGCTCGTTGACTTCTGTCTAGACGTATATATACATGCATATTCAAATACAATTACGTTATAATCAATTTAAATACAAAATAACCTTGAATACAACAAAATATTATTCTT
The DNA here is from genome assembly GCA_963680875.1 of Bathymodiolus brooksi. NCBI lineage: Eukaryota > Metazoa > Mollusca > Bivalvia > Mytilida > Modiolidae > Bathymodiolus > Bathymodiolus brooksi. Next base: position 48,139,957 of record OY804576.1, on the reverse strand, counting down.
TTCGTTTTTATTTTCCCTATTTGTCTTTGTTAGCGCAGCCGGTCAATATTTTAGTATATTACACTTTACGTTTTTGTTTTCCCTATTTGTCTTTGTTAGCTCAGTCGGTCACTATTTTGTTATATGGACCGGTAGTATATGGACCGGCCAGGTACCTGCATTATTTTAGATAAAAAGTATAATATAGCAAATAGTTCATGTCACTTCGGGTCATATGGCAGTATATGGACCGGTCCATATACTGCCATATGACCCTCAGTGCCATGAACTATTTGCTATTTATTGTACCTCAGTATATGAACATCACTACAAAATTTTCTACAATAAAATTACTATTTTTCTCCTTTACCAGTTGTTTGACTATTGAGCGGTCCATAGTTTTTAAGATTATGGACCGGCAATGTGAATCGTTTTCGCGGATTTTTAGTTCCGCGACCGGATTGGATAAAAGTTTTATATTTATTCGGAACACTCGGACTTCATCGTCTAATTAACGAAAACTCTGAAATTTTGAAAACATTTCAAAATTTCAAAATTTTCACAAAATTTTAAAAGGACTGGGAGCTATAAGGGCCAAAATCGGCCCCACCTCAGATGTCGATAAAATGTTCTCCAAAATGTATTCACAATATGTGCTTTTCAGAAATAAATACAGTTAGTTAATATGTGTATCTAATTCCTCACAGCGAATCGACAAATTCAGGTAATGAAAAGCAGTGAACGTCATTTTTTTCATTATACAGAACGTACGTATCATTGTATTATAATGCATATCTTTAAAAAAAAACAAAAAAACAAAGCATAATAAATCTCCATAAACAAAGCATACATTTGACTATATATGCAATGTGGATTGATTTCAGGAATAAAAACATTTTCCAAAGCTGTATTATGAAAGTAAAGTGAACGAATAGTAATGTCGCAACGTCACCCATTTTCGACGATCTCCTGTTTTCGGCGGTTTGTTTCACGTGATAAAATCTCTCATTATTTTGATCGCTTAATTTGTCAGGGGTTATATTATGATGCTGAAATTGCATGAATGATCTCATGAAATCTGATTTAAAAATGTCATCTTTAAATATAAGAACTACGTACCACATCTATTATTTCACGTTCAAATTGTAGTTTTACGTAATTCATTTTTTCGTCACCTTAACAATGCTTTAATCATTTAAAAAATATATCTCATACAGACCAATTTTGGATTCATCGTCTGCTATGACATTGATAATGTACATATTGAGGTCAATATCAGGGGCGGATCCAGGATTTCAAATTAGGGGGGCGGACCAAACATTTTCGCGCCTCCCTCCGCTCGGCGCAATTTTTTTAAGTCAGAAAACAAAGAGGGAATTACATGTACCAAAAACATATTTATTCTTTGCTTCATTTCCATTTACACATAGTGGTAAACTAAACTAAAAGGCGCCCATGGAAACAATCATGAACAGGTCGGAAAACAATAATTTCGTTGGCAATAACTTAGGTTTTATCATTCAATATTTTCCATTAATGTTTGTTAATTTCATTATAGATGTTTAACTTTTTTTTCTTTGACCATTGTGTTGTCTGTTCTTCGATTTACGGATTTTGATTACCCCTTTGGTATATGAAATTTTTTTCAAATATAAAATTCCTGCATGTATTATAACAAAACACATTTATACAAAATAGTGATTGATAAATTATAGTTTTCATCAAGAGTTATCTCTCTTCGTGTGGTAAAATAGAAAATTATAAGGGAAAAAGAGGCGGCGTACATACGCTATAACTGCTAATTGTGAATTATTAGGAATTGGATAATATAATATATAAACAAGCAAACAAAACATGATAATATTATTCAAAATGTATCTTTGTCATCCTTATTTTTTCATTGCATTTCTGTAGTTCTCATGGTTATTTCCACTTATTTCTTTTTCTAAATTCAACTATCTCAAATGGTGGTCTTTATAATTTATAGTTTCAAACGTCCACCCCCTTTCCGAATAGGGCTGTGTGACGTCACCTGCATAGTGATTATTAGTGTATCCTTTCCTAATTCATGACTTATCATCGGGTGCCACTAGTAAGCAGGAACTGTTCTCTCTTCTGGCTACCCCGTTTTGTATCTTCAATCTTTTCTTAGACGGTATACATAGACTAGCCCAAATAAAAAGATGTTTTATTAGATTATTTATTGATTAGTTCAGATCTTTAATTGTTTGCTAAAGTATAAACGTTAGAGAAAATAAAAAGGTGCAAGCTAGAATGGACAATCCGGAGGAGGTAGTTACTCAGTAATATATTACACCAATTAACGAAGATCCAGTTATTAATAATCAGTTACTTTTGAAAACTATTCAATTAATGGTTAGAGGTAAAACAAAATCATTATTTTTATTTAAACAGAAGACACAAAGGAAGAAAAAGAAAAGTTTCGAAAAACATTTTCAAATATTATACGGGTTAGGGTTATGGTGTTTAACGCCATTTTCAACAATATTTCAACTATGTCGTGGCGGTCAGTTTTATTGGTGGAGGTAACCGAAGTATCCGGAGAAAACTATCGACCTGCCGCAAGTCAATGACAAACCTTATTACATAATGTTGTATCGAGCATGAGCGATATTCGAACTCACAACATTAGTGTGATAGGCATTGACTGCACAGATAGTAGTAAAGCCAACAAGATGGGAGAATAGTAACAAGGAGGTCGAGAAAACTGAGAGCAAGATAAAACAATTAAGAGAGAAAAAACATAAACCGGAAAGTCAAATGGACAATAGAAGCCGAAAAGTGTTCCAAATATTTTGTAGTTTAAAATATATGTAGACAAGATGGTCTCTTGATTAACAATTGATCAAGGAAACTTAAAAGGTGTTCGACTCAGCGAAACTGAATATCTTATAATAAATAAGGGTAATAACAAAATTACCGAACTCTGAACAATCTTACAAAGGGAAAGTCAAAACTGATAAGTATATAAACAGACAAAATCAGTCAACAACCGGAAAACTGTGAAAACGTAATGACCTTGACTTGGTACAGGCATTTCTAAAGAAATGGTGGGTTGAATCAGATTTTAAAACGCCAATGTTGATGACTCGACTTCAATATTAGATGACGATAAAACATTACCAGATACACCATTAGATATAGTCAATTGTTTATCATTCTGGTCTGATGTCGTTAATTTAGGAAAACAGAAGCAGTTTGGATTTGACTGTGCGGATCAGTGGAATACCAAGCAAAGAAATAAAATGGAATTTGTAAGAAATATTAAACTTCCACACATAATGTCATTCTGCCTTACACTTCAATTTTCATTGGTGCAAAAGATAAAACCATTAAATCTGGTTGCTTGGGAATTTTTGTTACTGGATAAAGTAGAACAATTATGGGTGACAACCTTTGGATCTTGGCACAAAATTTCCCAATGATTTGCACGCAGCCCCGTCCCCAAACAATAAAGTTAATAGACAAATCAACCTAGTTTATTGATAAGAAAAGTCTGATGATACCAAAGGGGAAATTAGAAGCCGAAAATCGAAGAACATACAATACAATGACCAAAAGACAAAACGACAATGATCTACAAATCACTACACAGAAAACTAAAGATTGAGTAACAGGAACCCCAATAGAAACGGGGATGGACTCAGGGTAAACATTTCCTGTTCAACATATGTCGTGTTACTCTCATTACAAATTCAGTGATAAGTCATGCATGACGAAAGCATTAGCATCTTCGATGAAAGACCAGAAATAAATGCCAAGCAGAGATATATCATATCAAAAACAAGATCAAACATACAAATGTATAATTGAAAGCATTCAAATTGACACCAGTCACCCACCATCCTCATATATTATAGTCCAAGCTCTACAATGTAGTTATTTATACAAATACATTGTTATTATCTGATCTGTTATAGTTATTTATACAAATACATTGTTATTATCTGATCTGTTATAGTTATTTATACAAATAAATTGTTTATTATCTGATCTGTTATAGTTATTTATACAAATAAATAGTTATTTTCTGATCTGTTATAGTTATTTATACAAATAAATTGTTTATTATCTGATCTGTTATAGTTATTTATACAAATAAATAGTTATTTTCTGATCTGTTATAGTTATTTATACAAATAAATAGTTATTATCTGATCTGTTATAGTTATTTATACAAATAAATTGTTATTATCTGATCTGTTATAGTTATTTATACAAATAAATAGTTATTATCTGATCTGGTATAGTTATTTATAGAAATAAATTGATTATTATCTGATCTATTATCTGTTTGTAATTTTTAATGACACTGTAGAAGATATTGAACATTTGTTTCCAGACTGCCATTTTACAAACAATATATGGATTTACATGTTATTTTCTCTACGTGATAATTATAATACACATATATAAAAATGGTCCATTTATGTTTGTTGTTTAACAGTTTTACTGGAGACTTTTTAAAATATGTCACTAATGTATTCTTGCTCTTCAAAAATTATAGTTTCGAGTTTAAAAGAGATATTTCCTAGGGCTGAACGAATTGTAATAGTTTTAAAATATTACACAAATATAGATTTAAAAACATACTGTATGTTATCCACGGCAAGCTCAAACAATGGAACAGAAATGTAGCAATATTCCGCCCAGTGCATTTCAGATGCAGTATGGAAATAAATCAGAACAGTACAAACTTATCTTTAAAAAGAGTTTGAAAGGGGTAATCAAAGGGGTAATCAAAGGGGTAATCAAAATTCGTAAATTGAAGGACAGACAACGCAATAACCAAAAGAAAAAGTAGAAAGGGACAAACAACGAACTACAAAACATGTAGATGTCCTTAGAGGGTTTAATTATATAATGCGTGTAATGTCTGAAGATGATTATTAAAAATAAACAAAAAGGAATAAAATCATTTGTTATTCTGTATTTTACTATATACAACATAAATTGTGTCTTGTATAACATTTAAATTGAAAAAAAACATAAAACACAACAAACAAAATATAACTCACTGTTACTTTTCTAAAAATAACAGATTAACGAACCCATGTTCATTATCAATGTGTTAATTATTTTTCATTTCAAACATATGCGACAAAAATCTATACTTGTAATTGCTTTACCACATGCGCAATACTTTGCCTCAATGCTGGCCATTCGGGTGTGTTTATCGACCACGCCAGCAAAGGTTGTGTGCATACGATATATTGATAACGCCGAGGCTTGACAGATGGAAAAATTATAGAAATGTCAAACGTAAGCAATGTTCAAACCTATGCATATACTGCGGAAAGCGGCATTATTCCTTACCAGATCTATTGAAGGAAGCCGCCATAGAATGCCCTGATAGAAATGCATGTATTTCATGGACAGTAAACGGAGAGCGCTCTTTTATAACGTTTTCAGAACTTTACACAAAATCTGAACTATTTGTTAAGGGCTTATCAACTTTAGGATACGTGAAGGATAGCATAATTGCTATAGAAACAAGGAATACTCCAGATTGGTTTTTCATCATAAACTTTCTTAGCTATTTATTACTGGTTAGTTTAATAAACAACAAGTTTGAAACCCGGAACTACATTTGTAAATGTCAATTGGTATACAATGTAAGATTATCTCGTTTTTGGTGTTCCCCTTTTCCACTTTAAAACAACGAAATGTACCGTCATCTCCCCCTTTTCTCAAAGTCTTGATCCGCCTCATATATACCGCATGCGCAATAACTTGTATCAAATCAGGTCAGGTCAACCAGGTGTGTTTATCAACCATATCAAAATAGTGTGCACATTACATATTAATAGCTGTGAGAATTGACGACAGATTGAAATATTGTAGCTGAGAGAATTGACGACAGATTGAAACATTGTAGCTGAGAGAATTGACGACAGATTGAAACATTGTAGCAATGTCAAACGACATGAATGTTCAGAGTTATGCATATACTGCGGAAAGCGGCATTATTCCGTACACATCTGTACCAAATCTATTGAAGGAAGCCGCCATAGAATGCCCTGATAGAAATGCATATATTTTCTGGACAGTAAGCGGAGAGCGATCTTCAATAACGTATTCAGAACTTTACACGAAATCTGAACAATTTGCTAAGGGCTTATCAACTTTAGAATACGTGAGGGGTAGCATAATTGCTATAGAAACAAGGAATACTCCAGATTGGCTAATATGTACATTCGGAATTCAAATGGCAGGTTTTGTGCCATTACATTTTGCATTTAGTAAACCAACTGGAGAGGATATTATAAGGATTTTGAACAATGTAGACAAATGTGTTGCAGTGATTGCTGATTCCTCTAACATTGAAATCTGTAAACAGCTTGTTGACAACCTGGAAGGATCTAAAACAATTGAAAGTTCTCAAATCCCGACGTTGAAAAATATAATCTTCATGAATGAAAAGCATGAAATGTTTCACGGACACAACGATTTAGTTGTAAAGGGACTTTCAGCAACTGTAATCCTTCCCATTATTTCAGCAGACGATATTTGCGCCATTTGTTTGACTTCCGGGAGTACTGGAATGGCAAAGGCAATCCCATTTACACACCGGAATATGTTACTTGACGGATTTAACTGGGCAAAGTTAATGGAATTAGAGCCGGGTGAACGCTTCCTCGGTTATTTTCCTTTTGGTTGGAAAGCAAGCTACCCAATAACGGTACTGACCAGTAAAGCTACTCAGGTGACATTTACAGATCTTACGGTATTCACATCTATTGACGAAATAAACAAGTTGACGCTAATTGCGCTGGAAAACGAAAAGTGTGCCTCGGCCGTGTTACTTTCACCAGGAATATGTAGCCTCATCAACAACGTAAATACTGATTGTAAAGCATTTCCGTTGAAAGTTATTTGTACCGTGGGGCTTCCTGTTGATTCGTCCTGTGCAAGAATAATCGGTTCAAAAGCAAAGAAATTTGCAGTTGCATATGGCTGTACTGAAATGGGCCTTGTATCTGGAATTTCCGTAAAATCAGCCTTAGATTACGAAAGTTATGCGGTAGGGAACCCTGTTGAGGGTGTTGAAGTGAAAATAGTTGATGAAAAGTGTTACATTGTTCCAGTTGGTATATCTGGCGAAATCTACATACGAAAGAGGGACCGTTTTCTTGGATATATAAACGACAGAGAAAAAACAGAACTGTGTTATGACAAAACAGGTTGGTACAAGTCAGACGATGTTGGATTCATGAAATCAAATCGTTGTCTCGTTGTGACTGGGCGGAAATCAGACATGATGATCATTTCTAATGATTTAGTCTCACCATCATACTTAGAGGACATTTTCAAAAAGCACGACTGCATTGCGAATACATACATTTTTCCTATTCACGTTAAACAAACGTTTCAACAAGCAGGTGCAGCCATACTTTTAAGAAAAGACAAAGTGACAACAGCCGAAGAACTCGATCAGTTTATCAGAAAACAAAGAGGGAATTACTCAGACAGTTTTCTAGCAACTAGACATGTACCAAAAACATATTTATTCTTTGATTCATTTCCACTTACACATAGTGGTAAATTAGACAGGAAGGCGCTCATGGAAACAATCAAGAGCAGATTGGGAAAACAATAACTTCGTTTACAATATTTTGGTCTTAACAATCAATATTTTCTATTAACTTTTGTTACTTTCATCACAAATGTTTAACTTTTGTTAATTTCATCAAAGATGTTTAACGTTTGTTAATTTCATCAAAGATGTTTAACTTTTGTTAATTTCATCAAAGATGTTTAACTTTTGTTAATTTCATCATAGATGTTTTTAAAAAAAATTGTAATTTAGTTGCAAAAGAGAAACCATGACATTAGAAATGGCAAAATTTCAAATATAAAATTCCTGTATTTAATATAACAAACCTCCTTTCTACAAAACGATGATATCGTTAAGTTCTAGTTTTCTTCATGAGTTATATGTTTTCGTGTAGTAAAATAGGGGGGGGGGGGGGGGGAGGGGGTATACGCTATAACTGTTAATTGTAAATTATTAGTAATTGGATAATCTAATATAGTAACAAACACAAAAATGATAATGTTATGTAAACAATTGTCATCCTAACGTGGTGTCATAACACGTCTGTAGTTATCATAGCTATTTCTACTTAATTTTTTCCTCAACTTCAAATATCTCAAATGGTGGTCTTAAAAATATATCGTTGCAAACGCAGCCATCCCCGACGCCTCCCCCGAAAAGGCCGTCTGTTTGTTGTGTGCTACGCCATCGGTAGAGTGTCGCGTGTGTGAAGAATGTCTCACTCATTGTACATCAATTTTAAATTTAAGATTGAACAACTTCTCTGAGGAATACAGGCTTATAAAAGAAATCCAATTCTCTTTTCGTTTTTCCAAATATTAAAACTTAAAAAAGAAAATTATTTTGTGCCTTTAATAGTAATATGCATAACAAAGTATAAAATCGTGCATGTCATATAATAATTGTATGTCAGAATACTTTGATTGTGAAAATGGTGTAAGAAAAGAAGACAAGGGCAAAACATATACCCTTTTCTTTTTTCATTATTTTTAAATGACATAGACACTTTTTTTTTTTAGAAAATAAAAATATTATAGGACTACAAACTATCTCAGATGAAATAGAAAACATTTTAGATATTTACCTTAAGCTTTTTATTATGCTATATGCTGATGATACCGCATTGTTAGCTGAGACTGCAAATAATCTCCAAGCTCAACTGGATTCTTTTTATGAATATTGTAATTTGTGGAAATTAAAAGTAAGTGCAGATAAAACCAAAGTGATGGTGTTTGGAAATGGGAGGTTACCAAAAAATTTGAGTTTCAGCTATGATAATCTGAATCTTGAGATTTCAACTATCTTGGTTTTATTATTAGTCAAACATGAAATTTTAGTTTGACCAAAAACATCTAGCTGATAAAGCACTATAAACTATATATGAAGTTTTGAAAATAGGAAGAATGTACCAACTAACAATAAAATGTCTACTTCATCTATTTGATAAAATGATTTTTTAAACCCATCCTCTTATATTGTTGTGAAGTGTGGGACTTTAGCATCAATGATATTCTAGAAACAAATACATCTAAAAGTTTGTAAGATTTTTTTGAATTTGAAAACGCCAACACCTAACTATAGACGTTTTCAGAAATCGGTGATCACCTAGTTATCGTTCGTGGTCGCTAGGTGGCGTTACTATCGTCCGCCATTAATAAAGTGTAACAATCGGTTGCTTACACTAGTTACGATTAATCAGTATTTATAATTGGATTAGATAAACACGCTTCAGTTGATATTTTATGGCTTATTCCCGTGATTTTGGCCGAATATTTCGAAATATGGATTATTGAATCGAACTTAAACGGTTATTGTTTAAATTGTTCAGAATCACAAAGTTCAGCACCAGGTCGGACAAATCTATACGGTCATCAGTATTATCAAAATTAAAGAATTAGCCATTTTGCCAGATGTGGGCTAACAAATCGATCTGTAGCTATTCAGATTTTAACCTTGCTTATGTGGCAGAATTTCAATACAAAGCAGGGTACGCAAAAAAAACCCAATACGGTCGGTATGGAAACCCTCAACACACATGTTTTACTAACGGTATATATTTTGTACAAAAGAACTAAGTTCCCTTCGAATATTGACATTTATTGTCTTCACTTCACAAAGCCGCAAAGTCGCATATTTTTATGATGTAGGGAGCACTTATGCAATTGACCAAACAATCAATCATTTGCACAATGATAGAGTAGCAAATATGTGGAGGAATAATGTTCCTTCCGTATGCGGTAGAGGATAACATAGAAAGGAAAAAAACTGAGTTAAATGTTGTCTTAAATGAAAGTTTAAATACTATAAACAAAGGAAACGGGAACAAAGTGAGCAGTGTAGGAATTATTGTTTTTCATGTAGAAGCCGCATAAAATAATTAACAATTTACAAAGAGGTATCACATTTCTGTAGATAAATCTGGATTCTGTAAGAAGTAAAAATGAACGACATGATGTTCTGCAACAAAATTCGGCGATTTTTTTTTTCTTTTAGTTGTTTGTCATTATAATTCAGTTATATATATATTTTTATCATTTTTAATCCTTTGTCGGAAGGGGGTAGAGTTTAACTGTCATATTGCAAATCAAATACATTTATGAATCAACCCAATACATCAATTAAATTTTTGTGTTTTAGTGATGTCTTTGCTATAACTTGTTATGCAATACACAGTTAACTATCAGTTATAATGATAGTTATCTTTCTACAATATGAATTTAACACCTTTGTTGCAAAATGACACGACTGTCTATTCCCCTAAGTGCCAAACCCGGGAAGCATCGCATCGCTGTTGACACGGGCGACCTTCAGCAGACTACAAGTCTAGAAAGCGCTACCACTTCCTTAACACGTCAATATTGAATTTTAATTAATCTTCAAAAACATATAAAATTAAAGAACAAATCAATATAAAATTATGAAATCCTAGCAAAGAAATTTAAAAAAGAAGACAAATGGGGTGAAAAATTCCCGTCCGGTTTACGTATCTGAAACCTGGGAGCAAATAGTTATATTAGGTTCCTCGTGAAACTTTTTTTTCAGATAAAGAAATTCAGATATTCAGATGTTTTAATTTGATAAAACTTCAATTCCTTTTCACCTTCACTACAGATTCCTATAAAGGGGGTGTTCCCGGAACGCCAACATTCTTAAAACAACATATAGTGTAGATTGTTGTTTTAGCAATTAAGTTGGGGCCACTTGAAGGTTGTTTTTTTTTTTTTTTTTTAAAGTAATTAATAACTGAAATATTATATGCTAAATTTGATTAAAATGTAATGAGAAATGAAATCAAATATTTTTTGTAATTAAAAAAAATATATAAATATATATGAAGAAAAATTGAAATAAAGAAAAGGACAAATTTAATAAGAAATTGAATAATATATTTTTTGTGATTCATTTAAAAAAATATATATATATTGAAATTAAAATAAAGAAAATGACAAATTTAATGAGAAATAAAATAATATATTTGTTGTAATTTAGTTTTAAAAAAGTAATTAATAAGTGAAACATGACATGCTATATTTAATTAAAATATAATGAAAATGAAGTAAAATATATTGATTTTAAAAAGAAAATTGAAATAAAGAAAATGACAAAGTAATGAGAAATATTATAATTTATTTGTTGTATTTTTTTTTTAAATCCAAGAAGAAAATAAGCCATTAATTAAAACTTTAACATATGGAGAGCAGATGGTCCAAGCTAAATACCAACATAATTGACATTTATATATTTCAAAATGTAGTGCTTATAATAGTTTTAAAGTTTATTATTATGTTTTCATATTTCATATATATAGTTTTGAGATCGAAAAATAAATATTCATTCTTCTTCTTCTTCTTCTTCTTCTTCTTTATCTTTAACCCCCTCTGTAGGAGAACCATACGTCAGTATGTAGAACAGGTACTCCGTTTATGTACAGTGCTCGTATTCCCTCCACCATTCGATTTTGTGCACATATATACAGTGAAGTCCTACCCACACACAGCATACAAATCCTTCTATATACAGTTAAGATTTTAAGATATGTCAGATTGCTGCTAAAAGTTAATTACATGAATAGGATAGTCTAAAATTGGTCTTTGGCGTACATGTATATCATATCACTTTGCTGTATTTCACATCTGTTTTCCCCAACCGTGTCGCCATTTAAAAAGTTCATTAAAATTATAGATTCGCATCTGATTGATTACTTTAGATATAAAAATATGCATTTCACCACTAATTCTAAAAAGTTATCATCTCATCAGCTAAAAGGTAAGGTCCATTTTATCACAGTTCACATAATACGTATAAAACCTTTTATTGACACAGTTAAAAAGTCGTCTAAAAAGAATCTTTATTATGTTTCATATTTCATGTCGGCTTATATAGTTTGAAAATTTAATATAAATAGTAACTATTATGTTTTCATATTTCATGTGTGCTTATATAGTTTTAAAATTTAATAATAAATATTCATTATTATTTTTTTCATAATTCATGTGTGCTTATATTATAGTTTTAAAATTTAATAATAAATATTCATTGATTATTATGTTTTCGTATTTTATTTGATTCCATTTATATAGAAAATAGAAATAAGAGAAACAAATTTACCTTTATTTACCTGTGATTGCTCTGATCATCCACCCTTAATGGGACCCCTTAATCCCTCTTAATTAGGAAGGACAACTTTCTTTGATCTTTCAAAATGTTGGCGTTCCGGGAAAAGAAATTGACCGACAAAAAGTTTTAATTTGTTTTACAATTTAACAAACAACAAATAAATAAAATAAAACAGAATTGAGAAATGCACCTTAAGATGTCACATTCAATGTTAAGTTCTTTCTTATAAGCTAGGCACACTTTTCATCATTATTACTTCACTGTAAATCGTAAAGTAATAATTTTTCAAAAAGCGTATATTATAATTTATATATTTACTTTTTAATTTCATACAAAATATTAATTTGATTACCCCTTTTTTCTTGTTTGAAAAGCAACAAAAAAACAAAAAAGAAAAAAAAGTGCATGCAGTTTATTATCAAGTAGGATTTATACTGATTTTGTATGGGGAAAATAACGGTAATTAAAAAAAAAATACATACCAGGTAATTTATTTGTTGTCATTATATCTCCGTTTACAAATCACATCACAGCAGGTGTTATCATAACTTGAATAATACTGCGCCCTCTATCGCCACTTTCGCTGGACGAGGGCTTGAACGCTCTTAGTGGTAAAAATCCGTCAGGTAACGGCTGAATCCATGTTTTTAATGGCGGCCCCCATAGCGTACAGATATTCCCATCTCAGCAAAGGAAATGATGCACAGCATTGAATGAAAGCGTGTCTTAAGTGGGTAATTGGCACAGTTCAGATCAGATACATTTGTTTGTCCCTTTTAGTTATTTTAGAGGTTGAAGACATCACGCGGAAATGTACTTTTGGTCACATTACACAAAAAAAAAGGAGGGGGGGGGGGGGTGTTATCACGACACACCATCTCCAGCGCTCCATTTCTCCAATCTAAACAATGTCTGAACCCGAAAATGTTTTTAAAACAAATAAAAACATATTGAAATATCCTCCCAGTGTAACCAAACTGTATGACACGTCTGTTTTATCTCAATAATTACTACCTTGTCAATGTACTTAGGAAAGTACAACTTCACAACTTGTCTCCATTGTCTTAACTTGTACATGTGCCCCACAATAATGTGTGCAATCCTTTACATCTATTATTGGTTGCAGTATGATATAAAGAAGGAAAATGTCAAAAATAAATATCTTCTACAGTAAAAAAAAGTTACAAGGTACTAGGTGTCACAAATCTGTCATCTTTTTAGAATGGTGCATGACTCATTGTCCTATAAAATGAGTTTGTCCAACACCCAAGCTTTTCTTGAGTGATAGACAGGGTACACCGCTTCCATATTTAGGCCCTGTTCCTCTCTGATAGAAGTAAAAGGAGATGTGGGGTAAATGTCGATGAGAAAACGACCCATAACCTTCGGAATTAATACTGCAATCAAATACAAAAATGAGGCTAATGACAGCAGTTTTAATTGATGAACATGTTCATAAAAAGGTATTTAATGACAGAATTGCTGAGCTGCTTGCCTTATTTGTGATCAAAGAAAGTGCATTATACTTTGAGGGGCTACTATTATTTTAATTTGCATATTTCTTTATTATTTTGCTTGCTTTTAATTAATTTGTTTTTGTTTTATGTTTTGCTTTGCAGTTAGCACAATCCAGTTTGATGTTTGGATCTTAGATACATGCTATGACAATAGTTTCATGCTTATGATACTTGCTTCTGTTTATTTGCAATTACATTTGTATGGTCCTATTGTCAATAAAAGTCATCAGAAAAAGGAAATTCTTATTCAAACCTAGTTAACACAGCCTGATGAGGATACCAGCATGAATGAACCACTCATTGAAGTTTTAAGGTGAAATTCAGCACAGGATAGAGGATATAAACATAATAAAGGACCTCAATCAATTCTGTAAACTTTGAATCAATGTTCTTGCTTATTCAAAGTGACCAACATACTGTAAATTCAGAAATTATTGAGATGTTTCATTATTGCGGAAAATGCAACTGAACTTAAAACTCGTATTTTAGAAGCATTTGTATCATTTTGCACTAGAGATCTTTGAGTTTTGCATTAATTAAAAATCGCAATCCGGGCTGATTAAATTTTCTTAGATCGCAGTAATAAATGAACGCATTAATTTCCGATTTTACAGTATATCATCATGAATTACATGGATGTAGTGTTGATTGACATTTCGTAATGAATACTGCTTAAGCAGGTGCTATGACCCGTCTTGAACTGAATATGAAGTATGATGATTTCCTCATTGTCAAAGACCTCATGTTGACTGCAAGATGAAAAATAACAATTATACCATTGTTCTATTGCTTTGTTTTACTCATTATAAATTGGGGATTTTGCCTCATGTACATTTACTCTATATCCTTTCATTGTGTACTTGTTACAATATCTCGGTAGCAAACCTCATTGACAAGGAGAGTATTACATTGTATGTGTGAATGTATGAAAATAGGATACATGTATTTATGATATTTTATGCATTGTACATGTATGTGTTATTTGGTTGTCATAATAATAAATAAAGAAACTAATAATAGAAACTCAGCACAATTAGCAAATAACAAATAAAGTATTGCCAAAAAAACATAGCACATTGAAAGTTTACTATATCCTATTCCCTTTTTATACGACCCCAAAACAATTTTTGAGGTTGTAAAATGGTATGGCGTTGTCATTGTTATCGTCTGTAGAAATTTAGTTTCTGTATGATAACTTCAGTTTTAGTTGACTATTAAACCCTTATGCAATTTTTACTCAATGTTCCTTTTTAGAAACTTAATGTTTTCAAACTTTGAAAAGTGTCTTATAGATACACCCTTCTCCTTAAAGCCAAATGGCATTCAAGGAAAGCATGAAATAAAGGTCAAGGTCACCTAATAATCAGTATTTCAATGTCCAATGTTTAATACAAAGTTTAACCAAATTAACCAAGAATGTGGATAATTAGATGATGAATGTTAGAAATATGACCATCCTTTTCAACCAAATACTATTTCTTGAAGCTGAGAAAAACATAGAGAGTGAAATTGGCACAATTCTTAGCTGTACTGTCCAAGTGTTATTCCTTAACTCATCTTTCATGTTGAGTATTTAAAGTAATCAGGATATTTAATGTAAATAAAGAAGATTAACTGATATACATTTTTATGCTGAATCCACCTTAAATCTAGGCTATAAATATTACAATGTATATCTTTCAACATATTTTAATTAAAATATAGAATTGATTAAAGTCCTTTATATCCTCTATCCTGTGCTGAATTTCACATTAAAACTTCAATGAGTGGTTCATTCATGTTGGTATCCTCATCAGGCTGTGTTAACTAGGTTTGAATAAGAATTTCCTTTTTCTGATGACTTTTATTGACAATAGGACCATACAAATGTAATTGCAAATAAACAGAAGCAAGTATCATAAGCATGAAACTATTGTCATAGCATGTATCTAAGATCCAAACATCAAACTGGATTGTGCTAACTGCAAAGCAAAACATAAAACAAAAACAAATTAATTAAAAGCAAGCAAAATAAAAAAGAAATATGCAAATTAAAATAATAGTAGCCCCTCAAAGTATAATGCACTTTCTTTGATCACAAATAAGGCAAGCAGCTCAGCAATTCTGTCATTAAATACCTTTTCATGAACATGTTCATCAATTAAAACTGCTGTCATTAGCCTCATTTTTGTATTTGATTGCAGTATTAATTCCGATGGTTATGGGTCGTTTTCTCATCGACATTTACCCCATATCTCCTTTTACTTCTATCAGAGAGGAACAGGGCCTAAATATGGAAGCGGTGTACCCTGTCTATCACTCAAGAAAAGCTTGGGTGTTGGACAAACTCATTTTATAGGACAATGAGTCATGCACCATTCTAAAAAGATGACAGATTTGTGACACCTAGTACCTTGTAACTTTTTTTTACTGTAGAAGATATTTATTTTTGACATTTTCCTTCTTTATATCATACTGCAACCAATAATAGATGTAAAGGATTGCACACATTATTGTGGGGCACATGTACAAGTTAAGACAATGGAGACAAGTTGTGAAGTTGTACTTTCCTAAGTACATTGACAAGGTAGTAATTATTGAGATAAAACAGACGTGTCATACAGTTTGGTTACACTGGGAGGATATTTCTATATGTTTTTATTTGTTTTAAAAACATTTTCGGGTTCAGACATTGTTTAGATTGGAGAAATGGAGCGCTGGGGATGGTGTGTCGTGATAACCCCCCCCCCCCCCTTTTTTTTTTTTGTGTAATGTGACCAAAAGTACATTTCCGCGTGATGTCTTCAACCTCTAAAATAACTAAAAGGGACAAATAAATGTATCTGATCTGAACTGTGCCAATTACCCACTTAAGACTCGCTTTCATTCAATGCTGTGCATCATTTCCTTTGCTGAGATGGAAATATCTGTACGCTATGGGGGCCGCCATTAAAAACATGGATTCAGCCGTTACCTGACCCCGATATCAAACAAAAAAAATCCAAGGGGTCACGGGTACCAGACTAATTAGTGACTTCCTTTACTTCCGTTTGTAAATATTGACAAAACAAACACGGAGAATGAGTACGTACCTTTGCATATTTAGAAAACAAATACACCTTTATTCTCATAATTATGATTTAAATTGCCATAGATTCACAAATCTTTAAAGATTTAAAAAAATAAAACACCGTGTAATTTAAAGATTTAAAAAAATAAAACACCGTGTAATCATTTTTTTAAGTTTTTATGTTTTAATCTAAATTTGCTAAGATGTCACAATACACATCTAACATGTATTTTTGTAGTGTATGTGGGACAATAAAAGTGAATTTATTGTGGATAATAGGGTCGGACACACGTATCTTGCCGTTAACATAAGATTGTATAAATATGGATATGCACTAGTTAAAGGGATATTGTCTACCAGCTGCGTAATTTTTTCATACACAAAATTATTGTCGATTTCCGTACTGACCTTCATAAAATGAAGATTAAACACTGAATTATTGATGAATACGCTCCGAAACGTTGTTTTTTCGACTAAAAAAGCTGACCATCGTTACCGGAAGCTAATTAATTATGCACTGACCTGGGCGAGGCCAACTCTATTTATTTATCAATTTTTATGTCAGTAGCCCGGATGCTGCAGCATGGATATTGAGGTAAGTTTCTATAAAAGTTGAGGAAAAAAGCTATTTGCGAACCGATTGTATCTAAAAGACGTAGAATAAATAATTTCTTTATCAGGAATAGATTTTCTTTGATGAAAACTACATGCCTTAACAGATTCAGCCGATATTTCCACGATAACCATTGAAAACATGCCAGGAGGCACCCTATGGGGACAAGCTCAACTACGTATTTTCGATCGGAAATTTTTGCCGGCGTTAAAAATAACTAAATTAGTTTTTTTCTTCTTATAAGTTATGAAGTTGTTCCCCGAGATTTTGATACACGTGTTAAATTAATTTATTTTAGCCAGTTTACCGACAATATGAAAACAGAGACATACATGTAGAACACAGTGAAATACTGACATGTCTGATAAAAACGAATGACGTAGCCAGTGTTGTTTTATTTGTTAATTGACTGGAATGTTTCAGAGAAATTTGGGCTGGATTAGAAACAAAAGAGACCTTACTTCTAGTTCCACAAGACAGTTGCTGCAAAATAATATGGGACTGACCATTTACCTTGAAGGGGGCTATGTCACGTAGAAATGTTTTTTTCAGACGCCACAGAAATCATATTTTCTTATTTTCCGGCGAAGTGCCAATCTAATTAAAACAAGTTGAACTGTGATCTAATTCTCAACTATGATACCCCTGCCACTTCCCATGATATGGGGTACCTATATGAAGCTTGTGACCAAATACCAGATTTCTGCCATCAATAGTTGTTGAGAAAAATGTGCATATATGTTCAATGTGGATAACAACCAACTAAGTCGGCAAACAAGAAGTAGGAATCTGATGGTTCCAAAAACGCTTCCCACGATATGGCATACCTATGTGAAGCTTGTGACCAAATATCAGATTTCTGCCATCAATAGTTGCTGAGAAAAATGTGACGAAAAATATTTTGGAAGGACGGACGGACAGAGGTAAAACAGTATACCCCCCTCGCCCTTCGGGGAGCGGGGGTATAATTAGATCTAAAATAGGGAGCAAGTGCGTAGATCTAATTTTAATTGGATTGGCGAAGTGCTGGAATAATTTTTTTTTCTTCAAAATTTTGTATACGATTATACTGTGAAATTGGCAAGTATATGATTATACTGTGAAAATGTCAAGTCGGAATATATTTTTTTCTCCTGTCCAGCCAAAGATTCAGAATCAAAATATTTTTTAGGAAAAAAAACCATAAAATTAAAATTGAATAGCTTGAGGGGTAAATTGATAAAAAAAAATTTGCAAGACCAAAATGGTTCTCCCATATACCAACAAAAAAACGAAATAAAACTGTGGTCATAAGAATGTCCCACGAGAAAATCTTTCCTTCCAAAATAAAACTTTTTTTTATTTCTCTAAACTGAATTTGTGCAAACTATTTCACTTATAATGAATTATATTTCTTTTTTAAATAAAGCTCATTTTTCTAGATGAATGTATAACCATCTGTCTTTACTCTGTTTTTATTAAATCTCTTGTCTTTATTACAGGACTTTGATCGGATTGTCCTTGATGAGGAAGTGTTGGGGGTTGCTAGAATGTTTCGAGAGGAACTTGTAGTAATGCCCCATGACGAGGATTACAACAGATCCAATAGGTATGCAGCCTACCGCCAGTATACCATTTGGGCACATGGCCGACTTGGAGCTGGGGTCAGACGTGTGATCCCAAGCTGTTGTACTTGGAAAATTAGGGACACATATCCTGATCTATATGGACAATACAAGGGTTTCATTCCTAGACGATTTAATTAAAACTTGTTCATGAAATATTTTGTATTTTATCCCATATACCCTAATGATAAAGTTTACCACCTGCTTCCCTATGGTCGGTGGTTGTCTGGGTACTCTGGTTTCCTCCACCACTAAAACTGGTCGCCATGATATAGCTGAAATATTGCTGAAAGTGGCGTTAAAACACCAAAAATAAAAAATAAATCAACCCTAATGAGTTGTTAATTTCACAAGTTGGTCAGTTGGAATTGTAAATTTAATTTGAAAGTTTTGCCATCTTATTATTATTTTTTGTTCTAACAGCACTGACAACTTCTTCTAAAATGGACTGACAGTCTTTTATATAATTCAAAACCAAACTTGGCAGAGATGTTTTCTATGAGGTCCTACACAAGAGTTGTTACTTTTGTGCAGATTCGTCAAAAAACATGGCCACCATGTGACTGAAAATTCTGATTGGTCGATTTTCAAGAAACTTCTTCTCAAGAACCGCTGAAGGGATTGAATGGGAATCTGGTATATATGTTCCCATGAATGTCTTTAACATGTGTTGTTACTGTTTGCGCCATTTGAAAATTCAAAATGGCCACCAGCGGAGGTCAAAGTTTGCATTGAAACCCTATGGGAAACAACATTTTCATCTTCTTCTTGAGAACAGCCGAACAGAATTTAACCAAACTTGGCAGAGATGTTTCTTGTGAGGTCCTAAAAAGTTGTCCTGGTTTGTACTAACTAGACCAACACACTGAGTGTTATCATTATTGTGCATTGGACAATTTGTAATGCCCATTATCCTGACTTGGGTACTTTTCTGCTCTAAATGTGCAGAACTTCTGTCAGACCAGGAAAAACAAAGAGTGACAATCTAAATTTATTTTATGCGACAATATAGTGAATTGTTTTGTCTTGGTCTTCAAATCTGGATTTCTGAGATGCTACAATATCATCCTGAGTTGGAGGTTGTGGAATTGGTGCAAGATGGACCGAGATTCTTCTGGGATCATCTACTTCCAACTGCACACGTTAATTCCTTCCTTCATTATCTTGCAGTCTCATACAAATGATGACCCTTAATAGTCTTGGAACATAGGAATATGACTTGTCAGCTTTAACAGGCTGCACAGACCATCTAGCTGTCTTTTTGTTGTAACTTCTCTGCCACCTGAAGTAGAAAAATACATACAATGTAATTCACAAGAATAAAACAATAGAGATTATGATCTATGGAGCCCTAACTTTCAATTCAAGATGAATATCTCGAATGTATAGTGAATGAGCAACTAAACATATCATTACCAGTCCACTTTATGAAGGATTTGAGTGATTTGTAGACAGATTTTAGGTTGTGGTCATCCCTCAAGAAGTTCTACGGCAGGCATCACGAGCTGGTCAATGGTTACAGGGTGTCTGTTACCCAAATCAGACCTGATCTTCATTTGTTGATGATGTCTTTCCCTTCATCGGATGGGACTTCTACCAGACTTGACCATGGACAACGCAGCGGGTTTGCGACTTTCGATTGACCCTTCTGAAGCCTATGATCAAATATCAGATTGCTGCCATAAATAATTACTGAGAAAAATGTTATGAACATCTTGGGACAAACGGACAGACAGAGGTAAAACAGTATACCTCCCCCTTTCCAGTGGAGCGGGGGTATAATAAAGCTTCTATGACATATGATCATGCATGGTTCTGTTATTAGGACAAAATTTCAAGTATGTAAGTTACAACTGAAACATATGAAATTAACATGACAAACCTTAGAGTGAAGTTGAGGCTAGGTTCAAAATCTCCATCGTCAGAATCATCACCAACATCACTGCCCTCTTCAGTAATATCTATTGAAAGACTGTAAGAATAAAAAATAATTGTTTATTACAGTGTATGTGTATAATATCGAAACAAATTTTGCTATATGGTTCTGATGTGCAGCTGTATAACGAAAAAGCTTTTCAAAATAATATTAAATCTTTATACATCTATCCAGCACACATCTACACAACACAATATAAAGAGACAAAATTACATCAAAGTTCTAGGAAAAAATTTGGTGCGCCAGACGTGCGTCAATTCTGTCCCAGTTTGGTTTCATTCCCGTAAGTAGCTAAGGAGGACTGGCCATTTCAGCTTGTGGATTGATGAAAATGTAACGATGACGCAGAAGCCAACATGATCCCTATATATAATATAGCTACTAGTAGTATCACTATGCAAGCCACAATAATTAATAGGAAACTGTTATACAAGTGACTGTGTTGAACAATATTGACAATGTTACCTATAAACATAATGTAGAATACATGTATGTCTAATCTTTAACAAAATGAACATACTCAAATGGGTTCACAAATGAACTCGATTTCTCCAGTTTCATCCGTTTCGTTGAAATGTGATGGCTGCTCATTTCTTCTACTCTAGAATTACCTTGGTCAGAATATCTAAATCAAAAGTACAAATATCAATCACTACAAAATCACATTTGTCTGAAATTACCAGTTTTAGTAGTAATTTGCCTAAAAAATTTAGATAATTTTACAAAAACCTGCATGATTTTAACACAGACATGGGCCATCGGTCTACTGTTAAATTCACACACTGTGAAACATGCAAATTGCTATGGATCTTCACATTATTTCTTAAAAATCTTGTTTATTAATCATACTTACAAGATCCAAACTAAACAAGGGCAAAGCGTGGCGTATCCCCTCGCCTAAAAATTTGACCTGGTGACCTTGACCTTTGACTTTAAAAATCAATAGGGTTCCAGATTCTCTTAAGGACTAAGTATGTACCAAGCTTGGTCAAAATCCATTGAAGGATGTTGATTCTAGAGTGTTCACAAGGATGTTACGCAGTAAAATTTTGACCCGGTTATCTTGACCTTTGACCTATAAGGCTATGACCTTGAAAATCAATAGGGTTTCGGCTATCTTAAGGACTAAGTATGTACCAAGTTTTGTCAAAAATCCATTGAAGGATGTTGATTCTAGTGTTCACAAGGATGTTATGCAGTAAACATTTTAGCCTGTGACCTTGATCTTTGACATACGACCTTGAAAATCAATAGGGTTCCAGATTCTCTTAAAGACTAAGTATGTACCAAGTTTGGTGAAAATCCATTAAAGGATGTTGATTCTAGAGTGTTCACAAGGATGTTACGCGGTAAAATTTTGACCCGGTTATCTTGACCTTTGACCTATAAGGCTATGACCTTGAAAATCAATAGGGTTTCGGCTATCTTAAGGACTAAGTATGTACCAAGTTTTGTCAAAAATCCATTGAAGGATGTTGATTCTAGTGTTCACAAGGATGTTATGCAGTAAACATTTTAGCCTGTGACCTTGATCTTTGACATACGACCTTGAAAATCAATAGGGTTCCAGATTCTCTTAAGGACTAAGTATGTACCAAGTTTGGTGAAAATCCATTAAAGGATGTTGATTCTAGAGTGTTCACAAGGATGTTACGCAGTAAAAATTTGACCCTGTGACCTTGACCTTTGACCTTGAAAATCAATAGGGTTTCAAATTCTCTTAAGGACTAAGTATGTACCACGTTTGGTCAAAATCCATTGAAGGATGTTGATTCTAGAGTGTTCACAAGGATGTGACGGACGGACGGACGGTAGCGTTACTATATCCCTTCGCAACTTCGTTGGCGAGGGGATAAAAAGCAGTTCAAATGACAATTCTTTAAATAGAAAGCCTTTATATGAAAAATACATATTGATTTCCCTCTATCATGTCTATGTTGATAATTCTAAGATAGTAAAGTATAATTTTGGCTCCCTGAACTAAAAATTATGTCCAAAATTGTTGAAATGTAGTAAAAAAACTAGTTAATGTAATGTTTTTAGAATAGTCAAGAAATAAACTTGGTTTGCATAAGGAAATTGAAAACGATTTTCACTTAGTCATAGTCTAAAATATGCAGTTCAGGACATTTTATAGTCACATATATAGAAAAGTTTCTGAAACTTGCAAATTTCTATGGATCTTCATATTATTTTTTAAAAACCTTGTTTATGTATCATACTTACAGGATCCAAACTAAAAATGCTACTGAAATGACACTTATTTAAATGGAAAGCTTTTTATATAAAAGATACATACAGATTTTCCACTATGGTGATAATTCACAGACAGGAAGATATAATTTTGGCTCCCATAACAAAGTGTTATGTTCAAACTTGTTGAAAGTACTTTTAACCTTATTTATGTAATGTATTTCCAGTACCCAAGATATGAACTTGTTTGCATAAAGGAATTAAAATGATTTTCATTTAGCCATGGTCTAAAATATGTATTTTAGGACATTTCTGAAATTTTCAGTAAAATTTTGTAGTCATATATAAAAAAAAGTTCTGAAACTTGAAAATTTCAATGGATATTCATATCATTTCTTCAAAACCTTGTTTATAATTATATATTATACTTACAGGATCCAAACTAAAAGTGCAATTGAAATGAAGCTTCTTTAAATAGAAAGCTTTTATTTGAAAAATACATACTGATTTTCCATTATAGTGATAATTCGCAGAAATTAAGGTATATACTTTTGGTTCCCAAAACTAAGTTTCTTGTCCAAGTTGTTGAAATTTGATAAAATTAAAAGCCTAATTATATGTTGTATATCAAAGAAATAAATTTGCTTGAATAAAAAGAACTTTATAGGGTTTTCATTAAGCCATGTACAGTTTTAATTCTTGCATTAAAAATGAATTGATTCGATATTTCTTTTTAAATTGATAATAATAAACTGCATTGTCATTGATATCATTTGTGCACTCCCATTTCCCCTTTGCTGGCCTCTTAAAATTTGTGTTTGTTTACCTCGCAAATACGGCCGTTTTATGCTACTCATTGACAATAATTTGCTGTTGCCAGGTGCAAAATTAAATATATTGATTAATATCTACCGAAAATGTTCATAGGCATCATCATAAATTCATAAAATATGAAAAACGATTGAGAAAAGAAGGCAACATGCTCGGCTTACCTATCAACAATAATCAAGCACTTCCTTGAGTTCGCTCCATCCAACGGCAACGGTCCAACTGATCCCCTACATATATCCTGCATTTGTTCCATTTGGAAGATACTTCACTTCTATTCCTCTTTATCTCTGAATCCGTCAAAGTCCGCTTTCTTCCACGCGTTGACAGTTTCTCTTTTGCCCAAGAACCACATGTTGTTTATTGTTTCTAAACAGTGCGCATGCTCAAGACGTGTTCGTATAGAAGGCCATATGAATAGATTTGAATATTGTCATTCGGACAATAATTCTTTTTTGGGTCTTTTTTGTCAAAAAATCGTATCTTTTGCAACATAACTCGGTGTTAATCTTCATTTTATGAAGGTCAGTACGGAAATCGACAATAATTTTGGGTATGAAAAAATTACGCAGCTGGTAGACAATATCCCTTTAAATTAAGGAAAATGGGATGAAATAGTAAAGAAATTTTATTGAAAATAAATATGTAAACAGAAAGTTGATTATTTCATAAATTAAAATGATTTTTAATACAATTTATTAAGAAATACCCATCACAATATCGTTATTTAGGTAAATACTTATTAGACTGATTTTTTTTTAAACCATTTTTGTCTTTAATTGATAACTGACCCAAGTTAGCCTAAATAAATTAAATGTGACTTAATGTGTTAATTATATAAATCCTTGCCTTCTATCAATTTTAATTTCTTATCTAATTCTTATTCTTATTATGTAACAATATGGCCAGGTTGTTATTTTCATTGAATGGCATCTCAAAATAGATGGCTTCACAGTAGAAGCTCTTCCTGTATTATGGTTTAATCCTGTATATTACAACTGACAGCTAATGCATGACAAACAATTTTAATCAGCCATCAGTATCATAAAATACATTTTTTTAAATCTTTATTTTAAATGAAATTAAAAAATAATTATATAAGAGTGAATTCAATTCAAGCTTTTATTTACTTTCCAACTTTGAAATAAAAATCATTATGTTTTAATATTTAAAAAATAAGTAATAATTCATTTAAGTTTTATTTCATGTTTGGTTGTATTTATCCGGATATGTGTATTGCATACATCATCTGATCGCTCCATTGGACATTATTTACAAACACTTTAGCTCCTCCTATTTTATGTCGTAATACCCATAAGTCATAGCGATTTACTATTTCCGGTTTGACGGATTTTTTCAATGAATGCATCCAGGCGTTAATGCAGCGTCTAGCGGGAGAGTAATATAACGACTGGATTATTCGGGTTAGTGTTATCATTGAATTTCAAGCCGAAATAACAGTATATTGTGACACCTGTACTAGAGAAACCATACATTAGCGTATCGATAAACCCCGAGAACATAAGATTTTTACACTTTATAGTTGGTTAACAAAATATTCTAATATATTGTACAGATTATGTCGTCAATAGAAGGAAAATCATAATATGCAGTTTGGCTGGATGTTGTTTGTAAAACAATTGTTTAATGACTCAGATATATGGGAAACCAAATATTTTAACAATATAGAATATTTGAAATGTGTAATATTAGAGGTTAGAGATTAGAGGATCAGTTTCTTCAAAATTGGAATTCTTTAGTACAAAATTCACCTAAAAGCTGTAAATCATAAAACTTTTAAAACAGAGTTTAAATATGAAGAATATTTATTTATTCTAGACATAAAAGATGCAACTTTGTTTTGCAGATTTTGAAAGATAAATAATAAACTCCCCATCGAGACAGGACGATAGCATAACATACCAAGCGAAAATCTCAAATGCACATTATGTAATAGATCGCAAATTGGAGATGAATACTAATATATCTTTGAATGTAATTATTTCACCCAAAAACGTAATCAGTCACTACCAAATTATATTATCAATACAAATAATATTATTAAATTTTTTGATCTTTTTGTCAAGTAAAAGAAAACCAATATTGTAGAAACTCTGTCATTTCATAAGAGCTATTAATACTGGTGTTTGTCCTCCAGGTTCTTAGTCCTTTGTAACCTCTCTCCTAATTTATATATATATTGTAAATAGTTGTTGTTATTTTGATTTTATTGTTATATCTCTGTACCATTGCTATACATTGGCTTTATGAGAATAAAGATATATTTGTCTTCTGTGTAGCGTTTTTTTCTTTTCTAAACGGTGATTGGTTTATGCAGCCGGGACAAACTCCGATGTTTGCGCGCGAAATTATTTATACCCCGTATTTCTACTTACAAAAACGCAACCACGTGGGTTCTATCAATGAATTTTCATCAAAGAAACGCCTCTTCCTGATTGACAGGGTTTTTGTAAGTGCGTATTATTTGAAATAACTTGTTAAGGTTCAACAATTTATGTATATCACATTTTTATTAAATTAAACCTAAAAAGGTATATTAAAGTCTTGTGTTTTCTGTTTTAGCAGAAACTGGAAAAAATATTGCATACAATTATACTGTAACGTGTATCATGTGTGCAGTGTGATATACTATGCAAGATATCTGAACTGGGTTATAAGAGCAGTGGTATTAGGTCACCTATGGCTATTGGATGGCTATTTTTAGAACACTCGCATCAACACAACCTGTGACGTGTTATTTAAAACACTGGTGAAGGTCACATGGAAATGGGTCATTTATTATACAGCAGATGCACTAAAATCGCTATACAGACGACAATATAGAACACGAACACTAAAAAAACGCTACACAGAAGACAAAAACATTATCATCCTATAAAGAGCTAACATCGTGGGTTAAGCTGCAAGTAGAAATCTTTTGTAAGGTGCGCCTGCGCCTTGCCTTACAAAAGATTTCTACTTGCAGCTTAACCCACGATGTTAGCTCTTTAGAGGATGATAATATAAAATATACATCTATCAACCTTATTGCTTTATTTATCAAATTTAGACTAAAATAAATGACTAATCCACAACAACTTCATCAATTTTAAAATATTATCAATATCTTTTGTCTTTGGTAATCAGGCACGATAAAAATAATTATGGAATAAACTTAATCTGATAATTTAATCATTGAATTTTATAAACGGAATTAAAACATCTATTAAATCTGTTCACATTTGTAGATAATCTGATACTTTATATAAACATATAGTCTGAGGTATATATTATAATAGTTACTGATGTATTTGTTAATTATTATGTAAATGATATTGTGTTCAGTGAGTGCACTTAGCCTTAAGTGAGATTGGTTTCATCCATTTCCTACGAATATGTCGATATCATACTTGTTTTATTACTTAGTTGTATGGTACAGTTATTATTACAGTGGCGTATCTAGGGTATGGCAAGTAGGGCATGTGCCATGGGCGCCACTTTAAGGAGGCGCCACTGAGAGGCTTTAGCGCCTAATGTACCCATATGGGAACGTCCTAGCTACTATAATATATCAAATGTGTGGGTTGCAATCCGTTAGGATAGGACAAATAAAACCCACTGTCAGATAGAAATTCAAATTTAACCCTATTGTGTATAATTTTCAGATGTACATAAATATTTTGCAATAACCCAGAAGATCGAGTAACATATGATCCAGTAGAAGAGGGGAAATAATATTATATCGAAAGATTGTCATTTGTATAGACATATATATATATATATATATATATATGTTACAGTAAGTAAGTGTAACCAGTAATTACAGGTAATTACTAAACATTTCAGTGAATACTCGTAATAACTGATGGATTTAGGAATTACGTGTAATTCCTAATTTGTCAGTAATTACGAGTAATAACTAAAATAATTGGATGATTTTACACTTATTTACTGGTTGCTAATTTTGAATGTTTGGTAACGGACAAGACTCACCCAACCAATATATGAAATGCAAATATAATATACAAATGTACTATCGAAGTAAATTACGCTGATTCTAAAATATATTTATTTTAAAAGACACGAATAAGTAAAACATCATCTATTTACATGTAAAATAAGAAATTATGTGTCCTAAAAATCAATATCAAAAAGTTCATGACGTATTTTGGCACGAGTTATTATTATGACACCTTGAATTACATTTTATATTATCATCCTCTAAAAAGCTAACATCGTGGGTTAAGCTACAAGTAGAAATCTTTTGTAAGGCAAGCCGCAGTCGCGCCTTACAAAAGATTAGTACTTGCAGCTTAACCCACGATGTTAGCTCTTTAGAGGATGATAATGTTTTGGTCTTCTGTGTAGCGTTTTTTTAGTGTTCGTGTTCTATATTGTCATCTGTATAGCGATTTTAGTGCATCTGCTGTATAATAAATGACCCATTTCCATGTGACCTTCACCAGTGTTTTAAATAACACGCCACAGCTTGTGTTGATGCGAGTGTTCTAAAAATAGCCATCCAATACCCCTAGGTGACCCAATACCCCAGTTCAGATATCTTGCATAATATATCACGCTGCACACATGATACACGTTACAGTATAATTGTGTGCAATATTTTTGCCATTTTCTGCTGTTTTATTTTGTTTTATTATTCTTTCGGCATTTAATTTTAAACGTTTTTCTTCAATTTCAGCTTCTGTTGTAGCAAATCTTTTACAACCTTTACTCTCCATTGTTTTACTTTTATTGATTGTAAATGCACTCAATACACAGCATGACATAATTATTGTGCTTGGTCATCCTGTCAATCAGGGAGAGGCGTGTCTTTGATGAAAATTCATTCAACGTGGTTGCGTTTTTGTAAGTAGAAAAACGGGGTACCGGTATAAATAATTTCGCGCGCAAACATCGGTGTTTGTCCTCGCTGCATAAACCAATCACCGTTTAGAAAAAACGCTACACAGAAGAAAAAAAACATTTGATCTCACACATTTACAAGTTTTTCTTGCACAACCCGTTTTGTAACTGCACTTAACAAAGCTTTGTCTGTCTCCTATTGATTGTAAGCGGGCTGCCTCACGGACGCTAATTTCAGTGTACGAATCGACTTATGATTCGGACAAACTATGAACAGTGGACGGCATGAATTGGTTTCTCGAAAAAGTTGAATTTAGTAGTTGAACATTATCAATGTATGGGGAAATTTTCTATTTTTAGTAACGGTGCTCATCTTGGTTATGCGGAAAGATCGCTTATTACAATATTGAAATGGGACTACACAATGCTACCCAATTTTTGTCCAAATTGCCCTCTGGTTTCAGAGATGATTTTAATCTATTTTTTTTTTACAATTCGCTATATGTTAGAAAATTTAAAAACAAGTCGAGTATAAAGTCCTACAACAGTTCACTTACGATTTTAATGTCATTATTGTCAAGTGGTTTTATATAAGTCTCAAGTGTAAGTTTGAGCTCTCATGGCCAAAGTGCCCTAAACAGTTCTTGACGGACTTGCAACATGTACCTCCGTGTCACTTTTAACACCACATGTGTTATGTCATCTATATCATGGCGAGAACAAGTTAATTTTCAATGAGATAATAAAGAGGTCCGCTTTGTACTAGACCAACACGCTTAGTTGGAATTGTATACTGGTAGCTCACTGAAATAACAGTCCACGGATAGACATGTCGCCCCACTCGGACACATTATCCTGATTCCAAGCATGTTAAAATGACTGAACAAACATAATAAAGTATATGTACCTGTCTAAATAATAATATTCTTCCCTTAAATTTTGACGAATACGGTTTCCTTTTAAGAAGTATAACATTTTAAATACCAAAGTAAAAACGCGAGTAAAATAACTAATATCCCTATTTTTTTTATATCAATAAATGCTTAGAACATTGTTTACAAGATGTAATGATCAGTCAGTAAATAAGCGTAAAACGTTATTTTCTTGCTAGTAATTACGTGTAATTCCTGAACAATTTTAGTAAATACATGTAATTACTAAGACACTTGGGGATTACGCGTATTTACTGTTTTTCAGTTATTACGTGTAATTATTGGTTACGTTTATTTACTGTAACATATATACAAACAGATACGTGCATCATTATATCGAGACAAAAAAATATCGGTTATGCGAAATATCTATTGCTTTTTTTAAATTCTTTTCAATATTTTATTATTTTTTTTAAATTTGTGGTGCTGTACACATGGCTTTATTCTATAATTTATTTTATGTGCAAGATATCGGTTTTTACGATGCAACGGCTCGTTGACTTCTGTCTAGACGTATATATACATGCTTATTGTACCTCAGTATATGAACATCACTACACAATTTTCTACATTAAAATTGCTATTTTTCTCTTTACCAGTTGTTTGACTATTGAGCGGTCCATAGTTTTTAAGACTATGGACCGGTGTTACATACTCATTTTTCCCCCATACTCATTTTTCTCCTCGGAAAAATGAGCATATACTCAGTTTTCCCCCCGGAAAAATGAGTATATACCGAGATTTCCCCCCCCCCCCCGGAAAAATGAGCATATACTGAATTTCCCCCCCGGAAATCCAAGTATGTGTTAACACATACTCATTTTTCCCCTCATACTAGTTTTTCCCCTCTCCTATTTTAATAGGGTTTTTCTTGTGTACACTTAAATACATGTATATGGTGGAAGACATAATAGTTAAATGTGGACGAAAGAGGGTATCAACAATGATGATAGTAATAACTAAGGCAAGCATGAACATGGAGTGAGAACGGATAAGGAGGTAGGAGGAAAGGATGGGAAAAACAGTTGAGTGATAAAGCGATCTTCCTTAGTGCAAGTGAGAAAAACTCAAGTTTGCTAAGTGCTGGAAGGCACAGCTGACAGGTATGAGGAAGAGGACAGGAAGGAAGGAATATAATGAGAAGGATAGAGAGGACGGAGGGAGAATGGTAAAAAGATGATGGGGAGGAAGGAGAGATACTAGAGGTATAAAATAAGGAGGATGATGGGGTGGAATTAGGGAGGGAGTCAATATGGAAAAGGATGGAGATAGTGAGGAGGATAATGATGAGGAAGTAGTGAAACAGGTATTGAAGAGGAAATTTGAAGGAAGAGGATAGAAAGGACGAAGTGACAAAGGTAAACGAGGAGAAGTAGTGAGGAGGAGGTAATAAGGAGGATGATGATGACGACGGAGGAGAAAAGTATACGGAGAAGGTAATCAGGAAGAGTTAATAAGGAGGATGGAGACGGAAGAAAGACAGAGGTAATGAGGTGGATGATAATATTACAGGAAAGAGAAGAGAGGTAATGAGGTGGCGGATTGAAAGGAGTGAAGGATGGAGAGGTGGTGAGGATGACTGAGAGGAAGGAGGGAGAGAGGTAGTGAGGATGACTGAGAGGAAGAAGGGAGAGAGGTAGTGAGGAGGATGGATGGAGAGGAATGAGGGAGGAGGAGGAGGGAGAGAGGCAGTGAGTAGGAAGGAGAGGAAGAAGGGAGAGAGGTAGTGAGGAAGTCGATGGAGAGGAATGAGGGAGGAGAAGTAGTGAGGAGGATTGAGAGAAAGGAGGGAGAGAGGCAGTGAGTAGGAAGGAGAGGAAGAAGGGAGAGAGGTAGTAAGAAGAGGAGAGCAAGGAGGGAGAGAGGTAGTGATGATGACTGAGGAAGGAGGGAGATAGGTAGTGAGGAAGAGAATGGAGAGGAATGAGGGAGGAGTAGTGAGGAGGAGGATTGAGAGGAAGGAGGGAGAGCGGCAGTGAGTAGGAGGGAGAGGAAGAAGGGAGAGAGGTAGTAAGAAGAGGAGAGCAAGGAGGGAGAGAAGTAGAGAAGAGGAAGTAGGGAGAGAGGTAGTGAGGAGGAGGATGGAAAGGAAGGAGGGAGAGAGGTAGTGAGGAGGAGGATGGAGAGGAATGAGGGTGAGGAAGGAGAGAGAGAGGTAGTGAGGAGGATGGATGGAGAGGAATGAGGGAGGAGGAGGGAGATAGGCAGTGAGTAGGAAGAAGGGAGAGAGGTAGTGAGGAAGTCGATGGAGAGGAATGAGGGAGGAGAAGTAGTGAGGAGGAGGATTGAGAGAAAGGAGGGAGAGAGGCAGTGAGTAGGAAGGAGAGGAAGAAGGGAGAGAGGTAGTAAGAAGAGGAGAGCAAGGAGGGAGAGAAGTAGAGAAGAGGAAGAAGGAGGGAGAGAGGTAGTGAGGAGGATGGGAAGGAAGGAGGGAGAGAGGTAGTGAGGAGGAGGATGGAGAGGAATGAGGGTGAGGAAGGAGAGAGAGAGGCAGTGAGGAAGAGGAAGGGTGAGAAAGGTAGTGAGGAGGACGACTACTTTAATAAATTTCCCCCGACAATGCCTTCAGTGGTTCTTGAAAATCGATTAATCAGAATGTTCAAAGTCTCCTATCGATCTGCACCAAAGAAACAACACTTGTGTAGTACCTCATAGTGAACACCCTCAAAGTTAAATTGGTTAAATTATGTTCAGTGGTTCTCAATGAGATTACGAAAATGTAATTCATAGGTTTTCAAAGCAATTTTGACCTTCGCTGTCGACCATTTTGAATTTCCGATCGGCATTTTGAAATTTCAAGACAATGTTTCCAACCATAATATGCAGGTCAAGTTCAATTTCAGCCAGATCCCATATACGGCTTGGAAGTTAGGCCCACTTAGCTGAAAGCGGAGAACTCCGTGTCCTCAGACACATTCTTCTTTTATTCATTTTTTAACGAATCGGCATGAAAAGTAACAACACTTTCGTAGGACATAATAGTGAACACCTCTGCCAAGTGTGGTTAAATTCTGTTCAGTGTTTTTCAAGTAGACCATGAAAATGTTGCTTTAAATATGGTTTCAAAGCAAACTTTGACCTCCGCTGGCAACGATTTTGAATTTCCGATGGGCTCAAAAAGTAACAAGACCTGTCAAGAACCTTAAAATGAACATACAAATCACGTTTCCATACCATCGCTTCAGTGGTTCTTGAAAAAAGATTATTGAAAAACTAACAATGTTTCCAATGTCTCCTGGTGACCATTTGTTGACGAATCAGAAACAATCCCTCATCCGATCTAGACAAACACCAGATCCCTCAGTACAATTTCTAGTCAATATGCAAACCACAGATAAATTCAATGCAGACGAACAATTACGCATTGGTTGATCATATGCGAACGCTAACTGATTTCAAATCCGATACGACAATTATAACGGATTTAAATTCGATTTAATGATTCGATTTCAATCCGGAATACGTGTGAATATGGTGTTATAGTGCTACCACTTTCGGTAGATCAATCAAAAAAGATGGAGGCAAACGCATTTATCAAGATGGCTCAATTTTATAATAATTTGATCATGAAACGAAGCAAAAAATAGTTGTGCTGATATAGTAGAGGGGGTTAGGAGGGGGCCTGACCCCGAATCCCCGAACTAAAAAACTTGAAATTCCCTTAGTCCCGAACTAAAAAACTTGAAATCCAGAAGTCCCGAATATAATAAAATTTCAATCCCGAATCCCGAATTCTCGAGCTTAAAAAAACACCATCCCGGAGCCCTGAAAAGGGTCCTTCCCCCCTCATAGTAGTAGTTTAATTTAGAGAATACTGTTACCGTTTAGTTCATCATTTGAAACGAACATAATATGATAAATTGGTATGATTATGTTCGGTAAAACAAATCCACACTCTGACAGTAGAACTAATAATTGTATCATTTATAATTATGTGTCATTGATGGACACTGCCATTCTATAGTTACTGATCTTTATTTAAAATGATCGATTACAAACAAACAAGCTACCACAAAATAGTTTGTTTAGTTTAAAGCTAATTATGTTG
Source organism: Bathymodiolus brooksi (assembly GCA_963680875.1). Lineage (NCBI taxonomy): Eukaryota > Metazoa > Mollusca > Bivalvia > Mytilida > Modiolidae > Bathymodiolus > Bathymodiolus brooksi. The sequence goes on along the minus strand of OY804576.1, from coordinate 48,106,199 downwards.
TGTCTCGGTGTACTGTAAACAGTTGAAATTCTTAAGAATAAATTAACAGATAACCATTGGCGGATCCAGGGGGGGTTCCGGCAAATTTTGAAAAATCCGTGAAATTCGGCAAAAATTAGACTGAAACCCCCCTTTTTAGCTCACCTGATTAAAAGTCAGGGTGAGCTTTTGCCATCACATTGCGTTCGTCGTCCTTCGTCCGTTCGTTAACTTTTTACATTTTGATATTCTTCTTGAGAACCACTGAACATAATTTAACCAAACTTGGTATGAATGATCCTTAGGGTGTGCAGACTATAGTTTGTGAATTATATATCCGTCGATGAAAAAACATGGCCGCCATGGCTAAAAATAGAACATAGGGGTCAAACTGCAGTCATTGGCTAATATTTCAAAAAGTATTACATATAGAGAAAAATAGAGGTGATCTTCCTTCTTCAGCATCAAAAGCTCTACAAAAGTCTCCATAGGGTAGACCCCTTATAGGAGTTATTGCCCTTGTATAGTCTATCAGTGCAAAGGGGGAGAATTGAGTATGAGGGGGAAACTTCAGTATATACTCAGATTTTCCCCCTAAAAATCAGGGGGAAAGATGAGTATATACTGATCTTTCCGGGGGGAAAAATGAGTATATACTGATCTTTCCGGGGGAAAAACTAGTATATACTCATTTTTCCGGGGGGGGGAAATGAGTAGGGGGAAAAATGAGTATGTAACACCGGCATTGTGAATCGTTTTCGCGGATTTTTAGTTCCGCGACCGGATTGGATAAAAGTTTTATATTTATTCGGAACACTCGGACTTCATCGTCTAATTAACGAAAACTCTGAAATTTTGAAAACATTTCAAAATTTCAAAAATTTCAAAAAAATTCAAAATTAAAAAAAAAACATTTTTAAGTTCAAAATTTCAAAATTTTCACAAAATTTTAAAAGGACTGGGAGCTATAAGGGCCAAAATCGGCCCCACCTCAGATGTCGATAAAATTTTCTCCAAAATGTATTCACAATATGTGCTTTTCAGAAATAAATACAGTTAGTTAATTTGTGTATCTAATTCCTCACAGCGGATCGACAAATTCAGGTATTGAAAAGCAGTGAACGTCATTTTTTTCATTATACAGAACGTACGTATCATTGTATTATAATGCGTATCTTTAAAAAAAAAACAAAAACAAAAACAAAGCATAATAAATCTCAATAAACAAAGCATAAATGTGACTTAATATGCAATGTAGATTGATTTCAGGAATAAAAACATGTTCCAAAGCTGTATTATGAAATTAAAGTGAACGAATAGTAATGTCGCAACGTCACCCATTTTCGACGGTCTCCTGTTTTCGACGGTTTGTTTCACGTGATAAAATCTCTCATTATTTTGATCGCTTAATTTGTCAGGGGTTATATTATGATGCTGAAATTGCATGAATGATCTCATGAAATCTGATTTAAAAATGTCATCTTTAAATATAAGAACTACGTACCACATCTATTATTTCACGTTCAAATTGTAGTTTTTCGTAATTCATTTTTTCATCACCTTAACAAAATTTTAATCATTTAAAAAATATATCTCATACCGACCAATTTTGGATTCATCGTCTGCTATGACATTGATAATGTACATATTGAGGTCAATATCAGGGGCGGATCCAGGATTTCAAGTTAGGGGGGGCGGACTTAAAAAAATTGGAGGAAGGCGCGAACATTTTTGGGGTATTTCGTGTGAAAAATTACAATTTTACGCCAAAAAATCATATTGTTTCCAATTTTAGGGGGGGGGGGGGCGCCTGGTGCGCCCTCTGGATCCGCCCCTGGGACATCAATTCAGAAACTTATTAACATTGATTGTCAATAACCGGTCGAAATTTTGGTATTAATCTTAAAGAAGTAATAGACAGATTTATTCGGACAATATAGAACTTTGCCATATTTGAAATTTTTTTAAACACTTTTTTAACTGTATTTTATTCTTAACGACAACCAATGTGATATATTCCAGTACATTTTTACGGACAACCATCACAAATCTATAAAAAAAAAATGTCCAATATTTAAAGACCGCTTTTTTTTATAATATGGAAATATTTTGGGAATTGGTGTGAAGCAAAATGTTTAATGTGTAACGATTTTAGCTAGGACCCTGTGAGAATTATTTTTTTTTATAAACTGATAACAAGCCTTGGAATCAGATATCCCATAGAAAGTGGTTGTCGATAGATAATTGTTTTACAATCAAGTATTTCATATATATTGATGATGAGAACAAGTTTACAACCATATGATTAATCGTATAGGTAAAATGTGTGTCGCTGCCATGAGTCTATGTATGATTGCTTTGATTGTCACTAGAAAAAGAGTAAGTAAGTAAGTAAAACTTTATTTCAATTCGGCATGTAATATAAACAAAAAACATAAGCTCTCAAGAGCTTTTTACCGAATGCAAATACATCAACATTAAAACAATACAATCGGCATGCAATTACAAAATTAAAACATATCATGCAGGCAAAAAGCAGAAAGGGGGCTGTAAAAGAAACCCGAACAGAGGTCCATGTGGCAAGTGCCTCGCTGTCACCCTGTTCAGGATTACCATACAGTCATTCCATTTCAACATAAACGCAGTACAAAACAAGCCAAGCATGAGACTAAAAACAACCAAAAAGCAACTAAAATAGAGAAACTTAAACATTTAGTATTTTCCATAGAAATTATTTAAAACCATTTAAAGAATAAACATTTGAACATCTTAAAAAATTCAAAATTTTCATAAAAATTTAAAAAGAAAGACATAGCATTACTAATAATTAAGAGATCTAAAATATTTATAAAAAAAAACAAAAAAAAACATTGATCGTGAATCGGAAGCAAATTCTTTCGAAACAAGTACTAATTCAAACAAAGGCTGTCAGTAGAAACACTTAAATTGAGGCAAGAAAAATAAATTAGCCTTTTTTTTGCAAGCAGAGCAGCGGCAATCAGAACCAGTCCAGGACTGAACAAGGCTCCTAAAATGTGCGAAACTATTTTCAGTCCTGAAGTGGTCTGGTAAGCTATTCCACGGAGAAGCTGCTGCAAAACGGAATGATCTCTTACCGTATGTTGTAGTCCTTACCTGTGGTACATTCAAGATATTTCTGTATCTAAAGTATTATTTTGAATTTTTACTATGGAGTAAATTTTGTAAACATACAGGAGCCAAATTGTGTTGAATTTTGTAAGTCTCAAGTGCCATTGTCCTGATACGTCTCACTTGTAGGGTGGGAACCTTTGCATTTTCAAGCAAAGTTTCAGAGGAGGATGAATAATCATCATATACAAATCGCAGAGCTCGCACTTGAATTTTTTTTAATTTTTTTGGAGTTTTTTCAGTACAAAAATGCCATGCCAAAGGGGAAAAATTTAAATTACTTAATATAAAAGTATGAAAAATGGTAAGTTTATTGAGCTTTGTACGATATGAACCAAGTCTTTTAAGAACATTTAACTGCTGAGATGCTTTTCTACACAAGTTACTAATATGTTGATCAAATTTTAACTGATAATCTATATCGATTCCCAATAGTTTTCCAGTTTCTTCACATGACAGTATATTATTTTGAATTTGAATAGATGGATTTTTTGCAAAGGTTTTTTCCCTACTGCCAAGACCTGAAACTTATCAGGATTTGCTTGCATCTTGTTATCTTTAAACCAATCAATCAGCACTTGAGACTCAGCTTCTAAAGTAGAAATGAGAATATCATAGTCAGGGCTGCTGAATGACAAAGTATTGTCATCAGCATAATTATACAATGAACTATGTTTAATGAAATAAAAAATATCATTTATAAAAACATTAAATAATAGGGGCCAAGTATGGAGCCTTGAGGAACACCTTTCTGGATGTCAGCCCAGTCATTCAGAACACTGTTTATTTTAATTTGGTGTTTCCTGTTAGAGAGATAAGATTTTAATAAAGATACAGATTGTGAAGAAACAACATAAGCTGATGATTTATCTAATAAAATATTATGGGGTAAGCAATCAAAAGCTTTGGAGAGATCCATAAGAACTGCTGAGACATAAAAGTTTTTATCTCGGGCTTCTCTCCAGTCTTCCAGTAATCTGAGTAACGTAGTCTGACATCCATGACCTCGTCGAAATGCACACAAGTAAGGACTGAAAATGGAATAAAAAAAATCATTTAACTGTGTTTCAATTGCTTTTTCAAATAATTTAGAAAAAATAGGAACTGGTCTGTAATTAGATATTACTAAAGGGTCATTTTTCTTATATAATGGGGTAACCTGAGCTTTTTTGAGTCTGTCTGGAAATACACCTGTGTCAACAGTAATTTTATCAGTGTTGACAGCTGAGGTGCTATTACAGACTTACTCACCTTTACTATTTTAGCAGGCATACCATCTGCCCCTGTTGCTTTTTTTACATTTATTTTATTCATGATTTTTTCCTCTTTTTCTGATGTAACCTTCTGACACCCAAATTTTCCATTCAAATCTATACTATTATTCTCATGTATAGCAGTTATACTCGGATGATTTGAGGGGTCATACATTACATTTTCACCTATCTTTTCAGCTACAGTAGCAAAAAAATTATTAAAGAGATTTGAAACTTAATTTGAGTTATTAATATTTTTATTATCTTCACACAATATAATTTTTTGATCACCAGACTTGTATTTCTTTGAAAAGAAAGGTTTGACCGTATTCCAAAAGTCTGTAGTTTTTGTACCTCCAGAGCAGCGTTCTAAAAAATAAGTTTTAATGGATTTTCTTTTCAATTTATTAACAAAATTTCTTTGCTGCCTGAATTTTGCGATTTTTTGTATACTGAGAATACAGCATGTGTTTTCTGTAGATGGCCTTCCTCAACTCACCGTTCATACATGGCAGTGGTTTTCGTCTAGGGTACCGTAATATCAATGGTGCATGCTTATTCAATACATCTATAAATTCATTTTCATAAAAGAGGAGATGGTAGATATTATTTTGTTTTGTGACAAATCAACAACAACACTCCTAATAAACTGTTGCTATCAGAATCTGCTGACAGTTGTCTTTTACGTGTAAGGAGTGTGTCCTTTACATCCCGCGCTAAAGGATGTATTAAAGTCGTTCCTCATAGCTGTCTGGTGTCTCTTTCACATAAAGTCGGCGTTTTCCTAGAGAAAGCCATTTGTTATTTTATTTATGTCAAATTCGCAGTCATGTTAGGATTCTAATAATAATAGGATATTATACATTATGATACAGCTATAATTTTAATCCAATCAAAAACAATATGGTTGTGATCGTCTTCCGTAATTAGAATCGTCAAAATGAAATACAACCGAATTAATATCAAATGGTGACTTGTTTCAACCTCATTTAAAATATACCTTGACATTCTTTAATACTTATACATCACGTTCACGATCTTTTATTACAACACATTTTGTTCCTGTTCTAGTTAAAGGACTTTATCAAACAGAATCATACAGTTTACATGTAATGCAGTTAATACGCTTTTAAACCACAGAAGAATATTTCTATTTTCCACACCTTGTGGTGTGGGGTCGCTATTGTGCATGCGAAATATTAATTGCAAACCCCATTGACTGGCTATTTGCTGTCTCTAGAATATTTTATTTTTTTCTCGATCGACACTTCAGAAGCTAGAAAACAATATGATGAATTTTGTCTGTCAATCATGCAAACAATAACTTATGCACATGACAGAACGCATTCTCAATGCACTACATACACAAACTTTTGATCCATCATTTGTCCATTGGAGGTTGATTTAAGAGAATGAAACTGATAGAAGTTAAAAGTTTAATTTGGGCGATAAAGGGGAAACTTTATATAATTTATGAAAATGTGATGTGAATTCAGTGGCCAACCATCCCAATCTGGTGGCGAAAGAAAAGGTATTGTTCTGATATGCATAACGGTGTGTCTGCAATTGACGGAACTTCACATGAGATACAAATTCCATCCAATGAACCACAGGCACTTGTTTCATTCAAACAATATATGCCCCCTCCTCTTCCTTACTTCAAGGTAAACATCTACCCTTTTCCCCTTCCCCACTTCGCCTCAATATTTTTCGCTTATTTGTGATCCTTTCGCTGACCCAAATATATCGTTACACTCCCGAGATATTTCTCTTTTCGACTGCCACATTTAAATATGTCTACCGGGCCCCCCTCAGACAAATTGGACTAGAATAGTCAGCCAATGTGGCTTATTAAAAACTTCAGTCAATGAAACGGATACAACCACTTCCGGTTTGCGCTGGATTTTTAATATGCATTCGGAATTCTCTAGACCGGCCATGTGTAACAATGCCACATGATCATCTCCTCTCAAATGTAAAGTAAGCCTTTAGAATACAGATAATTGTTCCAATGCAGATTATAAAAATATGTTCAACTCCAAATTAATGACATTTGATTTTTAAAGCACCTTTTTTTTATTTTTCTAAATCAATTTAAACCGGATCGTAAGTGGTTGTATTCGTTTCATTGACTGAAATTTTTAATAAGCCACATTCGCTGACGGTAGATATATTTAAATGTGGCAGTCGAAAAGAGAAATATCTCGGGAGTGTAACGATATAATTGGGTCAGCGAAAGGATCACAAATAAGCGAAAAATATTGAGGCGAAGTGGGGAAGGGGAAAAGGGTAGATGTTTACCTTGAAGTAAGGAAGAGGAGGGGGCATATATTTTTTGAATGAAACAAGTGCCTGTGCAATGAACCCCAACACAAAACTTACTTTCAGCAAACCAATTCTTTTCATTGATTGATATGAAAAGAAAGTTTATAAACAGTGATAATCATAAATTCCATCAATATCAATAAAACAATTACCTTTCATCTTAACTGAACTTGAGCCGTTGTGGTCGTATGGTAGTTGAATTTACAACTACCTGTGCAAGCATTGCCTATCACCACTTAAGTTGTGAGTTTGAACCCCATTCATGGCGAGGTGTACTCGATAAAACATTATGTGATAAAGTTTGTCAGTGACTTGCGACAGGTCTGTGGATTTCTCTGGGTACTCCAATTTCCGCCACAAAAGTAGTAACTGAAATATTTTTAAAAGTGGTGTTAAACACCTAACCTCCAATGGACAAATGATGGATCAAACGTTTGTGTATGTAGTGTATAACATAAAACTCCTTTGGGTCATAATGTGAGAGTTATCTGTTGGATTGTGCCCAAAAAATATCTACTCCTTTTGGATCAAACTATTTTACTTCATTTTAGAAGTAGCATCGATAGACCATTAAACGGCTACCTCCGTATTCCTGTAGTAATAACTATTTCAGTATCCCGAAGAAAATATATAATCAATGATTGGGGGCTTATGAAAAATAACTATTTTGGATGAAGTGGTGTTTATTTTATTTTTATCTTACATTTGTATATAACTGTTATACCATCGTTTTTTACGGCAAAGATTGCTTCTCAAATATCAAAACGTCATCTAAGCGCTTGGAATATTTGAACATTTTCCCGTCGTTTTTCAAGAAATTTAACACCTCGTGAAACCAAAAAAACACTTTAACAGTATTTGTGTTTTATTTATTTTAATAATCTGGTAAAATATTTTTCTGGTGCACGACTGCGGAGGTGCTTAATTTCTTCGAAAACCGTCCAAATATCGCGGGCAAAATTCAACGAAATACAGAAAACAAATAACGCTCATGACGTCACAATGACGTCAAATACGTATCGATTTTGTTGGAAACAAGTTCTAACATCAAAAGTATGATCTCGTCTATAATACATCAAATTTTAATCAAGTATTTTCTAAGATAATGATTCATTAAATCTGGGGCCATATATGGCACTTATAGTCCCCAGTTCTTTTCATGGCATTGACGCCGTATTGCATGCACTGAGTTTTTCTCTTGGTTTCAATGTACACAAACTGTATTTAAAATAAATACAATTATTTACAGAAACATAAGTTATTTACTGATGAATTTCATTACTTGAAATGAATCATGAAATGTACAGATTGTGTATATAATGGTCTCATATATACAATCAGAGGAGTGAAAATATTGATTTTAAGGGTCTGGCTGAGGTTATAAATAAATTAATATTTAACAACCTCCACAATCCTCCACCAACAAAATATTTTGATATAATCATTAACCCTCTATACTCAAAACAGCTGCTCAATTTGGTGTTGGTGGAAGACTGTGGAGGTATATAAAATAGCTAAAATGTACATTAAATATGTCGTTTGTAGTCCATTTTTAGCATTATTCGTCTAATTATGATGTCATTATGACGTCATAACGCACCCAATTTCACGGAAAGTTATATTTTTTGAAAAAAAATTTATCTAACATTTAAATTAGTAAATTGTTTTTATTCTATGTCGAGCATTATTTTTTAATATAATGTGGGGCCAATTTTGCACCTTAACACCTCTACCTCTTTCAAAAATTTCTAAAAATTTCAAAATTACAAAAATTTCAAAAAAATTCAAAATTTTCATAAGACTTGTAGTCACCATGTAAATTTATATTGAAGTCTACTTTCTCAAAAGAATCAAACTCTTATGAATGACTGGGGAAATAGCATAAAAATGTCCATGAGACAATATTCAGATTTATAATGCAAAATACTGGCAAAAGATGCGTGATTTTATTGGTCTTTATCATTTTGAGGTGATCATTCAACTATGAGTCTAATGTTTTTCGGTATAATAAAATACTTATAGACTGTGTATTCGGGAATAGCAAGTCAATAAATATATAATATTGACCGGTCAATAGTTTAGTTTATTACCTAATAGTATATTAATTACCTTTTTATTGGGAATATTTTAGTTTTAACCACATTTCACTTTTAATTTGTTTCTCGGGCAATAGAACGACGGTCGTTCTATTATAGCTGTACCGTTCTATTGCCCACGACCTTTTGACCCGCTTATGATTGGTCAATTACGACCCATGAATATTCATTAACTCGACCAAATCTTTATCAATGCGTCTAAATTCCAAATGTAATAAAACGTTCGAATGATTCAGTTATTCACTGACAGACGACAACAACAAACATGGCTAGAAGTGAAAGGTCTCTTAGTGTTGACGACGAAGATTTAGAAGCATTAATAGATAATAAGGATTCGAAGAACACAAAAACCTGCATTAAATCGACCTTTTGACTGCGTTTTGTGCAAGCAGGAATAGTCTCTTCCACGATCTTGAGCAAATGTCTGAAGCTGATTTGTGTAGCCAGTTGAAATCATTCTATGCCGCAGTGCGAAGTCAAAATGGGGACTTATATTCCAAGAAGTCTATTATATCTATACGGTATGGAATTCAGAAACACTTTTTGAAGATTAAAAATATTGATGTAGTGAACAATGACGCTTTCAAACCAGACAATCTAGTATTTCAAGCTATGCTAGTGAAACTTAAACAGGAAGGGAAGGGGGCCAGTGTCCACAAACACCCTATTGAAGTTGACGACATTGCCATGATCTATAAATCATTCAATCTAGATGTACCCAATGACCTACAAAACAAAATATTTGTAGATTTCATGTTGTTCTTCTGTAACAGAGGCCGGGCGAACTTGCGGGAATTGAAGAAAACTGATTTTAGCTTCCATGGAAGCGGTGACAACAAATATATAGCACTACGAGATCATTCAACAAAAAACCACCGTGGTGACAGCAAAGATGACAACGAAAGTCAAGTTGGACGCCTGTATGTGATTGACCGGGCCCGATCAATATAATGTTTTCTTCCGGATTTTGTCCGAATTCGTTTTACAATATACAATAACAAAAACATGTCGTCTGACAGATTTGCATGTATTGAGTATAATATAACAAATAGTTCATGGCCCTTAGTGCCGTGAACTATTTGTTAAATATTATGTAAATATGTCCCGATAACGTTCAAGTGTTAGCGAAACATGTCAATTAAATAAATCATTATTAAATTGCTTCCTCATGGTTGGTGTTATCTGTAGTCCATGTGGCAAAACTCAAAACAGTAAAATATAAGTAAAGTATACCTTGTATTGTAACAATAGATGATAAACTACCGAAACGTCATATCATGGCATTAACAGAGGTACACGGCAACTGATAATGATCGTTCCTTATGCACATGCTTATTAAGTAATGTTCACTTTAACTTTTTTGCAATGAAACAATCATCTATTAAAATCAATATGGGATAGATTATTATCGTGGAATGCATGAGAATACTGCACCGAATGAACAAAATGCAGATGGATATCTTTTGTTATTATGTGTCCCTATTTTTTTTTATTAAAGCGTTGACATTGATATATTCTATACAGAATGTAAGTCACAAATTGAAATCTGGCTGGTGTCATCAAAATGATAAATACGCAGCCATTTTAGCCGAAAACTGTAATCTATTACTTTATTTTTTATTAAATAAGACTCAAATGATAACGCTATAAATTAATTAACTATTCCAGTAATCAAAACATATCTAATTTAATAGATGTGACGTGTTTCTCGGATTACCTTCATTAGACTGAAAGTAAAAAAGATTGGAAAGCGACATAATTTAACAGGATAGCCAAAATGGAAGGTTACATGCTTGTTGGAGGAGAACCTTAATTCAAATAATCATTTCAGTAGTTAAGAACTGTTAATTTCAATAATAAATATATCTAATAAGCCATTTCAGTGCCGAAACACTGACTACAGCGTGTGTAATACCCTCGGTGACTAATAGCCCACCAATCAGAGGTATCGACCCAGTGATAGGAGTTAAAACGTAGTTGTCTAATTAAGAATGGCTCCACCTAAGAATCATGCAGTGGGTGATATATTGATAGTTGCAAAATTGGAGTCTATATGGCTCATATATTGCATTTTGATGGAAAACTCATAAAAATAATAAAAGAACACATGTATTGACTTTGATTGCTATGGTTACAGCTTCATCATAGAACCCATTTTATTTCAGTCTTCAAATCACTAAATTTTCACTTTGGCCACACAGATTTATCAAAAAATATTTTAAAAAATTCATAATATAATTACATATTAGTGATGTTGACGATTTCTCCTAGAAATTAAAATATATGTACAGAAAATACAAGCTTGCCAATTATTGTTATCATGGCAACCAAACAGCCTCATTTCGCATCATAAAAAAAAACGCAAAAAATTTGGATTTTCATTATCTATTATCTCCTGTGAACATGATGGTATGTGAATGATGCTTGTTTGTATCCATTAAATCGTTTCTAGCCTCTTTTAGATTTTTTGGAAAAAAGTGTTTTTGCCCCATATTTTTTGTTTTTTAGCAAATAGTATACAACTACATTTTTTACAAAATATTTCTACTTCTCTAAAATGTATTTACTGATATTGTCTTTTTCACATAGCTTATAACCAAACTAAGATTTCCATATTACTGATTTTATTACTAGATGCCAACTCTTAAACTGATAACAATGAAAATTTAAATAATGTCCATGGTTGCTATGGAAACATAAACACAGAGTTTGATAAATCTGCAATTCAAACACAGCAAAAATTGTTTTCTAGCATTAATTTCTCAATCATTTAATAAAATCAAATCTGCTAATTTTCCAATTGTAAATTTCAGGTAGTATAAAATTATGGTACTAGAATATTTATTGTACTATATACATTTATTATACAATTCTAGTACTATTATTTTAAGTCACGTTTTAGATACTAAAGATTTGTTGTAGTAACATTTTACTATAAACGTATAATGCAAATATGGGGTGCTAGTCCTGATTACATTACAATGTATATTAAAAATATAAACCGAAACAAAAAGGATTAAGAAAGTTGGCATTGTTTGAAGAGCAGCAGGCCAAATTTACGGGCTTATTTCAAGGCTTATTGCAATCTTACGACTTTTCACAATGTGCCAGAGGGTTGTATCTTGTTTTGCAAATCATATTATGCAAAATTACCCCTCTTTTTAACATTATAAATTCCTATAATGTAATCCTACAAATAATGCCAGTAATACCTAATACCTATGTCTCGTCAGCCTAGAACAGAATATTTAGATTATTCAGAGTTCACAGCTTAGACAACTTCTGTCATCTGAATAGCTGATTCAAGATCCCTATATTCTACTGTTTGTAAACCAAAGACCATAAAATTGGTATTTGTTGCTTCTGCACTCAGCACGCAGCATTAAGAAGAAAGAGCAAAGACTGGTTGGCTCGGAATCAGGATAATGTGTCTGAGTGGGCAACATGCCTATCCAGGACTGTTGTTTCAGTGAGCTAGCACTATACAAATGCAACTTAGTGTCTTGGTCTAGTACAAAACAGACACCATCTCATTGAAAATTAACTTGATCTCGCCATGATATAGCTGAAAATTGCTGAGTTGGAGTTAAATAACAATCATTCACTCTACTGTTTGTTGTTTTGGGTTTCGAAACGATAAAGAAAGTCTTGAAGAAAATGCAATCTGAATAGGACGGAATAGTGCAGGGTGTCAAGCCAATTGTGACAAAAGTTATATAGGAAAATATGATTTTTTTTTATGAAGATATAGGATAAATAAAAGTTATATTTAGCAAACAATACATGGCCTCCACCTCCCTTGTAGCCATTCCTCACCTCCTTTATACTGATAAATGACCAAACAAAAACCAGTATCATTAAACAATAGTCTCCCATTGCTCTTTTTACAAAATAAATAAAAATCAGACACTGAACAAAAAATCAACATTTACTTTTTTTCAAATGGTTGAACATTACAAGAACATGACAATTCCTTTAAATTAATTAAGGGACACAATTTTGATATAATGACTTCTAAATTGTATATAATATTGTTTGTGAAGAAAAAGGTACCTATTCAACTTTACAAAGTTTGTTGGAACAAATGCTCTGTAGCAGGACTTAGGGTTTACTTTTTTCCAAAAAGCCCTGAGAGTTAATTTGGTACTGAGTAGCAGACGACTATATAAATGTGCCTTGCATTGCATTTACTGGTTGGTCAGATGTCACAATTTCATTTCCTATGGTATCCTCATTTACATTTTCTATCTTTTTCTTAACATTATCCCTTCTTCTTTTGATGGCAAATAAGGGTAATAACAAAATTACCGAACTCCGAACAATCTTACAAAGGGAAAGTCAAAACTCATAATTATATAAACAGACAAAATCAGTCAACAACCGGAAAACTGTGAAAACCGTAATGACCCTGACTTGGTACAGGCATTTCTAAAGAAATGGTGGGTTGAATCAGATTTTAAGGCGCCAAACCTCCCGCTCTCATTACGGTTCAAAGGTTCCGGCTGTCACTATAACAGTATTTAAATACAGGAACAAAATAGGTAAAATAGTTGTCAAAGCAGTACCGTATTCGGTGACGTAAATGTTAAAAATATCTTTACGTCACACATTGAAAAAAAAAATATCCTTGACATTTTTTGACTTCTTTATCTATGTGAAAATGCATCGCTTATAATTTTTTCTGCAGAGACGGAATATATTTCGACAAGATCTTGGTATCGGAATATAAATTTTTTAAGAGATCGAATAAGGCGAATCTTTTAATAGCCCTGGTTCAGTAGCCTGTTTCTCAGATGAAGATGACGTTTCAGGAAATCAGAATAATTGCTACTGGCCCTTGTATAGCGAATCAATTGCGAGATGTAAACACCATATGCAGGAGAAGCTGGTATATTGTTGCACATGTTTGGAAAATTTATGATTTTAAAATTGAAGTCGTCCCGCTTATCATAAATTTTAGTACTGAGTTGACCACTGTCGTCAAATTCGAGGTATAAGCCCAAAAATGATGCGGACGAAGCTGTATCGGTGGTCTCTTTAACTTCCAGCTCTGGAGGATATATCAATGGAAGAAATTCTGCAAATCTAGAATTATTGATAGATAAAACGTCATCAATATACCTGTATGTGAAATTAAAGGCTCTAGCCTCATGAATCTTCTTATCTTTTACAAGCTTTTGAAGAAACTCCGACTCATGTGAGTATAAAAATAAATCGGCTAGAAGAGGGGCACAATTCGTACCCATTGGCATGCCGACGACCTGCTGAAACAGTGTCCCTCCAAAGGAGACAAATATGCTATCGATGAGGAACTCCAGCATACTGATCACTTGTTCCTCGGAGTAGCATGTTTTACCTTTTTGAATTTTGTTTGAAAAATATGTGGCCTAACACAACAAATTTTGAGCCATAGTTTCTATGACTAAAAGCTTTATGAATTGTTTCTTTTAAGCGGGTTTTTAATGATTGATTCGTGAACGATGAGTCCTAGTGATGATGGAGTTGATGGACATATTTTCTTGACATCATCTTCTGTGTATAAAATACAATCTCCAATTTCAAAAGATTTCCAAGCAATTACGTGTTTATCCCTACAAGACATTAAAATATTTTTTGAGTTTTGATAAACATTAACCTTTGCATTTTAAAAATGTTATAGGTTTTTACAAGTACACCACAATGCTAATCAGCATCCATCCTTTTTCTATGTAAAGTTTTGTACAGACTTATGAAGAATGGATATCTGTTAATGTAGCTGTTGTATGTCCTTATTTTCTTTTCAGTCACATCCAAATATTCTGAAGATGAACCGATAATTTACAAACTCTCATAATTTAAAAAGACCCAAGTAATGAAAAACCAACATGTACTGTTGAAAATTAAGGAAACAAAATATTGCAGTTTACACTGTCATGCTCTGAAGCCAAGTAATGTTATGCCAATTTTGAATTCAAAGGCACAAGGTGACACAATACTTGCCGAACATATAGCTACAATGTACAATGTAGTAGCAGGGAGAAATATACTTCCCCTGATATCCAGGATGAGATCATTTATATCATAACAAATCAGATTTGTATCGCAATAGTTTGTAACTGAATGCAACACTAATAATTTTTTCGCGCTCATAGCCCATGAAACAACAAATGTTTCGACAGGGTAACACATATCGTTGTGTCTTCTATATCTGAGCAGGGATCTTATCAGTATTTGTGTCTGCGAAGGCAAGAAGGGCATATTTTGAACTATTATAAACATACTTTGTTAACTCAGGTAATTAAAATTGTACCTGGTCATGCCTTCTTTGATACTCTTAAATGTCCCGAGAATGCACCATTTTGCGTTCAGTAATAAAAGAAATTTGGCGAGAACCAACCCCTCTGCTGTCCACTTTATTTAGCCCCAGCTATGCCCCTGTACAGTGATAATTCCAATTATCTAACTTTGGTAAAATTTTCTTAATTTATAGCAGATAACTAACAAAAAATTGTATTGTATTTCAAGCTTTACAGAGGTAAATCATGGGTATTACTAGTACTGTTGCAAATTAACAGCGTTGTGACACACAAGGATATCCTATATCCCCAACCACTCGAATTTCGTCCACACTCGTATTTCGTCGAATTTACGTCACGCGCACTTTTCTACATTATGACGTCACTTCCAGCCTTCGTAAAAGTTGGGAAAAACCCTGCTATCTTGGAGAAACAAGCTGTAAATATGTTCATTTTAGCGTTTTTATGAACTGTTGACTTCTTTCAATTGTTTACTTTTCCCGTTTGTTATTTTTATGGCTTCCGGAAGTACTGGAATGGCAAAGGCAGTTCCATACACACACCGGAAGATATTACATATGGGATTTACTTGGGCAAAATTAATGGAATTAGAATCCGGTGCTCGTTTTTTCAGTTATTTTCCTTTTGGTTGGCAAGCACGCTACCCAGTAACGGTACTGACCAGTAAAGTTACTCAGGTGACATTAACAGATCTTAGAGCGCTCACGTCTATTGATCAAATCAACAAGCTGACGCTAATTGCATTGGAAAACGACAAGTGTGTATCAGCCGTTTTACTTGCACCGGCAATATGTAACCTCATCAAAAACGAAAATACCCGTTGTAAAGCATTTCCGTTGAAAGTTATTTGTACCGAGGGACTTCCAATCGATTCGATATGTTCAACAATAATTGGTCCAAAAGCCAACAAATTTGCAGCTGCATACGGTTGTACTGAAATGGGATTTGTATCTGTAATTTCCGTAGATTCAGCTTTCGATTACGAAAGTTATGCAGTGTGGAACCCTGTTTACGGCGCTGAAGTGAAAATAGTTGATGGAAACGGATATATCGTTCCAGTTGGTACATCCGGCGAGTTATACATACGAATCAGGGATCGTTTTCTTGGATATATAAACGCCAAAGAGAAAACTGAACGATGCTATGATAAAACAGGCTGGTACAAGTCAGACGATGTTGGATTCATGAAATTAAATGGTTGTCTCGTTGTGACTGGGCGGAAATCAGACATGATGATCATTTCTGATGAGTTAGTCTCACTATCATACTTAGAGGACATTTTGAAAAAGCACGACTGTATTTCGAATGCATACATTTATCATATTCACTATAAACAAACGTTTCACCAAGCATGCGCAGCCATACTTTTAAGGAAAAACAAAGTGACAACAGCCGATGAACTCGATCAGTTTATCAGAAAACAAGGAGGGAATTACATGTACCAACAACATATTTATTCTTTGCTTCATTTCCACTTACACATAGTGGTAAACTAGACAAAAAGGCGCCCATGGAAACAATCATGAACAGGTCGGAAAACAATAATTTCGTTGGCAGTATCTTAGGTTTTATCATTCAATATTTTCCATTAATGTTTGTTAATTTCATTACAGATGTTTAACTTTTTTTTCTTTGACCATTGTGTTGCCTGTTCTTCGATTTACGGATTCTGATTACCCCTTTCACTGTGTACCATTGACACCGGAAATTGTGTACCAGGCAAGCGGGAGAACAATGACGGATCGCACACACGAGGTAGGAATTTCATAATTTATTCCTGTTTATACTTGTATTATGTTGTCAAGGAGTTATATACCAATTTGTAAGAAATGTAGCAATGAATCGCAGCATATATAACTATGCAGAATGTTTTATGCGTCGTTTTAAGCTCGAAATAAGTGCATCTGGTACCTGTCAAAACAATCATGCGACGCTTTAAATCGACTCGAGCGTCATTGTTTGGACGCATATCGCGTATTTTACGGAAAAAATAGCAACTATTGGTCATTGTAACTTAGTGTCAATTCCACATTTTTGTTAGAAATAGCTTATTCTGGACGATTTTAGTCAAAATATGTTCATTGCGTTGTACAGCGAATTGTTCAGTACTGTACGGTGAATTGCCTAAAATAACATTCGTAGTACGGCAGCTTGTTGGGTCGACTTGAATATAAAGTGCAAAAAAAAGTATGAAACTGAGCAAATACAGGATCGCCACTTAAGCAATACGTTTTCATGAAAATTCCTATAATCGAATTGTTTGAATTAGCTTTAGACATGTTAATTTGGCATTTGTTTTTTTGTTTTTTCAGACATCATATCTTCGACCTGAAGGCAAGATCCAAAAAGCACATAGCAAAGTGGCCACGATTTCCGATCCTGACGATGCTGCGGCAAGAGGTGTGGCACCCATAAGACAGTTTCACAAGTGCGATGAAAGAAAGATACTACCACACAAGAGACTCGGATTAGATCTGATCTAATGAAATTACCTGCGCTTTCATTCACTTGGCTAGATATGTTTGATAGGAATACTAGTAACTGTTTCATAACTGACAGTAACGACCAGTTAACTGCAGAGATATTAGCCTTTTCCAGTTATAAAACAAATCAAAATAATTTATAATCTATGAACAAATGATTTTTTTTCTAAGACATTTGTTGTTTATTTTTTATTTATATTTTCTTCTTGCTATTGTTGTCCAAAGCTTGACCTAGTGAGATAAACTAGTTTCAAATATTCTTTTGTTTGTAGCACGTCTTTAGATATTACAACAGGTAATTGGGAGATAGTGCGTTCACACATGTTTAACTTAATGGGCATGCTTTTTTCTATTTGTTGATCCAACGTTAGGTATGAATAAGAATGGATATGGAGTATATTTCAAGAAGACAGCATCCAATCTCCAAAGTGACTGGCTTATCAAAAAAGAAGACCAAAGTCTTGTCTTGACCCGAGTCGCCGACATATTAACTGAAATCTGCTCAAAATAGGAGGTGCACATCTTCAGTGCATGTGTAATCAATGTGCAAAGTTTGAATGATGAGGAATGAAAACTGTTGGGAGTTTCAGATTACGCAAACTAGGTATCCCCCTAGTGGAACGGTTCATAGACCTACTTTCGGCGGTTCCGACGCCGGTAATAAACATCTAGAGGTAGCCACATGTTCTTCAAATCAACAGGGTGTTTACTTTAATTGTGGATAGCTTTCTCAATGACAGTCACACCACATCACCTTACTTTTATCTTCAATAGTTTTAATATGTGTCCTTTTTGTCAAACGACCGAAAAGTTAAAGGGAATAAAAACAGCTAAGGGCAAAGCAATGCATAAGGGAGATACAAAAGCAAAAAATAAATAAAGAGTTTCAAATTAACTTTATTAAAGATTTTTATAAAAATACAAACAAGAAATAATAAACAAAACTTATGAAAGCACTATCTTTTTGCTTTGGAAAAACCAATAAAATATAAATAAAATTAACAAACATTCACTAACAGCTGATAGACAATCTTTGGCACAATATAAAACATAACAACATGTATGTATGTAGAATACTTGTTCAAGCCAAATACATGTAAATCATAGATCCATGTCAACCTCACTGGCTTCTTAAAAATGAAAACTGCTTAGGACAAACATACAAGTTACTTTTATCAGCAGTGGAATAAGAGCAGTGGCCACAGACATGATGAAGATGTCGACTTTCCTCCAATGGAGATATCTCAAAAGATTGATCTAGTTCCATCTGAAAAACACAAAACACGTTGTACTTTTAAAATGAATTGCAAAACTAAACTTGACAGCAATTTTAGAAATTTACAGAATATACGGAGGTTTCAGCCATGTACAATGTAGTTTCTGAGAAAAATGCTATTAGGTCAGAATATTCGAAGAACAGATGGAGAAGTGAGAGATATGTAAAGGCACAGTCTACGATTGCGTAATCCACGTAATCCCAGTCAGTACCATATGAAAACGTGTCACAAAGGAAAATTTAGCAACAGAAATGTTGGTAGTAAGGAACAAGGAGCTGTAACAAAAATATATGCAAAATTCACGTCTATGCCATATGCGTGTAAGGAACATATACAGGTATACGTAGTTGCCAAATATGAATTTGATGAGCAGAGAAAATTGAAGATTGATCACATAGTACACGTATAAGCTTAGTTCTAATAATAAAACCCTAAATGCTCGCTTACTCGCACGGGTTATTACGGGATGCCATTACACGTAATGGAGCAGCCGCCGAGATTTTTTGCGCTCGCTTACAGAGTTTCTGACGCCTGCATTTATCAATAATAAGACATAACCTTTCCTTTTGTCCATTATTATAACAAGTTTTTATCACCTACCAGTATTTTAGAATGTAATTCCCACAAAATAAAAATCCATGTTTACTCTCACTCTGAACATTTTGAATTTCGTCATTTCCGGCCTCACTATTTGGATGTCGATACCATATTTGGCGATTAAGGCGTGAATGTTTACATCAGCCGTCGTAAGCATCGTAGTAAGAAATACAATATTTAGAAAAGCTCCGCCTTCTGTAGTTTCCGGTTATGACAAACGATCGATAAATTTGAACAAGGTTGTTGCTACCTTTGAAAAGCATATATTTCTCAGCCAAACCGATATAACAAGGACTGGGATCATCAGTAATAGTTATAATGAAATGTTTGAAGCGTAAATAGTGAGTTTTTATGTTTCAACTGCAACTTTTTTTTTGCTCCATTGTGACGAATGGGACCGCGTTGTAGCTCTGCCGAGACACAAGTTTGTCACAGGAGCAACATTATTGCAGCTAGTATAAGCTTAGCAATACAAAACATGATGCCAAAGGAGTAGGTATGATAAGGGCAGAAATTGGCCTAAAAAATAGACAAATTATAAATGAAACGTATAGCTTTCGTTGTTTCTTGATTTTATAAGACCTTTACCCCAACTACTATTTTGGTAACAGTTTTCCATATTTGCACGTGCGATGACGTCACACTAGTCAATGAAAAGTCTATCGTTTCGTGAAAATATATGAAATCTAACAAGAAATGTGTATTTAATGTCAATTTTCAGTATAACCACAAGCAGGTACCAACGGCATATTTTAATATGATGTTTAATATATATAAACACATATCTCATTTAATTTTTGTGTTGGTACCCGAGTGTGGAGAGTATGAAATCTGCAATCAAAAAATAATTTTAAGGTCGATTTCTCGTCAGCGGCCATTTTTTATTGACCGTTTTCATCCGTAATAGACAGAAATAGAAATCGACCTTTTAATCTCATCCAAAATAAAGTTGGTTATCGTAGTTGTTTTGCTACGGGAGTAAAACTTGAACAATTTTTATGAAACAGTTTTGACGTTAAATAAATTTTGGAGGTGCTTTATTGCCGACCTGATTGTGCATTGAGTCCGACGTGTTTTTTTTTCTAACCCTCAGTGGAATTTCATGTGCTACTATACTAAAGTATACTTTAATATTATCCCCACAATTCACAAAAAGTACAGAAAGCAAAACAAGTAACCAAAAAGAAAATTAGTACGTCAGATTATCTTAGAAATTAATTCATTGGACATGTAAACACGTCATCGGAACTTTCTATTTTTAGTAGTCCCTTTATTTTATTTTTCTTTAAAGTAATATGAAACGAATTTTGGTGAAATAAACATCTTCAAAAATATTCTTGATATGTTTACATTCCCTAAAAACTAAACCATTCGTGCATGTTTGAGGACGAAAATCGCGATCATCTGTGATTAAGAACAGAAAATCATTCCATCTCGTACGTGTTTTGTCAAGACAATGGCGGCTAATTAACTTTCGGATGCACCGTTCCGATGATTGCCGATCATGAAATTTCATCACCAACGTAAACAGGCGAGCACATGTAACATTCTGGTTTTGAAAGAAGTTAAATTTCTTGCATTTCTTGCCTTGCAAAGAAATTATTTCATGTATGTTTTACCTTAAAGATTATCAACTGCAATGAATTTCATTCTGACTTAATCAGTTTATTCGAAAAACTGGACAAAAACATTGAAATCGGTAATAATGAATGACACGAGGTCCCATTTGGGGAAATCGAAACAGAACCAAGAAATCTCGGAATTCAAAATCCTCGTCGGAACTAACGTATCGCATGTGCAAACTGTGTAAATTATTATTAGTATGTACATTTCAAAACCATTACGATGAAAACATTTGGAGTTGTCGGAGAAGAAAATAAAAAATCAACAAGAAAAAAAATGCCAAAAATACGACTTACTTTGTCCATAATTTGTCACCGTTATTTTGACACCAACCATTTCATAACTTGGTTCGGTTATTTCCTGGTTTGTTTTGGGGACAACCAATTGATTCCGGGGGGGGGGGGGGGGGGGGGGTCGGGGGGCTGGCAGATTTGGTAAATAAAATAAATAATCTGGCCACCCAAAGTTGGAAAATAATTCTGGCCTTTGCTTCATAGAAAATTTAAAAAAATCTGGCCTGAACTGAGTAAACAATGTTATAATCTGTCCTGCACTATGTATCGAATGAATTTTCTGTCAAATATTCTAACCTGACTAACCCTTCAGAATCAAATTATTTGCCTATATATTATTATGAGATCAAGAATGTGTGCTTTCTTTCATATTCTTGTCTCTTAGGCCAAATAAATTTTAAATAGATTTGAAACAAAGTAGTATTCATTTTTAATAAAAAAAAAATACTAATGTTTTAACATAATTACAAGTTGCGTATGCAGTGTTCCCTTACTGGGCCCAGCGAAATTTGCTGAATTATACCAAGGACGTATATAAGATTCTATATACGTCCTTGATTATACACAAAAGACATTTACGGCGGTTTAGATCATAGATGGTGATATATATTTATTTTCCAGGTAAAGAGATCCTTGTTTAACGTTTCGATAAGGGAAAATTATTTTTAATCGTGGATTGAATGGAAAGTAATGGAATGTAAATCCAAACGAAAATTATGTTACCTGTCAAGACTATAACGGAGCATGCGCACAATCTCTACCGAATGAGTTCAAATCTGAGGTCAATAGCATATGATTTGCATTATTGTCCGGGTAGCAAGAATTATCGAAGACAGAATAAAATGACGTTTTTTCCTGAATTATACATCGTAGCTCTCAAAAGGTGAATGGTTTACGTTCTTTATATATTTAATCTTTACATATATCAGAAATTTTTAGAAAACTGAAAATAATGATTTTGGCATTTCATATTACTTTAACAAATATATTTTATTTAGCTCTTTCGCAAAGTGAATTGCCGATGAATAATTGTATTAACGTAAATTTGAGTTATATATAGCTTAATATTAACGTTGCGGTGGCGTAATGGTTTAGCACACATGACTGCCGATAACAACATCGTGAGATCAATATTTTATTCTTACTTATTTCAATAAAGTATGGAAAAACAAACAATATATTTGATAATTCATAATTCATTTAATACAGTACATATAACGATATAACATGCATGTTTTAACATAGTACACGGATGTCAGGTTTTATTTACATATTCGGTGTTTTGTTTATAATGGTCCTTTTGTTATCCTTACTAAGAATGTCATTGATATAGTCTATCGTTTATGAGTCAGTGCTAAATGTGTAGTATTACTTGGAATTTTAGTGGTATGATTTTACTTTAATAGGCCATGACCGATAATAAAGTATTACCAAGCATTCTATTTATATAATCTATCACATTTTACTTTTCTCAACAAAAAAAAGTTTGAAGATACAGTAAATATAAATTACCGTCTTCCAATCAAAGCATACTACCGTATTTGTACTCTTAGACATATCAGAATCGAAATAAATCATGGAAGCCAGAATGTGTTTTGAGTTTTAGCATGGATTGGCGGATATTAGTAAATTTTATCCCTCGCTTCTGGCTCGGGATAAAATACTATTCTCTGATGTTCTCGTGGCAAGTAGAATTTTGATTGGCTAAAGAGGTACTTTTAAAACTTCAGGGAAGCCGTGCGGTGACAGAAAATCAATAATCGCTCTCTGTGATCTTTGTCCAAAGATACACGTATCTATGTTTTTCCTATAATAAGGACATACTTATTAATGTTGGAACATTCAGATAAAAATGTTATCAGTCTCTAGATGTTATATAACATCTCGAGACTAATATATCCGCCAATCCATGTTAAAACTCCCAACACATTCTGGCTTCCATGATTTATTTCTTAATTATTCAACATGGATTATATCCTCTCCTGCCGCTGTTGCGCTGCTTTACCATGTTATGCAGTTGACTTGGTTCCTTTGACATTCTAATTACTGAGAATAATTTCCTCTCATGATTTAAAAAATAAAAAGATCAACATTCGGTTATCAAAAGATTTAAAAAAAAGCAATTTACAGAGCTCAGCATTGACGAGTTTCTGCGGTTGCTAGGGATAATATTTGGTTACTAGGGACATTGTAAGGTTTAAGGAATTCTCATAATATATACTGGTTAGTAAATGATAAGATGTCTCTTGATCTGCTAAGGTGCTGTTGTAGAATTTGTTTTCTTGATTAAATAAAAGGTCCATGAGATCTACAGGAAAATACTGTGCATAGGGAAACCTGTTGCTATGGACGGGGCATAACTATGAATACAAATATCAAAATGTATTTTTGAAATATGAAATGACATTTGTAGTGTGTATAACTTGACAAAAATGTACCGCTTAATCAAATATCAAGTCAAAAGATCGTAGATGTCAAAATTCAACCATTAATTGCAATAATATAGGCTAATTTAATGTTTGCAAAACCGTTGCTAGGGTGACAAAACTACACAAAAATACTATATGCTACCATAGAGAATTGGAATATTATTTTTAGAGTGTACATACACAGAATATAACATTTTGTCGAAAAGACTATGCAAGATATGTAAAATAAAACCACCATATTTGAATTTCCAATGATTAATTGGACCCTCTTCCATTTATGTTGCTAAGCAACAAAGGACAAAGTGAAATCATCCAAAAAAAAATTCTTACCTTTCAATGATTGTGTTTAATATTATATCTATATAAACAGTTTCTGAGATTGGGCCAAAACCTACCCTTATCATACTCACTCCTTTGAAAACGCTCCGATATGTAATTGCTAAGGCACAGACCATTTAAGGGGGGCTATGTTTTTTTCTAAGCAAATTGTTTCTTGATTATGAAGGAAAAGAATGTGTTTAAGAAAATGAAATATTTTGTTTCTGCAGTTTTCAGCACTGATGCTAAATTCCCCCTCCCCCCAAAATAAGTTTTTGCGTGTTAAAAAATATTTTCCGTTCGCGAGAAAAAAACATAACCCCTCCACTTAAAGTTAAACGGTATAGCGGTCTAAGAAAAATGTTACAGAACTTAGAGTGACGGAGGCATTATACACTCTTCATCGGAGTGGGAGTGTCATTATGTTAATATATGAAAAAGTCAAGGAAACAACAGTCCATCTCCCAAGTGACAGGCCCATAACAAATAAACATCTAGAGGTCACATATGATCTTCAATGAAGAATGTGATTTTCACCTCCCCCAATCGTAACTACATCGGCCGTTCTCGCTACCCTGCGAGAATGGTCGAGTAGTTACGATTGTCACCTCCCCTATTCCCCTATACTCTTGGGTTCCCATACTTACGTGTGCATGTATATGTTGTGTGATCAATGAAAAATCTACATTTTACACAACAAATACACTAGACTGAGAAAAATAGAAACATCTCAGATTGAACATCCCGTTTTCAGGATTTTCGTATGGCAATTCGCTGTACATAACATTTTGCAAGCCGCCGTACTGTCACATGGTTTCAGCTCTCAATTCGCTGTACAACGCAATGAACATATTTTGACTAAAATCGTCCAGAATAAGCTATTTCTACAAAAATGTGGAATTGACACTAAGTTATAATGACCAATAGTTGCTATTTTTCCGTAAAATACGCGATATGCGTCCAAACAATGAAGCCCGAGTCGATTTAAAGCGTCGCATGATTGTTTTGACAGGTACCAGATGCACTTATTTTGAGCTTAAAACGACGCATAAAACATTCCGCATGGTTATATATGCTGCGATTCATTGCTACATTTCTTACAAATTGGTATATAACTCCTTGACAACATAATACAAGTATAAACAGGAATAAATTATGAAATTCCTACCTCGTGTGTGCGATCCGTCATTGTTCTCCCACTTGCCTGGTACACAATTTCCGGTGTCAATGGTACACAGTGCCTTTGGTATATGAAATATTTTCAAATATAAAGCTCCTGCATGTATTATAACAAAACACATTTCTACAAAATAGTGATTGATAAATTATAGTTTTCATCAAGAGTTATCTCTCTTCGTGTGGTAAAATAGAAAATTATAAGGGAAAAAGAGGCGGCGTACATACGCTATAACTGCTAATTGTGAATTATTAGCAATTGGATAATATAATATATAAACAAGCAAACAAAACATGATAATATTATTCAAAATGTATCTTTGTCATCCTTATTTTTTCATTGCATTTCTGTAGTTCTCATGGTTATTTCCACTTATTTCTTTTTCTAAATTCAATTATCTCAAATGGTGGTCTTTATAATTTATAGTTTCAAACGTCCACCCCCTTTCCGAATAGGGCTGTGTGACATCACCTGCATAGTGATTATTAGTGTATCCTTTCCTAATTCATGACTTATCATCGGGTGCCACTAGTAAGCAGGAACTGTTCTCTCTTCTGGCTACCCCGTTTTGTATCTTCAATCTTTTCTTAGACGGTATACATAGACTAGCCCAAATAAAAAGATGTTTTATTAGATTATTTATTGATTAGTTCAGATCTTTAATTGTTTGCTAAAGTATAAACGTTAGAGAAAATAAAAAGGTGCAAGCTAGAATGGATAATCCGGAGGAGGTAGTTACTCAGTAATATATTACACCAATTAACGAAGATCCAGTTATTAATAATCAGTTACTTTGGAAAACTATTCAATTAATGGTTAGAGGTAAAACAAAATCATTATTTTTATTTAAACAGAAGACACAAAGGAAGAAAAAGAAAAGTTTCGAAAAACATTTTCAAATATTATACGGGTTAGGGTTATGGTGTTTAACGCCATTTTCAACAATATTTCAACTATGTCGTGGCGGTCAGTTTTATTGGTGGAGGTAACCGAAGTATCCGGAGAAAACTATCGACCTGCCGCAAGTCAATGACAAACCTTATTACATAATGTTGTATCGAGCATGAGCGATATTCGAACTCACAACATTAGTGTGATAGGCATTGACTGCACAGATAGTAGTAAAGCCAACAAGATGGGAGAATAGTAACAAGGAGGTCGAGAAAACTGAGAGCAAGATAAAACAATTAAGAGAGTAAAAACATAAACCGGAAAGTCAAATGGACAATAGAAGCCGAAAAGTGTTCCAAATATTTTGTAGTTTAAAATATATGTAGACAAGATGGTCTCTTGATTAACAATTGATCAAGGAAACTTAAAAGGTGTTCGACTCAGCGAAACTGAATATCTTATAATAAATAAGGGTAATAACAAAATTACCGAACTCCGAACAATCTTACAAAGGGAAAGTCAAAACTGATAAGTATATTAACAGACAAAATCATTCAACAACCGGAAAACTGTGAAAACCGTAATGACACTGACTTGGTACAGGCATTTCTAAAGAAATGGTGGGTTGAATCAGATTTTAAAACGCCAATGTTGATGACTCGACTTCAATATTAGATGACGATAAAACATTACCAGATACACCATTAGATATAGTCAATTGTTTATCATTCTGGTCTGATGTCGTTAATTTAGGAAAACAGAAGCAGTTTGGATTTGACTGTGTGGATCAGTGGAATACCAAGCAAAGAAATAAAATGGAATTTGTAAGAAATATTAAACTTCCACACATAATGTCATTCTGCCTTACACTTCAATTTTCATTGGTGCAAAAGATAGAACCATTAAATCTGGTTGCTTGGGAATTTTTGTTACTGGATAAAGTAGAACAATTATGGGGTGACAACCTTTAGATCTTGGCACAAAATTTCCAAATGATTTACACGCAGCCCCGTCCCCAAACGATAAAGTTAATAGAAAAATCAACCTAGTTTATTGATAAGAAAAGTCTGAAGATACCAAAGGGGAAATTAGAAGCCGAAAATCAAAGAACATACAATACAATGACCAAATGACAAAACGACAATGATCTACAAATCACTACACAGAAAACTAAAGATTGAGTAACAGGAACCCCAATAGAAACGGGGATGGACTCAGAGGAAACATTTCTTGTTCAACATATGTCGTGTTACTCTCATTACAAATTCAATGATAAGTCATGAATGACGAAAGCATTAGCATCTTCGATGAAAGACCAGAAATAAATGCCAAGCAGAGATATATCATATCAAAAACAAGATCAAACATACAAATGTATAATTGAAAGCATTCAAATTGACACCAGTCACCCACCATCCTCATATATTATAGTCCAAGCTCTACAATGTAGTTATTTATACAAATAAATTGTTATTATCTGATCTGTTATAGTTATTTATACAAATAAATAGTTATTATCTGATCTGTTATAGTTATTCATACAAATAAATTGTGTATTATCTGATCTGTTATAGTTATTTATACAAATAAATTGTTTATTATCTGATCTGTTATAGTTATTTATACAAATAAATTGTTTATTATCTGATCTGTTATAGTTATTTATACAAATAAATTGTTTATTATCTGATCTGTTATAGTTATTTATACAAATAAATTGTTTATTATCTGATCTGTTATAGTTATTTATACAAATAAATTGTTTATTATCTGATCTGTTACAGTTATTTATACAAATAAATTGTTATTATCTGATCTGTTATAGTTATCTATACAAATAAATTGTTTATTATCTGATCTGTTATAGTTATTTATACAAATAAATAGTTATTTTCTGATCTGTTATAGTTATTTATACAAATAAATAGTTATTATCTGATCTGTTATAGTTCTTTATACAAATAAATTGTTTATTATCTGATCTGTTATAGTTATTTATACAAATAAATAGTTATTATCTGATCTGTTATAGTTATTTATAGAAATAAATTGTTTTATCATCTGATCTGTTATAGTTATTTATACAAATAAATTGTTTATTATCTGATCTGTTATAGTTATTTATACAAATAAATTGTTTATTATCTGATCTGTTATAGTTATTTATACAAATAAATTGTTATTATCTGATCTGTTATAGTTATTTATACAAATAAATTGTTTATTATCTGATCTGTTATAGTTATTTATACAAATAAATTGTTTATTATCTGATCTGTTATAGTTATTTATACAAATAAATTGTTATTATCGGATCTGTTATAGTTATTTATACAAATAAATTGTTTATTATTTGATCTGTTATAGTTATTTAAACAAATAAATTGTTATTATCTGATCTGTTATAGTTATTTATACAAATAAATAGTTATTATCTGATCTGTTATAGTTATTTATAGAAATAAATTGTTTATTATCTGATCTATTATCTGTTTGTACATTTTTAATGACACTGTAAAAGATATTGAACAATTGTTTTCAGACTGCCATTTTACAAACAATATATGGATTTACATGTTATTTTCTCTACATGATAATTATAATATACATATAAAAATGGTCCATTTATGTTTGTTGTTTAACAGTTTTACTGGGGACTTTTTAAAATATGTCACTTATGTATTCTTGCTCTTCAAAAATTATAATTTCGAGTTTAAAAGAGATATTTCCTAGTGCTGAACGAATTGTAATAGTTTTAAAATATTACACAAATATAGATTTAAAAACATACTGTATGTTATCCACGGCAAGCTCAAACAATGGAACAGAAATGTAGCAATATTCGCCCAGTGCATTTCAGATGCAGTATGGAAATATGTCAGAACAGTACAAACTTATCTTTAAAAAGAGTTTGAAGATACATGTACCAAAGGGGTAATCAAAATTCGTAAATTGAAGAAGGACAGTCAACGCAATGACCAAAAGAAAAAGTAGAAAGGGACAAACAACGAACTACAAAACATGTAGATGTCCTTAGAGGGTTTAATTATATAATGCGTGTAATGTCTGAAGATGATTATTAAAAATAAACAAAAAGGAATAAAATCATTTGTTATTCTGTATTTTACTACATACAACATAAATTGTGTCTTGTATAACATTTAAATTGAAAAAAACCATAAAACACAACAAACAAAATATAACTCACTGTTACTTTTCTAAAAATAACAGATTAACGAACCCATGTTCATTATCAATGTGTTAATTGTTTTTCGTTTCAAACATATGCGACAAAAATCTATACTTGTAATTGCTTTACCACATGCGCAATACTTTGCCTCAATGCTGGTCATTCGGGTGTGCTTATCGACCACGCCAACAAAAGTTGTGTGCATACGATATATTGATAACGCCGAGGATTAACAGATGGAAAAATTATAGAAATGTCAAACGTAAGCAATGTTCAAACCTATGCATATACTGCGGAAACCGGCATTATTCCGTACACGTCTGTACCAGATCTATTGAAGCAAGCCGCCATAGAATGCCCTGATAGAAATGCATGTATTTCCTGCACAGTAAACAGAGAGCGAACTTTTATAACGTTTTCAGAACTTTACACAAAATCTGAACTATTTGCTAAGGGTTTATCAACTTTAGGATACGTGAGGGATAGCATTATTGCTATAGAAACAAGGAATACTCCAGATTGGCTAATATGTACATTCGGAATTCATATGGCAGGTTGTGTGCCATTAAATTTTGCATTTAGTAAACCAACTGGAGAGGAGATTATAAGGATTTTGAACTAAGTAGGCAAATGTGTTGCAGTGATTGCTGATTCCTCTAACATTGAAATTTGTAAGCAGCTTGTTGACAACTTGGAAGGATCTAAAACAATTGAAAGTTCTCTAATCCCGACGTTGAAAAATATAATCTTCATGAATGAAAACCGTGAAAGGTTTCACGGACACAACCATTTAGTTGTAAAGGGACTTTCAGCAACTGTAAACCTTCCCATTATTTCAGCAGACGACATTTGCGCCATTTTTCTTACTTCCGGGAGTACTGGAATGGCAAAGGCAATCCCATTTACACACAGGAATATGTTAATTGACAGATTTAAGTGGGTAAAGTTAATGGAATTAGAGCCCGGTGAACTCTTCCTCGATTATTTTCCTTTCGGTTGGCAAGCAAGTTTAACCAATAACGGTACTGACCAGTAAAGCTACTCAGGTGACATTTACAGATCTTACGGTATTCACATCTATTGACGAAATAAACAAGTTGACGCTAATTGCGTTGGAAAGTGAAAAGTGTGCCTCGGCCGTGTTACTTTCACCAGGAATATGTAGCCTCATCAACAACGTAAATACTGATTGTAAAGCATTTCCGTTGAAAGTTATTTGTACCGTGGGGCTTCCTGTTGATTCGTCCTGTGCAAGAATAAACGGTTCAAAAGCAAATAAATTTGCAGTTGCATATGGCTGTACTGAAATGGGCCTTGTATCTGCAAATTCCGTAAAATCAGCCTTAGATTACGAAAGTTATGCGGTAGGGAACCCTGTTGAGGGTGTTGAAGTGAAAATAGTTGATGAAAAGTGTTACATTGTTCCAGTTGGTATATCTGGCGAAATCTACATACGAAAGAGGGACGTTTTCTTGGATATATAAATGACAGAGAAAAAACAGAACTGTGTTATGACAAAACAGGTTGGTACAAGTCAGACGATGTTGGATTCATGAAATCAAATGGTTGTCTCGTTGTGACTGGGCGGAAATCAGACATGATGATCATTTCTGGTGAGTTAGTCTCGCCATCATACTTGGAGGATATTTTCAAAAAGCACGAATGTATTTCTAATGCATACATGTTTCCTATTCACGATAAACAAGCGTTTCAGCAAGCATGCGCAACCATACTCTTAAGAAAAGACAAAGTGACCACAGCCGAAGAACTCGACCAGTTTATGAAAAAAGAAAAAGGGAAATACCCAGACAGTTTTCTAGCAACTAGACATGTACCAAAAACATATTTATTCTTTGATTCATTTCCACTTACACATAGTGGTAAATTAAATAGGAAGGCGTTCATGGGAACAATCAAGAGCAGGTTGATCAAACAATAATTTCAACTTTCTGTCTTTAGTAATTAAAACCATCGTGAATGGAGGATAATGCTGTCGGATACAGTTTTGAAAAGGGACCAGCCAACATGGATTTATTTGGGACAATGGTTGGAAATTAAAACATTGTAAAATATCGGAAACTATCAAGGGCGATATTCAGTTAAACTTTGTACGCGAAAAATAGTCTACACAGCTGAAGCAACAGGTCCATGTTATATTTTGCATGATCGGTATATTAGAGTTTATGTAAATAAGCAACTATATATTTGAACAAAATAGGAAACTGTTTGTCAGAGTGTTTTTCTAAATAAAAAAAAAAAAAAAAAGTTGGCAAAGAAACCCATAAAAAGAACGTACTTTATCTATCACACATCTATATGTGAGGGTGACCATTTTTACTCACATGTAGAAAGCACTTACATGACTGCATTTCACTAGGAAGGGAGGTTTTGGGCCCAACGACCAAGCTTAACCCCGTCACTTTTTATTGAGGTGTCTGTACCAAGAGGGGAAATAGAACGGACGCATATTTGGGTGATATGCGTATCGATTTTGCCTCTTCACATTACATGACTGACTACGTTAGTACAGTAGTCAGCAAAGAATTTCATTAATAGACGTAATTAGCCATGGGATGAAATCAGATGGTCTTTGAAAAATTTAAATGTGTATCTCCTTCTGGAATAACCATTCGGTAACATTGATTAGCATGGTTGAGCTTGCTAAAAGTGTCCTTTTGTTCTTTTAGTAACTAGAGTGTTACATGGTTCTTTTATAGTTTTGGCCTGATATCCACAAATTCAATAAATTGTGATACATGATATGCTTTCTACGACATTTGAAATACGAGTATTGCATGACTATTCGATTTTGATATGGTTTTGAACTGACAAAGACCTTCGGTCTATATGTAAATAGATCTTCCAGATGATATGTCGGTTTGAATTTGTAGAAAATCTTAATTCAAATAAATATAGATTCGCTTTTATTAACATTTAATATGTGATTTTGTTTCGATTTTAGACCCCCAATAGGTGTTCTGTTTTGCTAATGATCTTTCAATTTTTATGCCATTCCCATATTTTTTCCATTACTGTATCCCAATCCCAACAATTCATTACCCGTTTTTGTAATCCATACGACACTGTCATATTCTCAAATGAATGGATATTTGAAGCCATTGTAAAATATTGAAAAGCAGGATTGGTTGTGAAGCGATCATTTGCGCATACATATATAACTGGCGATCTTTCTTAATATTACTTTTACTTTCTTCATAATAAGAAGCACCCAATCTAAATAACGACTTGAACTTGGGGTCACTTTGTATTCGTAGATTTCGTTGACAATCCATTTAACTTAGATGTACCTTACTGTCCGAGATAGGTTTTCGCCTTAAAACCAGTTTAGATCATTGTTTGTCCATTGTACTTTTTTATTTTCCCATTGCAGTGGCTGTCCTTCTTCGATATGTGGCTTCTAATTACCACTTTGGTATCTTCAAACTTTTCTTACGAAAATAAAGTTTCAACAGTGATAGTCAAGAAATCCACCAATATCAACAAAACGAATAACTGCATGTACATTTCATCTCAAATCGCTTAACACAAGTCCACGACATATGCCGATGGAAATTTAGGTCATGGTTTGGGACCTGAAAAAAAATGTGGCGGCGTTAAACAGGTCAATTGAATCCCAACAGTCCCCTCTTGTTAATTAGATCTATAATGGCAATAAAGATAAAACAAACAATAACACAGCATATACAGATTCACAGACCACTCATTATCATAAAAATTAACAACACAAACATGGACAGTACAATAGCATGGTCAGTGAATGCTCGTATTTAATTGACTATGGTTGTAAGAACTTGTAGCTTATAAATTCTTTGCATGTATAAAAATATCATTGCAATACCATTTCTTAGTAAAGGTACCGCCGGTTTTATTTTTATTTTGTGAATATCCTAGCTGGGTCGTTCTAAGACAGTAAAGGAAAGGCATAACATTCGTATAGAATTTGGTCTCATTCGAAACAAAATTATCTAATGATTTGTATCGATATAAATTTCTTCTATACCTGTGTTTATTGGAGTTATAGCATGTTTTAAATGCAAACTCTGTCTCTGCCCCCATCATTCTGGATTGAGGCAAATGACCAGTGGCTCAGTATATATTTCGAGACTATTGTTATTAGCGCTCCGGGGCTAGACATATCTATAAGATTTGTTGACATCTGGTCCTTTCTCTTGCTTTATAGACAGACACATTGTGCTTATAAGGTTTGCTAAAAATATGGATGCTTAACCGCCACTTTCAACAATATATTGCCGATTAGTTGTATTCATGGAGTAAAGATGAAACTATCGAACTGCTGCAAGTTACTGACGAACTTTACCTCATATAGTTACTCTGAGTACACCTCGTCACGGGCGGGAAAAAGCATAAATATGAGAAGAAAAACCAGAGGCTCTCAAGATCCTGTTATCGCCCAACTGGTTCAGATAGGCAATAAACAAAAACATATGACTTCTCGTTAGAGTATTCTGGCAATTTTCGATTCGCCTTTATCGGAAATTTTTATTTTTAGGAAGAGCAGCCGTCTTGAATGGAGGTCAGGTCTGTCGGGCACAATTTTAACAGAGAGCCACAGCCAAATTTGATTAAATTTGGTTCAGCAGTTTCAGAGGAGAAGATTTAAATGATTTATAATAAAGCAGCAAGGGACCATTGAAGAAGTTTCTCTTTTTAGTAATAGCAGCCACCTTGAATAGAGGGTGGGACTGTCGGACATAATTTTGAAAGGACCATCTCTTCCAGATTTAGTTTAATTTGGTACAGTAGTTTCAGAGAAGACGATTTAGATGACGATGGACACTAAGTGATGACAAAAACCCACACGACCCTTGACCAGGTGAGCTAAACATGATGCAAACTCTAGAAAGAGAATGTCCATCTTTAATGTTATCAAGTGCTACTCAAATAACATCGCATTTCAAATTCGAGTTAAAAAAAGTGTACGTATTTGAGAGAGAGAAAAAAACAAAAGTACATTTTGTCTGGTATATTATTTTGTCTGATCACCAGATCAACCTGTACTCTTCTGTTTCCTTAAAAGTAATAATGGCATACAATGTACCCGCTGTGTATTATATAATAAATGAAAACTTCTTAAGCGGTACGCAATATTGCAGTTTCAATTTTAAATAATAGGGGGGGGGGGGGGGATTTACCCCGTTGAAAAATATTTATAAGGTATTCAAAGAAAGTCCGCGACTAGACAGTACGTAAGTACTTTGATCGTTTATTTACTTTATCAAATCGATAACATACACGTATATAAATGCATATTTATCCTCATATTATGCAATTACAAATATTATCTACATCATAAACAATATACCTAGTTTCTAAACCATATCATTATTTAAGTTTATTTTGAAATTGCGAATTTATTCAAAGTCAAATGACAACAAAAACAATAAAAAAAAATATCATACTCTCGTGACAGCATGGCTCATTAACGATGACGTAGACAGGTGTGTATATAAATAGAAAGGAGGGTATAAGGTAGACAAGAAATTTCTTGATAGAATTATGTCAGTCGATACCGTTTGTCAACTAAAAAAGGGTTCCAACCACGACATATATGGGGAACCTCCTCCTCGTAAGCATTTAGATTTACGTTTTCTCCCTATTTTATTTTATTTTATTTGAATTTAATAGGAATGCGTGATTTGTTTTTAAGATAAAAATTAAAGAAAGATGTAGGTATGTACACTTTGTATAAATCTTTGTGCAGTTAATTAAGGATTTTAATTACTTTATAAAAATAAAACAGTTGAAATTTAAAAGAAATATTAGACATTCATAAAGTCTAATAATTTATATATCAATAATTTAAATGTATTTATATATAGTAATTTTATCTCTGTATTTTGCAGCATATCCAGGAACACCAACACAAGTGCTAGGTTATGGAAACCCACCGATCTTGTTAAAAACTATTATACGTGAAGATCCAGTCAACATAATATGTCCGTACTGTAAAGCTGACATCGTCACTTCAATACGTTATAAAACTGGTAAAGCTACATGGCTTGCATCTGGAATCCTGTGTTTCATTGGGTAAGTATTTATATATATATATATCTTTATTTCTGATAATACAATGGTCATATAACATTTTTACGTACAACAATACATAATAACAAAACAGCTATATACAATATGTTCAACATGAGAGAGAGAGAGAGATGTTAAATATGGACATCAGTATCTCGAACTGCTGGACTTGAGTACTCGAATATTTTATAAAAATCGCCAGTCATTTTGATTTCGACACAGTAAGGTTTGGTTGTACTTTATACAAAGGCAGTACCAAACAATCACCCACATTTGACTTAATGCTCATTTAACCAGCAAGAAAATTCATCTGTTTTCCCCCGAGATTCGACAATTTTTACCTGTGATGGCTGCGTGGTATTTCGTCTTAACCACACAATATAAGTATTATTTTTGTTGTTCAGTACATAGGAATATGTCACAAACAACGCATTGGACTGTCCTAAATCCCAATACCATCATACTTCAAAAGTGATAACGATTTATATCCAGATCAAATTAAAGTCTTGAATATCAACTGCCGTAATACCTGGCATAAATGTCCAAAAATTCACAGCATTTTTCATAAACTACAATAATGTAAGGAGAATGAAGTTTCCTTACCTTCAATTCACTTTAGAATATATGTTTGAATATTTAACGCACAGTATCCGGCCGATATAGTGTAAGTTGTCAGTTTAAAAAACACATTGTTTTACTCTTCAAACGACGATTTTATCCGTTTCACAATGATGCAGATTTAAAACAAAAGCACAACTCTCTCTATAACAACCATCCTTAGCTATCTGTTCACAGTCACTTTTAATTTTATTTTTCTGATTTCATGTGTCAGTGGTCTGTTGCAGTACACATTTAGCATATTCAGCAGACGGATTTGTCTCCTTCAAATATAGGTTTCTGTTTACCCCCGAAGACATTTTGAATTAAGAAATATTAACCAAACAGCAAAACACCGCTTTCAACCGGTGACTTGCCACGAACTGCTATATAAAAACAAATAACAACTTAAACTATACAGCGCAGAAATTGCTTGAAAATATAGAGTGATGTGAAGTTAAGAAAAGTTTATTTTTAAAATATAATATCAATGTGCATTTTTACTAGATATTATTTGAGGTACAAGACTTTGGAATGTCCTGTGTAACACTCTTGTATTGTCGACCACGTGTAGTTGAGGTACAAGACTTTTGAATGTGCTGTGTAACACTCTTGTATTGTCGACCACGTGTAGTTGAGGTACAAGACTTTGAAATGTGCTATGTAACACTCTTGTTTTGTCGACCACGTGATCAGTCGACTTTTCCGTTAAAACATATGTATTTACAAACCAATACAGTATTTAAAAACACTCAAATATAAATAATTGCAGCAATTATTAACTTATTATAAGTCGCTATGAACAATTTCAATGTGGTTGAATCTTAGTTTAAACAACTGACAAACAGAATGTACAGCTGGACAAATTGTTTTCCATTTCTTTTACACATCAAGAAAAATGTGTTTCAAAACACTCCAATCAAACGATAAAGAAAATTATTCTACATCTGACAATTTAACAAAAAGACTAAATATTCATGAAAGAAGCCAATTTTATTATGAGGCAGGTATTCTTGTTTTAGCACAAAATGCGAAAATCGTCAGCTATATCATGGCGAGACGAGTTACATTTTGATGAGATGACGATGATGATGATGATGATAATGATATCCGCTTTCCATTAGACAAACACATTTAGTTGGATGTTTATAGTTCTAGTTCATTGAAACAATAGTCCACGGGTAGACATGTAGCTCCACTCAGACATGTTATTCTAATTCCGATCCCACCAGTCTTTCCTCTTATTCCTTAGTGTTGCGCAGTTAGCGGACAAGCAACATATACCAATTTAATAGCTCGAACCACCGATCTACTTCGATCACTCGAGGTGAATATGCTAATCATTAGACCACCGATACAATACTAATTCTTATTACCCAATACAAAAAACTATACACAATTAGTAATAACGACGTAAGCCTATTAATTTGTTTCTGTTGACTTGTTGTGGCCAAGCATTGTTTATTTTCTACGTTTTCCCTCTGTGAATGTTGACAGATATATTTAGATTAATAAAGTTTTGAGGTAGGTTATTCATATTGTTCTATGTGAAAGCTTCACGTTTTCTTTTCAACAATATTCACATTTTCTTTGCTTTATAATTCACGTTTCGTTTCTACAATTATCGCAGGTTTTATTTGGGATGCTGCTTACTTCCGTTCCTGATTAAAGGATGTAAAGACGTGGTCCACTCATGTCCAAAATGTCATACGAAAATTGCAACATATGACATGATGCAGTGTGAGAAATGTTAGACATCAGTGCAACTAGCTGAACAATCTAGGTTCCCTTGCTTGACTTGTCGACATTTTCTGGGAGAAGATGGACGGCCTGTTTACCTGTTTATTTATTTTTGTACAATGTCAAGTGAATGACAACGTGAAATGTCCACTTTAAACAATGTTAGAGATCATTATATGATCAAATATAATTTGATATCTTAATATCAGATTTACTGAAATCAGTTCTACTTTCACTTTGCTTTGAAACATTATTTTTGAACGAATCTCATTGTGAATACTTCGATCTGATTCAACAATCAGTTGAAGCCAAAATCAATACTTACCATGAATTATAATTCTTTAAGTAAGATGTTCATGATGAAGACTGTTGATATAGGTAATTGTCGGTAATACAATCATTTCTGTGAAATAATTATTTTGTGCCATTTTCATAATCAAGAGTGTTTATAGGAACACGTGGTTGTTTTATTGGTTATGCAGTATGTATGTTATCATGTATTTTATTTTTTGTGTATTTCTCACAATGTGTTAAAATATGATTAAATAACAATTTAAATATAATCAGTTGTACATTTTATATTAGTAAGCATGACAGAAAATTCTTATTTGACAATAACATTGGCCTGTCTGTTTGATATATTTCGAGCGAACGTATTGCAAGAGAAAAGGACATTGTCACTCATGGTGAAGTTATTGTATTTCTTCACTAATATTATTTTTTTCTTTATATGTCGAAAACACTTCCCGGTCCTTTCCTCATTCATGACTTATCACTGGATTTGTAACTAGATTAACACGACGGTTGCCACTAGTGGAACAGGAACTGTTTACCCTCCGGGGCACCTGAGTTCACCCCCGGATTTTAGTGGGGTTCGTGTTACTCAATCTTTAGTTTTATGTGTATGTTTTGTAGATCGTTGTTTGTCCTTTTATACTTTTTCTTTTGGCCATTGTGTTGTCTGTTCTTCTTCGAAATATGAATTCTGATTACCCCTTTGGTATCTTCAAACTCTTTTTACGACAAAAAAAAAGCTTATTTCTATTTTCCCATCGCGAAGTTTACATTTATATGTGGAAACATTACAGCAGCACCTGCATATATCTCTCTCAGTTTATACGATGTTCCAGAGCTTGTGGTTCCTATCATAATTACCTTGATAGAAGGTTGCTGTTAACAAGGAAGAGTCTGAACCACGGGTCCTGGTGGTTAAGTTGAAGTTCCATTGGTCGTCATAATCACAAACTGGTTATTTCCTTATTCATGACGTTTACAGAGTCTGTGACAATAGTAACACGACGGTTGCCACAAAAGAAGCAGGAAATAATTACCCGTCTGGAGCGCATGAGCTCACCCTCAATTTTAGTGGGGTTCGTGTTGTTCATTTCGTCCTATTACATGTTCTCATATTTTTAGTTCCGAGTAGTGATGTCAGCTATATTTCCACGTAAAAAACTATGTTCTGTTCATCTTACTCGTATTTGTGGTCCATGTCTTGTAAAAGACATTTGTTTTTGTTTACGTATACTGGTGTCCAACACGATTTCCATATCACATCATGCTCGCGTCGTTTAACAGTAACACGACGGACGCCACCATTGGAGCAGGAACTGCTTACCCTTACAGAGCACATGTGTTCACCTCCAGTTTTAAGTGCGGTTCGTGTTGCTCAGTATTTAGTTTTCTGTGTAGTGTTTTGTAGATAATTGTTTACAAGTCCTTTTATATTGGCCATTATGTCTGTTATTTGAATTACGAATTCTGATTACATCTTTGGCATCTTGAAGCTTTTCTTTATTGATCGATTGATTAAATTAAAAACAATAGATTTTGTCGGAACAGTTCCAAAATTCGTTGAAAGTGACAAAACCAATACTCCTAACATATACATGACCGCTCACTTTTCTGGCTTGGTACAGGCACTTCAATAAAAATAAATGCGGGTTAAACTAGTTTCATGGGTCAAAACCCCCCCTATTAGTTATATGATGTGGTCATGTGCAAGCGTCTTTCACGTGTAAGTAAAATGGCAGCCATCAAACACAACAGGGCGAAGAGAAATGTTACAAAGAACGCTCTAATGTTGAACATTATACATAATATAATATATATAATCTTCGTGACACAGCAGTTGTCATAGGTAAACTATTAGTTCTATTAAAGAGAGTCCGATGGCCTTAACCATCATTTAAATATTTGAGTGAGTGAGTGATTGTTGTTTATAGCCAACTCGGCAATTTTTCATCTATATCATGGCGAGAACAAGTTAATTTTCAATGCGATGATGATTAAGTCCGCTGTGTACTAGACCAACACGCTGAGTTGGATTTGTATAGTGCTAGCTCACTTAAACAACAGTCCGCGGGTAGACATGTCGCTCCACTCTGACACATTATTCTGATTCCGAGCCAACCAGTCTTTGTTCTTTCTCCTTAATGGTGCATGCTTAGCGAAGAAGCAACACATACCAATTTTATAGTCTTTGGTTTGACCCCACCGGGGCTCGAACCCACGATCTACCGCACTCGAGGCGAGCACATTCACCATTACGCCACCAATGCGGTTTTTAAATGTTTGATAGTACACAAGTCCATCGTAAGATAGGATAGGAAAACAAAAGTAAACTTTGAACAAAAATATAATTGCCAATGCCATCTTTCGTCTGTATGCAAGTGACAGAATACTTTTCAACAAGGTGTTGATATCTTTCGTCTTATTTATACCCACTGTAGATACCATACGATTAATTGATAGATTGCTGTTATGTATATTTCAGTTATAACGTGAACGTCAGTTTCAGTTCTCGAGAAAATCAGAATATCCGGAGAAAACCATCGACTTGCAGCTAGTCACTGGCAAACTTTATCACGCTACGCTATATCCAGTTCATCTCGATCAGTACGGTAAGAACCTAACTGATAATTTTAGTGGTGATAGGCACGTTCACTGATTAAATAGGGAGATCTAAATCTAACTGCTCACTATGCCATGAGAAGCAGGAAACTAAAAACACGATTTTCTGCCCTTTGCATCAGGGTGATTGTTGTTTAACGCAAAGTGAACAATTTTCAGCTGTATCATGGGGGGAAATATTACTTTTCTGTGAGGTGATGATGATCATCATCTTGTACAATAAGATCAACACACGCTTTACTGGATTTTTAAAGTGCTAGCTCACTTAAACCACAGTCCATGGGTAGATTACGAGGAAAGTGTAGAATAGACTTCAGACAACTTTGCAAAACACGACACGTAATTTTCGGATAAACGTGTGCAATGATAAGCGCCATCTGAAGTTGATTCTAAATATATTTCCATACTTTCCTCGCAGATAAGACGGCATAACAAAAAGAGTAAGAGTAATAAACATGTATTCCATTGAAGAGCACATATATGCAAAAGTAATCAACTAAGGAAGCGTGAAGAAAAATATTTCAGAACCTGCTTAGTTTATCTTTTTTATTCATGAAATGAAAATCGTTACATCAATTTAAAACATATTATTCAATACACTATTTAAAATAATGTAATAAAAGACAACCATTAACTTATAAGCAGATGTGTACAATAAAATCATTGTAATCTATCTGTATTTTAACCCCATTGACCCAATGATGTTATAAATTGAATATGAATATAGGTTAATGATAATCAGATGCAGATCCTTCTAGATAACAATAATAATAATAATAATAATAATAATAATAATAATAATAATAATACTTTATTCTAACAGCTTGTGACAAATACAGAATAATAAATTAAATTATATACATGTATACAAATTTACCAACATATGGTTCAAAATTTAATAGTCTCTTAATACAATGGTACACAAATAATAAATACACATTTGGACATTGACGTCCTGCTCCAAGTACAACCAACATTGT
Organism: Bathymodiolus brooksi; assembly: GCA_963680875.1. Classification (NCBI taxonomy): domain Eukaryota; kingdom Metazoa; phylum Mollusca; class Bivalvia; order Mytilida; family Modiolidae; genus Bathymodiolus; species Bathymodiolus brooksi. The sequence continues at coordinate 48,064,526 of OY804576.1, read as the reverse complement.
CATTATGATCACAATGGAAGAAAATAATACATATTCATGCAAAAAAATATATAATAACAGCATTTATCAAATAGCCTGAAGCCTACTGTTTTTGTTTTTCATTATGACATTCGACCTAGTGACACTCTTTGTTCGCAATAGTCTCGCCATAGACAGGAAACTACGAACAAACTGATTCGTTAGCAATTCGAGTAGCTAAATGGAAACCGCTTATAGTCATAGTGTTAACATAAAGCTTATCTTTGCATTTCCAATGTAGGAACAGCAACTCACAGCAACTAACACTACATAGAATACCACATATAAACTACATATGAATATAACAAATATAATTGTAAAAGATTCTAAATTGTTTTATTACTGAATACATCTCTGCAATTTGATAGATTTATATTTGTTGGGTTCACTGAATTTTCTCGGGAATAGAATATAACTGTCACTCCCGTAAGAAAAATGATCAAAAGTTTCTTTGACATTTAGATGAAAAGGTATGGTTTATAAATTGCAAGCCTACACCTTACTCTACTATTTGACGTTTGTATTTTACTGTACTTCTTTCCATCAGCTGAGTGTTGTTTTACCTGTTTTTATTAGAATATTCGATACTAGTATTAGTATTGAATATAAATTCGAACTAATTATGGAGGTTGGGTTAAGGGCGTCATATTATTGTGCAAAGTCGGTTTTTGGGTATGCTTCGATTTGTGTATTATTGTGTTAAATTTGTTATAGAAGTCAGTATTGCAAAATTCTTACTTTAAATCAAGTTATTAAAAAAAATAATGTACTCATTTCTTATCTAATTCGTTATCACACATGCTTTACATTTTTAGAAACGTTAGCTGCAATCATAAATGTTAAAACATCCTTCCAATATATGGTACCGATCGTATCCTATTTCTGAGAATTGTCAAGTTTTCTCCAAGTAATCTACGATCGGACCAATCCACAATTGTTACTTTTTGGTCCCAAGATAATGGTGGAGGAACTGCAACATTATTCCACTTTATAACTATCACATGATGTCCTTGGTGCTCGTGTATTATCTGTAAAATTAGATCCCCTAAAACAAATTCGGTGTTCCATTGATCACGAAGAAAACTTTCTGTTCCAACGATTACAAATGTTCTAGATGATTGAACAGCTTCTGAAATGGCACTAGTTCTAGACCTGCCAGGAGTCATATCACGGTCTTCCATAAATACTGATAAACCGCGATTTTCAAAAAATGGTACGAACACGTTTTGAACAAGATCATATTCCTCGCAATTATAGACAATCATTATGTCATATCGAATGGCATTAAAACGCGACAAATTGCCAAAATTGTATTGACAATTTTCAGGTATTGCGATCCGATAAACTGGGACCAAAATAAATTTTGCAATCTGCCTCACAAATAAAAGATTATAAAGTTTTATCATTATAACAAATGCCATGCACATATCACAAGCAAATAAAAAGATAACAAGTTTTTCCAAAATATGCATATAATAATAGAAATTTTGTTCGTCATCAACAAAAAATCGAAATGCGTATCTCCAGTTTCCTTTCCTTGTAGACACGCTGTTAAAAACGTCCTCCCTCAATTTGTCATATTTAGAACGTGACAATGAAGTAATGCCTGTTGGAAGAACGACAAATAAATATGGTAATTTTATATCCTCGAGTAAATACGTCGTCGTATTTTCTATAAATATGTTTCTTTGTACAAAAAAGGTATGTTTGCCGTATGCGGTTTCACATATACACGAAAGCGAAGTTCCTATAAATTCATTTTTGAATGGCGAAATATGAACGTAATTGAGACCCGTTGTATGAGAATGAAGCGTTTTATTGTACAAATAATGAACAAAGGGACTACAACCATTGAATTTTTTTGTGCAAATATTAGTAATATCTCCATGAATATTTTCTAAAATACTGGCAATATTTTGAGATACCAAAATATCTTCAGAGGTCGACATGGTGTAAAAACGTAGATTTTCTATTAACATAATGTATCCATTTTGAACATGAACATAGTTGACAAGATCCTTTTGTAAATGGATAAAAAAATATCCAATTTTAATTTTGATTGTAAAAAAATTGATTGTGTATTTAACCCATAAACTTATTTCTTTATCAAAGTCCTCTGGTTTCAGTGATCTAATTATATAATGAATTGTGTCGTCTTTTAAATAAGTTGCCTGATTTCCTGACGGTTTGATTATACGGCTATTCTTCATCCAGTAAAATGGTTGTTCATCTCCATAGATTAATCCCAGTTTCGTACGATATATTTTTATAGAACAAGTTATGTCAATATCTTCGCCTAATACTCGATAGAACATTTTCCTGCAACTCAAAACTCGTATTCCATTCACAATGTTTCCATTGTACAAAATCAATGGTGGAAACCCGCTACAATCAGATATTTCACCTGCATGATGTCTCTCAAAATACAGTAATTCTCGCAATTCGTAATCTTCCGTTCGGGATTGTGCTCTGATCGTGACTGAAAAATCTGTAAAATTGATATATTGTAAATATCCCTGGGAAAAAAAACGAAAAAGATATTGCAAGAGTACAGCAAACACAAAGGCATTCACAGTACATACTATAATATACATGAATGTTTTAATATGTCCATATTTAAATAGCCATTTATCTATCCGGTACATAACGATGGTCAAAATCGAGAGAGTTTCTCTTTGAAATGCTGTGATAAGGAGCATTACTCCTGCATAATCCATGTATATCAAGCAATCCGACATTAATGAATTATATCTATTTGACCATTCAACTATCCACATAGAATTAATATCAATCTTATATTCAAACACGAGGCGAAAGCTACATGGTATAAGATATCTAAATATCCATTTGAGTTTATTCGGTAAGAAGGTTGAAAGTAAAACACTCCACAATATTGGTATATATACCAACCAGAATTCCATATCTGTTTTCGCAGTAAGTAAAGTTGTAGCTATGAACGGTAACAAACACAGGATTAACCGCACTGATAGAAATTCTAGGACATCCATTATTACGTTAGTGTAGAGCAACCACTTTTATCCTGATTCTTAGTTAGAAGATCTGTAATACATAGAGAATTCAATTTTATTCACAAAAATAGTCCATTTATTTGTGTGCCAGTTTGTTACAACTTTATTTTGTAATAATATTAACTAAAATGCAGAGCGGCAAGAAAAGTGATGTTCCTTGTTTACTTAAATTTGTGTACTGTTAGATAGTCTCTCGTGTTCATTTACATCCATGTTCTTCTTACTATCACGAACCCTGAATACGGTCTAAGCTTTTACCCAAATTGTAACCAGACAATGTAAAATTGTATGAAAAAAGGTTTAAGGATAGTCAACAATTCCAATATCAACCAAAGGAAAAATCACTTCTCACCTTGACTGAACACCAATAAGGGACCACGACACATCACGTTGGAAATCCAGTGACTGGTTTAGGACAGGCTCAAACATGTGGCGGTGTTATACCGGTTAATGGGATCCCAACCATTCGCTCTACATCACTGGATCTCCAATCGCAATATACATATATATATACTGTAAAATGAATTCTTCATTGTCCTATACAATATATTAACAATTGTTGAGTTAGATTGCTGTCAAATTATAATATTAAGTATATATGTACCATCTACACACGCTTATACACATGTCTTGAGTCTATCCATAGATTTGCCTTACCAGACAAGGTAACACATCGATTATTGAAGCTCCTTTTTAAAGGGAGTGGATGTGGTCGAGTGGTCTAGGGCGCTGGACGTAAGGCTAAGCGAATGGTGCTGCAGTGTATCAATGGTGTGCGTTCAAATCCCGTCGAGGGAAGAACAAAAATTTGACAGCTCTAAAATCTAATTCTAACACTGTTTGGTTTAATTTTCAGACGTATATACGTTTGAAATCCCAGTCAACAATCAATCTTACGGGGTGTTGGATCGTTACGGTATAACGATACTATACAAGTAAAATAAATTATGAACGTCTACAATGGTTTGTAAGACAACACCAAGTACACAAAACAAATAAAACAAAGTGATAAAGAATTAAACACTTAAAAAATGGTTTATGTCTCTTAGTATGCCAAGGTCTGCTAAGTGAGTACTCCCGAAAAAAGTTTAAACTTATTTTGAAAAAGTAAGCTATGGCTACAAATAGTCAATATTTGAATGGACAATTAAGTGATGCTCAAATTGAACAATTGATCCAGAGTTTACGTGGTATAAAACCAGTAGAAAATGACATTTTAGACGAAGAAAAAAGTGTAAAAAAAGAAAACATGGCGTCTTACGCGGAGATCGTAAAAGACGATGGTAAAGAAAACGAAAATACAAACACAAACACAAACACAAAAAGTAATTCATCCAGTGAAAAGGTCAAACCAGTCTTTCTTAAAGACGAGGATGTTTTTGGTTCATCAATAAAACCAGCACGATCCTTGTGGCTGACAAATGTCGAGATATACAAGGCTATTTGAGTAAAGGTACCCTCATAGTGTATAAAGGGTATACAGCGTATCAGGGATATGTGGCGTATTTATATGGATATTGAGGAAGACAGATTGTCATTGTTGGTGCAGGGTTTAGTTTTGCATGGCAGGCAAATCCCCCTTCATTCACAAAATCCATATAATCCTGGCCAAACACAACCAGACACCATAAGGATAAAAGTCAAAAACGTGCCACTTTCCGCCGATGATGGACAGATCCATCGTGCCCTAACATTAGAGGGCTGTGCAATTCAAGGGTTATTCAGAGAGAGACTTAGGGTAGATGGAAAGTTAACCAACTGTGAAACAGGTGACAGATTGATTATAAGTAAAACATTAAAAAACCCAATCCCAAGAAAGCTTCAAATTGGTAAATATTGGGCTCTTGTATTCCATAGTGGTCAACCAGAATTCTCTACATATAACCAACAAAATAACAATACAAATAGAACAGACAAAGTACCTATGTGTTACAAATGCCTATCTCCTGGGCATTTTCTGTATGATTGTACAAATGACTGGGTGTGCAAAGCATGTCACAAAACAGAACACAAAATGATGGACTGCCCAAATAAGTTTACAGAGGATGAGTGTGAAACACAAGATCACAATACAGAGGACAGTAATACAGATGTTCAGACAGACACTGTACAGAATACAACTACTGTAGAAATACACAATACAACACAAGAAGGCGAAAGTACAACTGATGATATTGAATAATTACAAAGTGTACATAAAGTAACATTTTCTAAGACCGATTCAACCAAAAATTCAAAAGCAAGTGGGAAAAAAATACAATGAAGCATGGACAAAAAACAATGGAAACATTTATGAAAACACCAGTATCACATGGACATAAACAGACAGTACGAAGTCATACACCTCCAACTCCACCTGACAGACAAGATGACCAGACTAACAAGAACAATGGCTCAAAAAAGGCCAAGGTGTAATAACTGTATAATAGGTATCATTATTGATGCACATATCAATTTTTATCTTACCGGGTAGATCAATAAAAAAACAAAAACAAAAGCAATGTATAAGCTCCAACATAGAGTTAAATTACCAGATGGTAGATTGAAATATATAATATGTAGACATATAAATATAACTGTGCAAACAATTTATTTATATGCTCTTATTTTGAGTATGAGTGTGATTTATAATTGTAAAAAAATTCCTTTTCAAAGATATGTATTACATGTAGTTGAATATGTCTTAAATGTAGTAGAACATGGTGTTTACAAATATCTATTTCTTAATGTAAAAGAAAATGAAATATCAGTGTATTTAAAATGCAAAAAAGTTTATATTTTTTTATCTATAAATATTACATATTGAAATGGATGAAAAACATACATCAGCATATTAACATTAATAGAAATCGTGTATCATGTTTACATTTTATTTAGTGAATATGCACTCCACTGGTTTTCCCGTGTGCTATTTATAGCTACACAGAGAGAAATAATAACGGAATTAATCAAAGTAGAACATGTTAATAAATATCTATTTCCGAAGCTGACAAAAAATGAAATATCAATGTTTTTATGCTGCAAAAATATTAATATATTATTAGCTACAAAATATTGCACATTGACATGGTGCAACCACAGGGGCTAGGTGCGTCGGAAAAAAAAAAATAAAAAATACTATATAATACTACAAGGGGGCGAACTCACTTGCTTCCATTTTTTTAAGTCGTCGTGTTAAATTGGTCGTAACTTCGGAACGCCTTAATATTTTCAAAAAATGTTTCCACTAGTCGAAAGTCAAGTAATTTTCCTTTCCAAAGAGACCCCAATTGTTAGTGTAGGCCTCCGAACTGCTGAGGTATCATACACGAACCAAAACAAAACGGCGTGAAAATCCGAAGTCGTACAAACGCTGGGTTGACACTTCCCATCTGTGTACAGACTTTCCCATGCGTAAACGAGTCATTTTGACTAGCTAAATACTTTCATCCATTCAAATTATGTTAAAATGTCTTACCTTACGCCAATTTATATTTCCTTTAAGTCTGTTTTTGAAAGAAATCCCCTTTTCCATCCTTCACAAACACCATAGACTTGAAAATTGAGAGAGTTCTAACGGGCTTTTTGATTGGCTGAACAGATTGACGACCTTCACCTGAGAATCCAGCAACTTTTTCGGAACATATCTAGACTCTACATGACTTGACCAAAAGGTACGTAGTTTCCAAAAGTAATATTGGCGCCTTTATTATAAAGTCAGAAAAAAAATGGGAAAAAATCATACCAAAAAGTTTCCCAAAAATGAATCTTGTTACCTGGTAAATGTCATTTCTATTAAGAACTGAATACATTTAGTTTTCTTTTCAATTATCACCATCAAAATTACATTATGAACATGTACTTTATGCCAAATAACAGAAGGGGGGGTTGAAAGGGCATATATAGGACTAACACTGTCAATTGCATATCTAATTTGGGAACAACAATTTCGTGCTACATAAAAAAGTAATTGATAAAGCTGCTGAAAATGATTTTTAAAGCATATAAAGAATCTATAATTGAAAATCACAAAAAGAACATAGATCTGCTGATTCAGGCCAATCAGGGGGATGGGGGGCTAAACATAACATATTGGATCCAAGCCTAAAGGTTACACATGTCCCTTGCAACTGTATCTGATAAGTTTAGCAGTTGCTTGCCCAAGTTGCAAGTTGACCATGACTTCCTCCAACAATAAAACTGATTTTTATAATAACGTCTCATATATATAGAGGAAAAGTGTTTAAAATAAACCGGTGCATTGATTGATTGATTGATGTTTAACGTCCAGCAAGCAATTTTTCAGCTATATTCAGGACGAGAACATGTTTACAATAAATCAATATGCAGGTTGAAAAAGGGGGACGGATAGGCCAATGGGCAAATAAAATTTAAACGCCACAGGACTCGAAACAAGGAAAGGTGATGGGTAGGGACGGATAATTTAGCCAGTGCAACATGTCTTCTATGGACCACTCCATAATGAGCTGTTACAATGGGTTCTTTAACGTGCGAAGAGGGATGGCAATATCTCAACACAGGACCTCGGTTTTATTTACGTCTCATCCAAAGGACGGGTTGGTTGTGAATTTATACATCCCGCACAACCGATGGACGCCCCTTCAAGCAGAAGAAGCTCTCGGTCCCATTTCTATACCCCAGGGTTCCCGCAGGGTTTAAACCGGTGCAAAAGATCAGAGAAGTTAAAAAGTAATTTAACCATATTATTAGCATGAGATGATAACTGAATACAAGCATCTGGTGGCAATCCTGCTTTTATATTAAATGCTGATTGTTCTATTTTAATGCACTTTATGATCAAAGTTACTGTACCTTTGCTGTGTCTTTAATTGGATTGCATATCTGTGTAGGGCACTGATGAATAAACTGCTGACAAGTCAATTTTAGCCTGTCCAAATTCCAGATATGGTATAAAATAATGGATTTGCTCGGGGAAAAACACTAGGACTCATTTTAGCATGAATTAATCATCTGGGGCTTCTGTTTGCCTGTCTTGGTGAACTAGAAACCATGCCATCTAAATATGCTGAACAAGTGTGCAATTGAAATTGTTTCTCTATCAATAATAGCTGCTTTTGATGGAAACAGCAAAAACTTAAAAAAAATATGCATTTTATCAACACAATTAAGAGCTTGCTACATTGTGTAGATTTCCAGTGTTGAAGACCTCTGGTTGGATTTTGTCTGGCATCAAAGAGTTATCAAATGAGGAATATAGACATGTATAATTGTTGTTCTGACATTGATACTTGTCAAGTTAAAAGCATCAATCATTACAATTTCTCATTTCAAGGGCAATAATTTTCAAAGGGTCATCAAACAATCAACACATTTGTTTTCTTTCACTTGCATGTATCACATATGTATTGTACATTCTTTTTTGAGAATCGTCTCCATTTAAAACCATTACTTAGGCCTGCACAATTGCGGTGAAACCATTTACTGCACGAATCACAACTGATCCAGTCCTTGGATGAACTTTCTTTTTTTAAACAAACCGTACAGATATCGTCATCCAGTTCAGTCTCAGAGCTAACTGTATGTGTGGCCAATTGTGTTTCCCTTGTCTGTGGCGTTGTTACATTATCGGTTGTTTCTTCCTCTACATGTGTGTTTGTTGATGAACTCGAAACATTTGGATCTGAGCTTTGGTTTAAATATGCTGGCTTTATCATTGCACTTGCTATCTCAGTAATCTGGCGGTTTAGCTGCTTTATAATATTATCCTTATTTTCAGTACTTTTTATCTTCATATTGTATGCTTTACACAAAGACATTAACTCCTTCTTCTTAAAAGTACAAAGGTACTTTGAATTCTGTAAAATCAATCCTTTTAAAATCTGGTGAGAAACTGATTTCCCTTCTGAATCATTCACAATAAAATTAAAATCAATGTTTGAACCTTTGAGGGCTTTGGATTTTGCTTTTACTTGAATCTGTTTGCGGTGTGCCATTTTTTTTTCAACAGAGAGAGTTTGTAAGAAGTCTTTTCGATACTGGTTTAACATGACTAATAGAAATTTTCTAACCAATTCTTCATATATTTCTTCTATTGCACATATTCTATCAACAGTTTCTGACAGTAAGCAATCCACTGTTGATTCAGAATGAAATTCTTGCACATGACATGATGATGCGATATCAACAAATTTCTTATATAGTTCAATAGATTGAACTAATTTTTCGGATGAAATATTGTAAATGTGAGATCCTTGTACATTGAGATTTTTATCAACTAGACTTGCTAGGCAATTTTCACACAAATCAATGAAAAATTTATATAACTCATCAGTGATATTTGTTAGTCCTCTTGACACATTTTGCCTTTGGGCTGTCTCAAGTAAAGTTTCTGGATGCTCAGTGTGTAATTGCAATGAAGTTTCGCTTACTCTCATCGTATCAAGTATCTGTGTTATAACACTTGATTTTTTATACTGTGCTTGATCTTTGGAAGAAGTTTTGTAGCATTTATTAAACTGAATTTTCTGATGTTTATATCTTAATTTTGCTAAGCAAAATCCACCAACATACCTAACTTTTCCTAAGCTTGCAGTGGTTACTGTTCTTTTGTGGGAATCTCTGTCTGCAACCGGATATTTTGCTTCTTTTTCCTTTAACACAAATGTTCTAACAGCTACTGTAAATTGATAAGCTATATGAGATTTAGGACTTATATTGGGAATATTGTCCACCATTAAGAAAGCTCTTGCTTTGTATGCCGTGCTTGTTTGGTGTTGATGACATTTTGAATAAAACAAAGTCAGTTTATCTGGAGTAACACTAACAGCAGAAGTATCAGGGGTGTCTATGTTGGAATTCTTCATAATTTCATATATAATTGTGAATTCTTGAGAGCAAAATTCTATTACCTTTTCCACATTTTTCTGGTTTAAACTTAAGCAAGAAACTATTTCATTAATTTCTGATTGTATTGAAGTTAATGGATCGTCATATTTTAATTTGGAAATAATCACTTCAACATCAAATCCCTGTGGTAAAGTAGTGTCCCAGATGGTTCTTTCATTCACACATGTGTCAACGGATAAAATTATCTGGTTGAATTCATTATCAAATTCATCTTCCCCATATTCGTCGGCAGTTTCATTTAAAAATTCATCCATAGAGAATGGTGTCATGAGCTCTTCTACAATTTCCTCCCTATAACAAATAGTGGAAAAACATATTATTACACCTATAAACGCAGACATATCTGGACATAAGGCCAATTAAACTTCAGGTATAGATTTTCATCCACATTCCAATTTAAAAACTGGGCAGTTGGGGGTATTTTTTTATTTTTTTTTTTCACTTCAAAATAATCAAAAACTAGAAAAGAAATAGCGGTATGCCCCCGCACTTGATAATTATGGACAAAGTTGTTTTGTTAGGAGTGATTTAAAAAAAATGAAGTGTGTCTGCAAGACACAAATGATGCCCCCACCTGACCATAAGAAATTATAAACAAGTCAAAAACTGTAGTAGGAGCCATACAAACCATGTTTCCATTATGTGGCTTAGTAAGAAGGAAATGAAGTCCAAATACCCGTCATTTTGTGAATATTTGAGGAGAGTTGATTTTCAAGGGGCTGGTGGGGATGAAAATCATTCATTTCATTTTGATTGGCCTAAGCTACATGACTTTACACAGGGGTGTTATGTTTGATTAAGGAGGGGCATTAACAAATTAGGTACTTAAGGAATGTTTATTTTAAAATCCAGCACAGGTAGACTAATGAAAAAAAATCACATTCTGACCCCAATATAGTGGCCATTCAACGAATAATAAGACCAAAAAAATATATGACTGTTTCCTGCCTCACTACTGTAACCCTAATTTGTTTCGTTAAAAATGCATACCCTAGCAATAACACATTCAATGGTAATTTGGGCTTAAGCATCGTTAGTTTAAATTGCTTCCCCATTCACTCAATATTTTTCAAACAAGAAAATTAATTTTCCTATTACCTATAACCCTATTTTTTTCAGCTGTGAGACAGGAAACAGTAATTTGTGTTGGCCTTGTCTTGGGGCCATATGCAGATCGCCATTAAGTGTGGACTTTTGTCACTCAACGTCTGGACCTCCCTTTTCCCGGTTGACCCCCCTTTTTCCACAAAGTTGAATTTCACTAAATAAATTGTTTTCCCCTTAAATACGTGTATTCTGGACCCACCTTTTAATTTTTTTTCACTCAAATACAATACACATGTATGTTTAATACATGTATTCAATGGAAAAAAATTAATTTAGTGAAATTCAACTTTGTGGAAATAGGGGGGTCAACTGGGAAAAGGGGGGTCCAGACGTTGAGTGCCTGTGTCGTTGAAGACTGCAAGGTGATCTCTGTACGAGACATTGAATTTTCTTTGTTTTTTGTGGATCGTTGTCTCATGGACATTTATTCCACATTTCTATATACCTCAGACATATACTTTACCACCACAAAAATCACCTTCATCATCATGAATTTACTAATTAAACATCTTTTTGTAGGTTGGTGTCAAGAATAAGAGAAAATCATGAAGGAAAAGAAAGTCAGGAAAATTTGCAAATTCAATACAGACTGGAAATGTTTGACAGTGGATTGAATGTTGAGAAAGAAAACAGTGGTTTATTCTCCAAATATATTCTTTCTGTATTTCCACATGTTAAAATTGAACGCCTTACGCAAGGTAACGACAGAAAAAGGTTTTATGTAGGAATAGAATTAAAACCACTATTGCCATTACATAACTTATCTGACAAACTCTGTTTTGAAAACATTGTTCAGTATATACCTGATACGTACACTTTTATGGAAGCTAGTGAAAAATATATCCAATGTGAAACCAACACATCTTACAAAGCCAATGGACATGCAGTTAAAAAGTGCATCATTTTTTCTTCTGATAATACATGGAAATTACAAATTGCTGATAAAGACATAGATCTGAAGTCTCTTCTGATAAGTTATACCTACCAATTTACAAAAGAACACATTTCTGTTATTTTGGAAACTGTTCAAAAGGTCAAAATATGTGAAGGCGTGACAGTCACAAAATCAGTGACATGCAGTAGATTCCATACTTTAGAACGATGGGAAAATACACTTGATGAGCAAATTGTAAGAAAGCTAAGATCTGTCATTTGTACCAAGGTTGTTAATTTTACTTCAACAGACATGCCAGAAAATGACATTAGGTGGAATGTCTAAAGAGAAAACTCAAATGAATCTAGATCCTAAAACCAGAAAGGTCACTGCAGGTGACATCACAAAACTAATTCCTAATGCAACAAAAGACATGGTCACACTTCTACTGAGTCAGGCAAATAATGCAGGGAGCGATCCAAGGGGAAGACGATGGCCAAAAGATATCATTTCTATATGTTTACAACTATATAATCGCAGTCCCCTTGGTTACAATTCTTTACGTGACAGTGGAATTCTCATTTTACCATCGTCATCATTGCTTATTCTGTATAAAAACAGTGTCCATCAGCAAGTTGGGTTTCACACTGAAATGGATGCATACAGAGGCTAAACGTCTTAAAATTCCCACTGAGGGATGGACAGGGGGTATAGTCATTGATGAAATGTCAATACAGGAAGACCTTCAGATATGTAAATCAGGCGATGGGATTGAAATTGTCGGCTTAGTCGACCTTGGCGAGGAAGGGAATATTTGCAAAACACTGAGGGTTGGTAAGAAGGAAAAACAGTTAGGGAATCATGTATGCCAATTTGTTTTTCTTGGACTGACAGGATTTAGATTCCCATTTGCACATTTTGTTTCAGATCAAATACAGGCTTATGACCTACATACTTTATTTTGGGAAGCTATTGATCAACTCCAGGTTTATGATTTCAGATGTGTTTTTACATGTATGGATGGAGCCCAGAGCAATAGGTCTTTTCTCCACATGAATCTGGGGCCAGAAAGACAAACAATGACAGTGAAAAGTCCATGTAATTTTGAAGAGACAGTCATTTTTATGATGGACTACTCTCATGTTATGAAGAAAGTCAGAAACAATATTATAAAAAGCGGTTTAAAGAAAACATCAACCCGTAATCTGACACTTCCTAATGATGACGTTATTCAGTGGCAGGTGTGGACTGACTGCTACCAATGGGACCAGCAAAATGGCTTGCAAATTCATAGGCGTCTGACTAATGAACACATTTTTCCAAGTCAACAATGCAAAATGAGAAACCATCTTGCAGAGGAGGTCCTTAACTGTGATATGCTACACCTATTTTTACAGTATCAGTCACACCTGGGGGCAAAAGGGTCAGTACTTAATGGAACTATCCAATTATTAAGACAGACCTCAGCATTGATAAATATATTCAGAGATGTTCGATCCGTATCAAATTTAAATGACAATAGGTTAAAACAACTTCAGGAAATCTTAAGTTGGTTTGGCGAATGGAAATCTGGTATCCAAGCCAAGTCATTATTAAAGAAGGAAAAGACATCATGCCTGATGTCAACTCAATGTATGGAAGACTTAGAATCGTGCATTATTGGTTTTATTGAATTATGTTCTAAACTTCTGACTCATGAAAATAATGTAAATATTTTCCTTACCCCAGCTCTAATTAATTCAGATGTCGTTGAAAATGAATTCAATCAACAGCGATCAACCTACAATGGTGCTAATACTAACCCTAATGCCCTTCAATACAGAAGATCATTAAATAGTATTATTATTGGACAATCTGTAATATCAAAAAAGGGGAATGCAGGCCTCAATAAATTTTGTTCAGCACAGCCGTACTCATATCAAAATCCAAATCCACTGAAACCAAAAAAGAGAAAACAGAATGACAGTCAGCATGACAAAACCCCAATTGAAAAAATTATCCGCTTATGAATTTGCAGAGCTGAAATTAAATTGTTGGCACCAGTAACTGTCGATATTTCAGTCAGCACGGGCTCTTCCGAGCTAAACTGAAACCATCTACAGTGAAAGTTAACAATCCAGCAGCTTGCATCCACAACACCAAACCATCGTCGTAGACCAAGCACAATTAAATTGTTGGCACCAGTAACTGTCGATATTTCAGTCAGCATGGGCTCTTCTGAGCTAAAAATGAAATCGCTTTGATAACTTTGAAAGTGCCAATATAGTGAACAATTCCGTCAAAAACAATTCCAAGGCACTAGAGACTACTGTGTGCAATACTGAGCAATTCAAGAACTCGTTCTTCGTCAAAAGTATAATTCATTGGAACCAGTTGGACGAAGAGATTGTGCATGCAAAGACAGTTGAAAGCTTCAAAACAGCTCTCCATCACCTACAATAGGTGCTCTCTCTCCCGTCGAGTTAAAACCAGAAAGTGGTATCTTCGACGTATATATACAGATAGTGCTCAGGAGAATGATATTGGTTTAAAATGAACTTTTCTGCAACTTGTCAAGTTTATATATTCACAGAAATTAGTCATGTTTGCAACTTAATATTATTCACAACATTTGCAAAATTGTCACATACAGTTGATTTAAAAGCTCAATCTGCAGGTGGTGTTTTTCTGTTAAACTAAAAAGATGTCAACAGTCAACAAACTAATATTGTACCATTAGGAAGATATGTACGTAAGTATAAAGTATAAAGTCAAGATTGATTCAGAAGGGGCCAGTATTCTCCCCAGAAATTTCAAATAGCATCCTGGTACATTTGTAACTTGAAAATTTGAAATAACATCTGTGTCTCCAAATTATAGCATCACATTCCTTATACAGTCTATAAGAAACAATTTCAAATAATATCACATTCAAACAATATAGCATCACATTGCCAGGATGCTAAAAGGCTCTGGGGGAGAACACTGGGGGCATACTATGAAATCATATGAAGAACAGAAATATCTCCCTAGAAATTGACCTCAAGAAAAACAAGTTTATTTTAGATCCTGTACTTTGTTAATGTGCAACCTTCCCTTATTTTATGCTTTCTGTTACTTATGAGACCTACAATTTTTTACCTGAGAATATTTCTGCAACATTTTAAATCAGGATCAGGATCCAGACATGTCCTGCTACAGAAAAGTTCCACTGTTTCTGGGTGTGGCAAACAAACTTCATCTTTGAAGTTTATTATTCTTAAACCATCTACAGATGTGCATCTACCGATGGCAACACCTAGCTGGCCAGGCAGAAATATTTGCTGGCAATCTACTTCAACTCTGAAAATATAAAGAAAACAATTTGCCTCATAAAAATCATAGGAAATATAAATTTATCCAAAAACTATTCAAAGCAGCTTCATTACAAGTTTGCAATTCCAAACTTTATACAAACTTGCATGTCAGAGTGTATGCAAGACTTCATACTCCTGCAAACAATTAATGTGCAAGGTAGAAAATAATTTCTAAAATTTCTGTCTATGTCATTCTTTGAAAGATAACTGTTTATTCAGTTAAGTCTCAGACATTGGTTTAGCCAGAAGCTAATTTAGGACAGTGATTTTAGTTATGGTGGGTTCTGACTGGGTAAAACTAGAACTGTGAGTGATACCCCCCCCGCTTGCAATACTATGATGTTCAAACTTTGGAATTTTAGACAGCAACGGTATTCCTTCATGCACATCTGCAGGTTGTGTACTACAACTGTGTAAAGTTTCATAAAAATTCAATAAGCCTTTTAGTAGGAGTTGCGCTTACAAGGTATATGCCCCCTCCTTTTCGTGAAAGTATAAGTTGAATTATCTCCCCTTTTAAATTTTAGACAGCAACCATATTCCTTCATGCACATTTGCAGGTAGTGTACTACAAATGTGTAAAGTTTCATAAAAATCCAATAAGTCGCTTAGGAAGAGTTGTACTTACAAGGTACATGGACGGATGGACAGGGTGATTCCTATATACCCCCCAAAACTTTGTTTGCGAGGGGGGTATAAAAAAATTCTTGTGTTTAGTTTTTTATACTAAAAATGTTGTTTCTTTACTATACAAGGGGCCCGGTGGCTCAATGAGTTAGGTCGTTGGATCTAACAACTCATACAAGCCTATCACCAATACGCCTCGCTTTGTAAATCAGAAAAAAGTGTGCACTCGACTCGAAGTCGCAAGTCATAAAGTTTACCAGTTGCTTGCCCATGGTCGGTGGTTCTCTCCGGTTTCCTCCACCACTAAAACTGGTCGCCACGATAGCTGAAATATTGTTGAAAGTGGTGTTAAAACACCAAAAATCAAATTAATCTTTACTATACATGCTATATAGGAGTAAATCTGACATTACATTAAGAGTTAGCTTTGGAAATTGGGGGTTGTGGGTGATAATAATTTTTTTACCTTTCTAGTGTCATCCCTTGAGACTTGTGTATGGTTAGTGCATATCCAAGTTTCAATGGTATCTGATTTCTTACTGCTAAATTTCTTTTCGATGCAGGACTGTAAACTAAAAATATAATGAAAACATAAAACATTACTTGTAGAAATACAGAACTGGCATGATTGAAAATTATATAAATAAAAAAAAAAAAATACTACATGTACACGCAAGCACAGCATGGTCACCTAGATGCAGAGTTCCTGAAATATTTTTTTTGCTTTCCAGTCCTTTTGACACTCCAACTATAGTCAATTTGTAAAATTCAGTGGCGGATCCAGAATTTCTGAAAATAGGGGGCCAAATTTTCCAAAATACCCCATTAATTTTAAAGATTTTTCTCCAAAAAGGGGGGGGGGGGGGGGCTGGATCCACCCTGATAGTATTATATGTATATCTTTGTTGAAAACTTGAACAAGAAAATACCCAGACGTAGATTAAATTATTTCCATGGGACAACAACCAAAAATAGCAGTCTGCAGATAAATATTTTAGTTAGGTGTATTTGTTTTGTTTTTTTAATTCATGCAATTACTTTATCGCTGTACAATATTTGTTTATATTTAGGCCCCTGTATTTGATCTATTGTCACAACATGATTGTCATTTTAGCTACTGAACATTCTGAAATAAAGTGAAAACATTTTATTTAAAGTCCTTTCAAGATTATGCATATGGAAATGAATTGTAAATAATTACCAGAGAAATTTATTTTATCCAATTTTGTGGTCACATCTATGGATGGGAAATTCACAACAGGGCCATCATCTCCACAACTCACAACTTTTCCAATCAATCCATTGACCAGTTTATC
Organism: Bathymodiolus brooksi; assembly: GCA_963680875.1. Taxonomy (NCBI): domain Eukaryota; kingdom Metazoa; phylum Mollusca; class Bivalvia; order Mytilida; family Modiolidae; genus Bathymodiolus; species Bathymodiolus brooksi. Next base: position 48,047,353 of record OY804576.1, on the reverse strand, counting down.
AGACAGGTTCCGTAACAATACGACAGGACAATATTTTGTTCAGCCAAAGTGTAGGTGGTGCTAAAACTTTTGACAGATGTTGTACATCTCCACCATCTTCTGCTCTGTATTCGTACAACTGGCCTTTGGCTTGCAGTATGCATTGTCTGTTATACTTATCCACCAAGCCATTTGTAGCAAATAATTTTACACTGTCTTTTTCATCTAATGGTCTATTAAGTTCCGACAAGTACTTATTTGAATCTTCTGAGAGTATCCCACGTGACACTTCATTAATTGTTTGTATAAAGGTACTGTCACACTGTCTTTTAATTTCTGAGAGAAAAACTGTATGTTGGAAAACCCTTTGAAAGGTTTCACTGAGAAAACAGAACTGACCTTCCTCATTATACAAGGAATTTTTTACAGGTGGCCGTTGAAGAAAGTCACCAGAGAACACAAGTTGAATGTTTCCGAAACAGTAATTGCCATCTTTAAGAGAGCAAATTGTTGACAGCTGTTCAAACAGTCGTTTACTTAACATTGACACTTCATCCAAAATCAGGACATCACAATGTAAAATTCTATGTAAAGCTTGTTTATAATGCACACTGTTTTGCAAAATATCACAAATTTCTGATGATTCGTGCCTACCATCATCCATCCCAGCCCAGATATGAATTGTGGAAGCATGACATCTCTGTGGGAAGTGTGTACAAGCAATACCTGTAGTGCATGTCACTGAAACCTTTTTGCCTGCAATTGTTAATTTGTCAAATAAATGTGTTAGCAGGTAAGACTTTCCAGTTCCTGCTTGTCCTCCGATGTATACATTGTGGCCTTTGAGGACTAAGTCAACAACATATTCCTGGTCTTTCGTTAACATAGTTTTTTCTTCTGTATCTGTATACTACATGTATATTAACACTTTCAAAATCAAAGTTATCAAAGTGTTTTGGCTTGATTTTACGTTTCGGGTTACTTTTCACCAAAAATTCAGAAGAATTTATATATAAATTATAGCTGGGACCAAACCCTCAACCACCTTGTACACGAATACCAGTCTTTGGCTTGTTCTGTTTATATACTTATGAGTTTTGACTTTCCCTTTGTAAGATTGTTCGGAGTTCGGTAACTTTAGGTCATTGAGCATCTTAGCATGACAGAACCTTCTTCTCTTGTCTTATAGTCCCCCGTTAGGACCCTATGTAATAAAGTAGAGTAAATGCTGTTATTACTGTTAATATTTTCAAGATGATGGTTCAGCGTTGTGTATTCAAGCTGCTGGTTTGTTGACTTTCACTGTAGATGGTTTCAGTTTAGCTCGGAAGAGCCCGTGCTGACTGAAATATCGACAGTTACTGGTGCCAACAATTTAATTGTGCTTGGTCTACGAGGATGGTTTGGTGTTGTGGATTCAAGCTGCTGGATTGTTAACATTTACTGTAGATGGTTTAAGTTTAGCTCGGAAGAGCCCGTGCTGACTGAAATATCGACAGTTACTGGTGCCAACAATTTAATTGTGCTTGGTCTGTGACGATGGTTTGGTGTTGTGGATTCAAGCTGCTGGATTGTTAACATTCACTGTAGATGGTTTCAGTTTAGCTCGGAAGAGCCCATGCTGACTGAAATATCGACAGTTACTGGTGCCAACAATTTAATTGTGCTTGGTCTGTGACGATGGTTTGGTGTTGTGGATTCAAGCTGCTGGATTGTTAACATTCACTGTAGATGGTTTCAGTTTAGCTCGGAAGAGCCTGTGCTGACTGAAATATCGACAGTTACTGGTGCCAACAATTTAATTGTGCTTGGTCTGTGACGATGGTTTGGTGTTGTGGATTCAAGCTGCTGGATTGTTAACATTCACTGTAGATGGTTTCAGTTTAGCTCGGAAGAGCCTGTGCTGACTGAAATATCGACAGTTACTGGTGCCAACAATTTAATTGTGCTTGGTCTACGACGATGGTTTGGTGTTGTGGATTCAAGCTGCTGGATTGTTAACATTCACTGTAGATGGTTTCAGTTTAGCTCGGAAGAGCCCGTGCTGACTGAAATATCGACAGTTACTGGTGCCAACAATTTAATTGTGCTTGGTCTACGACGATGGTTTGGTGTTGTGGATTCAAGCTGCTGGATTGTTAACATTCACTGTAGGGCAGTTTCAAAATAAATGGCTCCTACTGCTATAGCTGTCTAATTTACTAATTTTTATGATTTTATTGGATCTAAATAGTTCAAAAGATCTGTAATGATTTGATGTTTGTTACTGCAAAAAATCTTTAAGATATCTAGAATAACCCAAAAAACATGTCAAAATTGTCAGGAGTGCAACACTTTTTTGTGACATTTTAACAAATTCTTAATTTTCAACATCCTACCACAGTGCTAAATCAAACAATATGTTATCAAAATATATTTCATCACAAACTTTGATATGTTGACATACTTTAAGATAGCAATAGATCATGATTCACATTTATTATTGCATAAAAATATGGCTTTGTAAAAAAGATGTACCTAGTCAGGAGTGCAACAAACATTTATGCAAGTTTTCCTAAATTATATTGTAGAAATGTTGTCTTTTAGTTTTCAAAGATATGGGGTATAAATAAATCTTAATACATCATTGCTGCTTCAAAACCATAGTTAAAGGATACACTAAAATCAGTAGTAAGGCCAAGAATGTCACATTAAAGGCAGCACCCTCAAATGTCAGGAGTGCAACAATTGATATTTTCTTAGACATATTTTCTTTTAAATGTAACTAATATCACATTTGTCTTTCTATTGCAACAGAGACTGACCAAGAGAACAGATAAAACCCATTTACCTGTTTGAGATACATAAAATATCTCTCACAGAAGCATTTGATTCATGTCAGGAGTGCAACTAGTTTTAAGTGATCTTCTACACAGTCTAAATTATAGCTTTTTATATGGATGATATAAATAAAAATGAGATTCTGTCAAGCTTAGAATAATGTTTGAAAAAATTAAAAGTGCCAATAGCATTTTATGTGCTTTTAATTTTATGTAATAAAGCATTTTTGTTCATTTTAAATGGTCTCATGCTTTAATATCTATTAGGTATTAATACTAGAGACATTCTCTGACAAGGGAACATGTTTTCTAGGTTCATTAACTATTGGAGATTAAATGACTTGATAAAGTTTATGATAAATGCATTTATCTATTTTCTTATAGATAATTTATGGTTGACCATGTAAATGTTGCACTCCTGACATAAATATTTAAAAATCATTGAAATTTAATATAATCAATTTTCTAAGTATCCAAAAAATACTTGTAATTGTACATTAAACATCTATTTTCAATATTAATTTAGATTAATACATGTTTTAAATGTTTTTGTATAGTATATTTCAAAAATAAGTTGGAATTTTCGAGAAGTATGGGTGTAAACAAGTTACAAATAACTAGAAAAATGTTACTTTAAGAAACAATTATCATTAAAACTTGGTAAAACTAATGCTTGAAAGAACACCAACTGATTTTTTCCCCTGTGAATTGTTTTTAAGTTAACAACTCTTCTTTTTCTTAATGGCAATATAATGTCAGGAGTGCAACATATCCTGATAAAATAGTACCATAGATAAAATAATGATAATTTATAATAAATTGCCTTTTCCAGCCTATAAAAATATTCTAATCATTTTTTTTATGATTTATCTAATATATTAGAGTGGTATAGTACAAATTTTCAAATGTAATTAAAAAATATTGCTGCTAAAACTGGGTATTAAAGAAGTGCGTATGGCAAAAAATTGTTACAAATTTCCAAATACTGTCATTTCTGTACAAATATTTCATTGAAACAGGTAAAGATTATTGTATGAGTTAACAGTAACATCACTGTTCAATGTTGGCATTTTAAAATGTGATATTTCCTTCTTTTTTTTCTTTATTATAAAATGACAGGAGTGCAATAAAAATAGACAAAATGTTTTTTCTACAACCAATTATTTTGCAATCGTTCAAAGAATCAATGCGATTTTTTTTCACAAATGGCTACTTATCTTTAAAGTTTGAACATTTTGCTGTTTTAAGTAAAAATATTCGTTATTATTTTGATAATAAAACTTTATCAGGTAGATTGGACAAAAATATTGAGAATTTTTCATAAAAAATAGCTTTTAAGAAAGACTACAACTACCAATAACCCAATAATTTGCACAAAAAGTCATTTATATCAGTTGCATTGTTTGAGAAACCATTATACAAAATAATTGAGACTAAAGATTGTTTAACTGATATAGAATAAGTAGGTGCTTTACATGTTTTTTATGCCAATTTGTGTTCAATAAAAGGTTCTTAAACATTTATTGCTTATCTGTTTAGTTTCTTTCTTGTTTCATTTACTTCAATGTATACAACATTGAAAATTATCAGCAGAAAGTTTTTAGGAGTGAGTTTAATTTGGACATTTTTTTAACATGTTGGAGCCATTTTTTTTAAACAGCCCTGTAGATGGTTTCAGTTTAGCTCGGAAGAGCCCGTGCTGACTGAAATATCGAGTTACTGGTGCCAACAATTTAATTGGGCTTGGTCTGTGATTTTATTCAGCCAGGTCTTCGCCAGTAGGTTATCTGGATGTACTCCATCTGTGTATAAATTAAAGTTATATTGTGTTCTTGTTGCCGATGTTCTATGGTCCCCTTTTTTGTACTTGGATTTTGTCTGTAGGTTGTTCGAAAATTTTGGTGAATGACTATTTATTGTATCATTTAGTTCCTTCACTTTTGTATTTAATTTGATGACTTGATCTGCTAGTGTGGTATCTTGGTCTTTAAATTCGTCAGGTGATTTATGTTTGCGGTTACAATTCCAGTGGTATATGGAGTAGACTGGAGTTTCAAGTATGGTTACTTTACAGTTTTCATATTGTTGGACTAAATTGATGATTTTGTTGTAGTAAAATGAGAGGATGGTAATTTTTTCGTCACTGTATGAGCTGATCGAGATGAATTTCTTGTTGTATGAAGTGAGGTCACATGTACCAAACCATACATATATCCAAATAGCTCCTAGTTCTGCTATTTTTTGCTGTAATACTGATTCTAGCCAATTGAAACGGTCTTTAATTTTGGCTCCACCTTTGCACCAAAAGACTATTTCTCTTTCAACTGGGTGAGAGCTCCTTACATGATTTTGTAAATAGTTTCCTTTGCTATCTGAGAAAATCACGGGTGTAAACTTCTTTTCAGTTGTTGGTGGTTCCTTTGTGTTGTTCAGGAATTTAACCAGTTTTGAGTTCGACATGATGGACTGGATTGTTTGGTATTAATTTATAACAAGGTGGTATATTAGGGATGGTTTACCAGCTATAATAATTTAGCAAGCCATAATTTAATCTTGTGGAAATGTAAACAAAAAGTTTTTCATTGATATATGGAGTAGACTGTTGTAATGTTTGATGTTTTTCCGACTTTAAATTAAATAAAGCTTATTCGGTTGAAGAGCAGACTCGCAAAAATTCTAATTTTCCGGTCCGTGGAATATTTAAAAATCCAAGGGAGATAATCGTAAATATTTTCCGCTAGATGGCGCTTCACAAACCCAAACAATTATACATACTTGGAAAACTACGTTCTTGTTCTATTAAACCAATGAAAATGATTGAAATATGATTAAAAATCACATTTATATTTATTAATGGTCATGATTTTCAGTCTGGTATAAAATCGGTCTGCGATGAATGTAAAAATAACGTTTTTTTTCTTTACCTCGGAAAATCGTAATTTTTTTTTGACGCGTATGTTTGCACTTTTTGCATCTGACAGAATAAAGTTCCCGTGGAGGGAAAAATTAAAAAACTGGTTCCTTGGACAGAATAATATCTACACTTCATCGGGTATTTACATCACTCGTAACAGTTTAAGAAAAATAGCCCATATTCCAACGTCACCCATACAGAGTCAAGGTTGAACAATTTGCTCCTCCCATTTTACTCGTACAATCAATATATACACATGTAAACAATGGAATAACGGTAGGCATGTGAGGTAAAACACACTGTTTTGATGTACAATGCAAATTGTCTAGAAATTCGATGCATTTATCCCATTCTGTCAATCTCGTGGGTTCACAACTACAACCCGAACTTGGTTATATGCACCCCCCTTTTCTGAAATATGCCACCAAAGTCAAACTGTCAACGGGTGCAGGCCTTTTAGTTTTAGTAAGGGACGGTACCAGGTACCCACTTAAAATGGTAATTGGTACCTCCTAATTTCAAAGAATGTTGTACAGCATTTTTATTTGCTCATTTGTTTATATGACTGAGTGGTTTTTATTTGTAGATAATTTAACCAGGTTGTTAATTTTTAGGTTTTATTTTTAGTTGAAATATATAGGAAAATCAAAGTCAATTTTTATTTGATATATTTAAATTATGTACAAATAAAAACCACTCATATAAACATAATGAGCAAATAAACAGTCAAAATATAGACAATTCTGAATGTTTTGGTGTAAAATTTGTTAAAATCTATCCAGAAATGACTTCACAATAATATTTTGAAAATTCAAAATATGGTTTTGGTTGATTATATAGGGATTTTTTTTTACATGTGGCAATATTTTTGGCCACATGCTGTATAAGATATTCATGAAAAATGTTCAATTTTTAAGAAAAAGTACTGCCTGTAAATAGTTATGTACTGGTACATTTGAAAAATTTTGAAAGCCCTGCAGGGTGCATGAAGCCAGTCCACCAAGCCCTTGCATAAACTGTAAACGAGAAGATGTGACTAAGCACTACTGGCACCTCTCACAGGGGCGAAATCAACCACTGTTTTATACTTTTGTCAAAAATGCATATGCATTCAAAGATGATGAATATTTGTAGAATGTGTGAGGCTTGATTTAGAAAATCACTCGAAATGTCCCACGATACAGAAGCAACATCAAGCAAAAGAAAATATGATTCAGCCATAGATACAAGCTGTGCATTTGAAACAAATGATTTAAATTTAACAACAGCAAACTTTGACAACTATGGTAATGTGTCATTTGACCCATGTGAATTTACACTCCATAGTGCAGCTAATGCAGAAAATAATGACTGTAGTAAAAAACTTGTATGCTTTTTGCAACACATGAACATGTGTGAAAAAAATGGTGACCATTCGACATCAGTTAATGTTGACTTATGCAAGTCATGCTTTCAGATTTAGCTAGATCAGAATAACAACGAAGCATGTACATCTAATCAATTTTTTCCCTATAGATCACTACAAGAAATATAGAAATTTCAAACCCCAACTAGAATGTTGCTTTTGTGACAAAAGTATATACAGTCAAAGAAAGACCATTTAATTTAAGGGAAAGGATCTTCTAGAAAGAATAAAGTTAATTTTAAATTCTGATGCATTTGTGTATGCAAATTTTCTATGGTAATGGCATCAGCATATTCAGTTAGAATTTAAATTAGAGCCCCATCCGGTTTTCTCCTATTATTCACATGTTTTATTATTTTTAATAAATAAATTTAGTTGAAGTTTTTGTGAATTTTATTTTGTAAAAAGTTATCAAATAATGGATCTTAGTACAGTATGATCTGCTTTTGTTTAAAAACATTACACCCCTCGCCCCTTTTTATAAAGAAACATCTATAAAATATAACACGAGTTCTGCTCAAGAGTCATTACGAGGATGTACTATGCATGTGATAAAATTTTATATTTTTTTCATTATCATCATTTTCTTTCATTTGTCTTTTATAAGATCATTTACATTGAAAAAAGTATCACTTGTATCAAGTACATTGACATCAACATGCTGTGGTGGGTTGCTAGGGGGCGCTATACATGATTTGTATGGTGAATCCACCAATAAAACCGGTGGACGTGTTTGAATAGCCTTATATGTTAAAAAACAGTTGAAAGTAATTTTTAATATTCCAAGATTTACCATTGCATATGAAAATATGACTGTTTTTTTTTTCTCAAGTTCATTCGATAAATTTAGTAGACCATTACAGTTGATTCTTGTTTTGTTATACCTTCATGGAACAACTTTACATGTATTTCGACCGAAAAGTCAGCTTACCAGGATTACTTTTACAGTAATATAATTGCTCCTTACTTAATACTGTTGGGGTTCCATAAAATCTCAAATTTGGACTCATCTGTTAAATTATATTTGATCAATTTAATAGTTGTAGATATACTAAACAATTATTCTGACTAATTACAACATTTTTAATACAAAATAATATTTGTTTTATTGAGAAAACGCATTTACTTACACTCGTTCTATAAATAGAATGTTAAAAATTACGGAGTATGTGATGATTCTAGTTATCTCCCTTGAATCCAACCAAAATGTGACACGATCCATCTGACAGAAAAAAGTTCTATTGTATGTTTAATTACAGAAAATGTTTCTTTGAAATACTAATATAGAAATCTATGGAACTATATATATGATTTTCCATCACCCTTTCGGCAAATATTTTAATTTTTAATTTTTCGTGTTTTTTGAAACAACTTCCGCCATTTCCGTGTCGTTTTAATTTCTGCATTACTCCTTTGTTACAAGAAGTTCAAGTACGGGGCCTCAAATTTATATGAAAGAAACAATGTTCTATGTTTTTCTCGCTTCTTCGGTTATATTTGACGCTCACAACGATTAAAACGAGTGAATTTTCAACACTTGGTCGATGTATTCTAAAACGTGTCCGATTCCGGTAAAAAATATACGTGACAAATTAATTGAAATGACGCCATTATCGAGTCTGCTCTCCGACTGATTGTACTGATTGAGAAATAAAGATGGAGGATATTGGTCGCACACAAATAAAGTTCGATAGATTGAGTAATTGTTCTTTGTAAATTCTGATAAATATCTGAATTATCTTCTTTCTTCGTCGTGCATATAAAGAAATTCTGACTTTACCCCCACAATAATGTAAAATCCAGAGATATTCCGAAGAAATCGTGGGAAATGTATACTTTTGGAAACTACGTACCTTTTGGTCAAGTCATGTAGAGTCTAGATATGTTCCGAAAAAGTTGCTGGATTCTCAGGTGAAGGTCGTCAATCTGTTCAGCCAATCAAAAAGCCCGTTAGAACTCTCTCAATTTTCAAGTCTATGGTGTTTGTGAAGGATGGAAAAGGGGATTTCTTTCAAACAGACTTAAAGGAAATATAAATTGGCGTAAGGTAAGAAATTTTAACATAATTTGAATGGATGAAAGTATTTAGCTAGTCAAAATGACTCGTTTACGCATGGGAAAGTCTGTACACAGATGGGAAGTGTCAACCCAGCGTTTGTACGACTTCGGATTTTCACGCCGTTTTGTTTTGGTTCGTGTATGATACCTCAGCAGTTCGGAGGCCTACACTTACAATTGGGGTCTCTTTGGAAAGGAAAATTACTTGACTTTCGACTAGTGGAAACATTTTTTGAAAATATTAAGGCGTTCCGAAGTTACGACCAATTTAACACGACGACTTAAAAAAATGGAAGCAAGTGAGTTTGCCCCCTTGTAGTATTATATAGTATTTTTATTTATTTTTTTTTTTTCGGACGCACCTAGCCCCTGTGCTTGAATGTATGTATCCGCATTTTGTATTCAATTTGTTATTATTAAGCGACAAGACTAACCTGGTTCCTTGTCCGTAAATGTGTATGGGGTACCTGCCCATTAGAGAAATTCCGAAATGTCATCTGTAAAACCAAAGGGTAAGAGAAATACGAACGTCTTTTTGGCGGATTTTACGACTTCCGTTGATCGAGCTTCAAATGGAACGTCTCGTGAGTGAATTCCGATTAAATTCAAGGACTAAATCGTCTTTCATGACTGAAAAGCAAGTTGATTCTAACATAAATGATCGAAGTAAGGATTGATGCCCGTATTTCGATTGGTAAGTGTTTGATTGTTATTATATAGATAGGATTCCCCGAATTTTTCCTCGGAGAAATGTAGGTCAGCCCAGAGAAGCTAGTTACCTTCTAGTATATTAATATTGATCGTGGCAGAGGCTGGATAGTAAGCTGGAGGAAATAGTGAGATTTCTCTGATGATATAGCACAAGTTAATCACAAAAATACCAAAAAGAAAGAAAAAAACGGGGAAATTTTTTTTCACAAAAAAAGGGGGGATCCTATCCCCGAGTACCTGTGACACATACCTGGTGATGTGAAAATATAACTGCGAGCCCCTGTGGTTATATCCATAAAAAAGATTTGTGAATTAACACACAACTATGGAATAATACACACTTATTTCAAAGTTAATCCTGTTATAATGACAATGTCCATAAACAGTGAAATCCATTTAATATTGACAAATGATAGACTACACGTGTCAGGATGTCTTGTCAACTTAATATGGGGCAAGGTCACAATAGGTCAACACAAATTTAAAACAGAAGTTGGGAACGATCAGTTAGAATTTACGGGTATGATTGATTTTTTAAATAAAGTTTATATTTGTGTATATTTTTTCTTATATGAATATGATATATTGTATATTTATTGTGTAATTGTTAGTATAATACATGGTGAATTTGTTAATCAAAATTTGTGTATATTGAATATATATGGGCTCGAATAACTTGATAAATTTGCGTAGCCTAAATGTAAATGGCATGCACTCGAAGGAGAAAAGAAATAGAGTTATTGAATGGGTGAAAACACATGTATGTTCAATAGCATTTTTACAAGAAACACATAGACGAGAATATAGAAAAAGAAATTCGAAACAATTCTAAATTTGAAATAGTAAGTAGTCACAGCACATCTGCTAGTAGGGGGGTTTCTATGCTTTAAATAAATCATTGAATTTTGCTATACTAGATAAATGGGAGGATAAAGATGGAAGATTGTTGTTGATAAATATTCAAATCGATGATACAATTTTTACATTAGTCTGTATTTATGCACCTAATAGTAAAACTGCAAGAAATGCATTTTTCAAAAAGGTAAGCTAAATTTTGAAAGAATACGGGACTGGGATACCAATATTAGGGGGGGGAGGGCGACTTCAATGAAACAATGAACCAAACTGATAGAAAAAGTGCAAGTCGATAAAATAAAAAACCGCAAGAGGTAAGTAGTCTTAAAACTCTAATAAAAAGTAACAAATTAACAGATATTTGGAGAGATTTAAATGAAAATGTACAGCAGTTTACATGGCGAAGAAAAGATAAATCTCAAGCCAGTAGAATATATATGATATTCACAGGGATGGACTTTCGTATGTTTGTTGAATCATGTAAAATTAAACCTGCATTTATACAATTAACATACCATCTGAGTGTGCTTCTAAAATTGCGATCTCGGGTACAAGAAAAGGGTCGTGGCTTTTGGAAAATAAACAATTCTATTTCACAGGAACTAGAATATCAAACTTTAATTAACCACTTAATTGATAAACATATTGAAAATAGTAAGAACAACCAAATTGATAGTAGACTTGCGTGGGATGTTTTAAAAATAGAAATACATGATCATACTATTATGTACTGTAAAAATAAATCTAAGCTTAATAGACAAGAGCGAAGGTCTTTAGAAAAGGAGCTTAATGCAAAGCTAGCGAAACGCGATAGTATGAATGTTGAAGACAAAGATTTAAACGACCATATCAATCTTTTAGAAATAAAATTAGAAACAAATCTATCAGGAAATAGCAAAGGAGGCACAAGTAAGGGCACGGGAACAGTGGGTTGAATTAGGTGAGCAAAATAATTCATACTTTTTGGGACTGAAAAAGAAAAGACAAGTTAAAAAGTCAATAAATAAGATAAAAAACGAGAATAATGATATAGCAACAAAACAAGATGAAATATTAGAAATAATTAAAACTTATTACGAAAAATTATACTCCTCCAATAAACCAAATAAACATATGTTACAAAAGTATATTTTTGAAACTAAACTAGAAAAGACATTGAGTGAAAAAGACAAATCTATTTGTGACGGTGGGATAACAGTTACATAATGTTCTGATGCAGTAAATGAAATGAAATTAAATAAATCTCCTGGGTTAGATGGTCTTTCGGTTGAATTTTACAGAACCTTTTGGGATAAGCTTAAACATTTTCTTATTAAAACCTATAATAAAGGTTATAATGAAAATCTGTTGACATATTCACAGCGTTCAAGTGTACTGGCATTGCTGTTTAAAAAGGAGGATCCATTATTATTGGATAATTTTATACCAATATCGCTTTTAAATGTAGATTTGAAAATATTATCTCATGTGCTAGCTCAACGTTTGAAAAAGATATTAAGCAAATTAATTAATGAAGAATATATTAAAAACAGATTTATAGGATCTAATTTACGACAGATACAGGATATAATAGATTATGCAGACATCTACAAAATAGAGGGTTATCTGGTCTTTATAGATTTTATAAAAGCTTTCGATTCATTAGAATGGGATTTTATGTTGTTAGCTTTGAAACGTTTTGGTTTTAATGATTCATTTGTAAATTGGGTTAAAACAATGTATACTGATATTCAGACCTGTGTCATTAATAATGGGTGAATATCTGAAATGTTTAGAAACACCAGAGGGATAACCGTCAAGGGTGTCCCCTGTCGGCCCTCCTGTTTGTGCTATCAGTAGAAATCATGGCACTGAGAATTCGAAATAATAAAAATATAAAAGGGTTTCAAGTTAAGATAGATGAGATAAACCATAGCATTAAAATTTCTCAATTGGCGGACGACACATTATTTTTCAACTCTAAAACTGAGATATCATTAGCATTAAATGAAATTGAAATTGTTGGTTCTTTTTCGGAACTTATTATGAATAAAGATAAAACAGAAGGTTTATGGATAGGGAAACTTAAACATTGCAAAGACAAAGTGGGGGAATTAAATGGACAGACAAACCAGTTAAAACTCTAGGGATATATTTTGGACATGATAAAGAAAAATGCGAAAAATTAAATTGGGAAAATAAAATAGAAAAAATTAATAATTTATTACTTTTATGGACAAAAAGAAACTTAACAATCTTAGGGAAAATTTTGATAATCAAATCTTTAATTGTTCCAATATTTACATATGTGTCTAGTGCTTGTGTTGTTCCAGAAAAATATAGGAAAGAAATAGATAGCAAATGCTTCAAATTTATTTGGAATAATAAACCTGATAATGTAAAACGAAACACTGTAGTAGGGAAACTTGGAAATGGGGGTCTTAAAATGATCGATGTTCAAAGTTACTTTATGTCTCTTAAAGCATCTTGGGTAAGTAGACTTGTTAGTAATCAATTAGTTAATTGGAAAGTTATACCATGTAAGTATTTTGCAAAATTAGGAAAAAAATGGTTACTATTCTCACAGAATTTAGATAATATTACAGTTAACAAATATGCTAAACAGATTCCTGAATTTTATGGAAACGTACTTCGAAGTTAGAACAAAATAGGAGGTGGTCAAACTAGAACACCCTTAAATTTTGCAGACGTCAGAAAACAAATTATATGGGGAAACAAGTTGAAACAAGTTGATCAAGTTTGATCACAAAACTCTGTTGTTTAATAATTGGATAAATAGTGATTTGATTTATGTAAATGATATTTTAGATGAAAATGGCGAGATATCACACAATTTTATTTTAAACTGTTTGAATAATAAATCCAATTGGATCACAGAATTCACCATCATGAAAAAAGCAATTCCAAAAGAATAGGTAGATATAATTAAAACAGAAAATTCCAAAAAAGTGTAGTCAATATTTGTAAAAATTATGTATTAATTAAGGTAAATCCCTATAGATTTTCAATCCTAAAGAATAATTTTGTTTATGAATTGCTTCTCAATGAGAAATCTACAAAACCAATTGGTTTTAATACATGGAATACCTATTTACATAAAGAACTACCAAAATGTGAAACAGTATGTTATTTTATATTTAATTATTTAAGTGAAAATAAGTTGAAGGTTTTCAGATGGAAATTATTACATTTCATTATTCCTACTAAAAAGCTACTTTTAAAATGGAAAATCATGAAAATTAGTATATGCAATTTATGTAATATAGTGGAAGACTAGTCACTACCTTTTTCATAGCTTTTTGGGGGAAAATAAAAGAATTGTTAAAAAAAAAGTGGAATAGAAAATGATATAACTTTATATCATCTTGTATTCGGTTATAAAATATTCGATAAAAGCTATTATGACTTCAATTATTTTCTTACAATCATTCGATTTTCAATATATAAGGCATGTTACATTTCAGAGCAAAAAACTAAAAGGCTTGATGTTTATTCATTGTTTGTTAGGGAATACCTTCAAATATATAGAGGAAATGAAATAATTCAGAAAAGTTCATTTCTGAAAAGACTACAGAATTATTTGTAAGCTATTTGAATATGAATTATTTTAATATAATTGTGTCGCAAATTTCTCTATATTTATATTATATATATATATTGCTTCCTAAGAAGCTTGGGCTTATGAAGATGGTTGTAACAAGCGTTTGAATAAAATATTATTGTTGTTGAAAAAATAAATTAAACACTTTGTTGAATGACAATATTTTCGTCTCACTTAAGACTTAATCAATGTCTAAAGTCGAACTAAAATGGCGGCTTTACAGGTTCAAAAACGTTTTTGACGGTCAATGTACGGGACAAAAGACCCAGTTGTTACCTGTGTCACACGAAAATGCATATATAATAGAATTGAAATCACACATATAAATTAATAGAATTATAATAACAATGATATAAATACACAATAGGGCTACACATTTAAATAAATGTAAAATAAAAAATGAGACATTAATGGTCTATGCATCAAACAGCACAGTCAAATATATTTTTGAAAACGGTACCCAAGCTCATTCAATAAACGGCCCACCACAGTGTGGAATATATACTTTGGGCCAACTCAGCAGACTATATGTCTTCATACGACTGGAAGAGACCAACAAAAATAGGAGTCAAAGAGAGGATATTACTTTTTCTCATTGATTCCATTCGGTGAAAATGTCTTAAGATTTTTAATCCAAAAGCTTTCCCTTTCCTGTCTGCTTTTATTATCCCACTTGGGGTTATGGTCAATTATGGTGACCTTCAGTTTGCCGAAAGAATCATGGTGGCCCATCGATCTGAGCTGTCTGTTGAGTGGAAAGTCAGGTTTGCAATTTGCATCGCTTCTGTGGCCATTTAAGCGTTTACTAAGATGATCTCGACAAATTTCCTAGATCTCTTCGTATTAAAGAGTATTTCTTGGCCAAAGAGAGAGACTGTCCTGAAGATCGGTCGTCCGATTCATAAGATGATAATGAGATACCTATTCATAGGTTTAGGAAAAAAGGTTCATGGATTCCAAAACCCACCAAAAATACAACTTTAGAATCCTTTATTGATTTAATCAAAAATGATGTCCAGAGAGCAGCGAGCACGCACATACCCACCCATAACAACCTCACTCCAGCAGAAAATGGTGCGCTACAAGAATTAAAGTAAAGGGATGACATTGTCATAAAGCCAGCAGACAAGGGTAGCGCAGTTGTTGTTATGTACAAAGTAGATTATTTAGAGGAGGCAAATAGACAACTGACGGATGAAAGATTTTATATAAAAAAAATGGACTCGGATCCCACTGAAGAATTCAGCACCAAAATAACCCAGGAATTAAAAATTATGAAAGAAAATAGTCATATCGACACTTTCGATTATTTGAAACCAGACAAACCCAAAGTCGGACGTATATATCTATTACCAAAAATTCATAAAGTCAACAACCCCGGGAGACCCATTGTTTCAGCAAATGGGCATCCCACAGAAAAAATCTCCGAATTCGTAGATTTTCACCTTCGACCTCATGTAGATGCGTTACCCTCACATTTGAAAGACACCACTGATTATCTTCAAAAAATGGAATCCATGAACCCCTTTCCTTCGGGGACCTTCTTTGATTCAATGGACGTTACGTCATTATGCACCAACATCCCACATAATGACGGTATCGCAGCATGTCGAGAGGTCTGGGACCAAAGAGCCGTTAAAGAACCACCAACGGAATGTCTTGTCCAGTTGCTCACATTGGTACTGAAGCATAACAATTTTACATTTAATGGAGAGCATTTTTTTTACAAATCAACGGAACCGCTATGGGAACAGAGATGGCACATTCATACGCCAATATCTTCATGGGGGAACTTGAAAAGCAAATTATACAATCTTCACCCCCACAAGCCTCTTTCCTGGTTTTGCTTCATAAACGACGTTGACATGAAGTGGACCGCGTCGGACGAAAACCTCCATCGCTTCTTTGACCATGCCAACAATGTTCACCCCACTATAAAATTCACTCATGAAACATCCAGAACTAACATCTCCTTTCTGGATACCGGTACTTACACTACCTGTGAAAATGGTATTATGTCAACTACTGACATATTCAACAAACCGACAGATATACACCAGTACATGTCCCCACAGAGTTGTCATCCTAAGCATTGCACCAAAGGTATTCGGTACAGCCAAGCTCTCCAAATCCAACGCATCTGCTCCAATGAACAAACTACCAACAAACGTCTTGGGGAACTGAAATGTCATCTGAAAAAGAGGGGTTACAACAATGCTAGCATTAACCATTGTTTTAACAAAGCAAGTGGTATTGACAGAGAAGACCTCATCCAATATAAAGAAAAGAATAAAGATAAATAAAGGTAATAACAAAATTACCGAACTCCGAACAATCTTACAAAGGGAAAGTCAAAACTCATAATTATATAAACAGACAAAATCAGTCAACAACCGGAAAACTGTGAAAACCGTAATGACCCTGACTTGGTACAGGCATTTCTAAAGAGTGTCATTTGTCATCAAATACCATCCTGCGCTCAGTAATTTATCCAACATCGTTCGTGAGCACTGGAAAACCATACAAAAACAACCAGAACTGTGCAAAATCTTCCAAAAAAAACCCGTCTTGGCTTTCAGGAAACCCAAATATTTGAAAGATATCTTGGTGAGAGCTGACATGTCCCTTCGATCTGCCTACAATGGTCAGTGTCAAAATGTGATCCGAAACGATGTATGACGTGCAAAAACATCCAATGCACATAGAAATTCAGCAGCACATATACAGGAGAAGAATTCATCATATACTGCAATGCAAACTGCAAGACAGACAATATTATCTGCCTCATGGAATGTGCAATTTGTGGCCTTCAATACGTCGGAGAAACTAAACAACTTAGTAAACGCTTGAACGGCCACAGAAGCAATGCAAATTGAAAACCAAACCTTCCACTCAGCAGACATCTCAGTTCGATGGTCTACCATGATTCTTTCGGCAAACTGAAGGTCATCATAATTGACCATAACCCCAAGTGGGATGATAAAAGCAGACAGGAAAGGGAAAGCTTTTGGATTAAAAACAACTTAAGACCTCATCACCGAATGGAATCAATGAGAAAAAGTAATATCCTCTCTTGATTCCTATTTCTGTTGGTCTCCTCCAATCGTATTAAGACATACAGTCTGCTCAGTATATATTCCACACTGTGTGATGGGTCGTTTCTTGAATGAGTTTGGGTATCGTTTTCAAAAATATGTTTGACTGTGCTGTTTGATGCATTGGTCAAACATGAATAACACCATAAACAAGATCAGTACAATCAACTATAATATAGACTATTTCTGAAGATTAGAATTACAAATGTTTATCACAGTCATATCATGGTGGTCAGATTTATTGACGGAGGAAATCAGTGTATCCCGAGAAGGAAACTCGACTTTTCACGAGCCGGTGACTAACTTATCTCAAATATTGTTCTATCAAATACACATCGCATTGGGCTGGAGTCGACATCACAAACGTTAAATTGATAGCAAGCATAAACTAGAGGTTTCTAATTGCTCTTCTTGTTTTCTATTTTGACTTAATATAAAACCGTTATAAGCATGTATAAATGTTTTTATTTCTCATTACTATGCAGCTGAGTTGAGATTTCAGTTAATTTCAAACAGTCCGTGAATAGACATGTCGCCACACCCAGACACGTTATCCCGAGTCCTGACTTCGAGCCAACCAGTCTTTGCCCATTCCTCTTAATGATATGTGCTTAAAGGAAAAGCGACAAATACCAATTTTATAGTCTTTGGTGTGATCCGATCGGGGCTCGAACCTATGGTCTACCACACTGGAGCGAGAACACTAACGAGTATACAACGATGAGGTTATAAACAGTTTTGATTTTTTCAATACTCCGGTTTCCTCCACCAATAAAACTGACCGCCACGATATAACTGAAATTTTGTTAAAAGTGGCGTTGAACACCATAAAAAAAACAATTGAATAATGAAGGAGAAAAACAAAAGACGAACAGAATAAAAATCATATCAGTAATATTGACTTTAGAAACGAGTATGGCGTCTTACATTGAATACAGTTCATGCAGTTTCTGTACAGGCTTTGGAAATGTTTCTTCACTCTTTCAGAAGTGCAGTGTGCAACTGCACCAACGTGTTCGGTGTACTCTGATCCTAGATATGCTCAATTGTTGATACAGAAATAATACTAGTTAAGGGAGCATACGAAAATTATTTTGATTCAATAGCTCTGTGCATATATGAGCCACGTGGCAGCATTTCCTTTGGCCAATGGTTTGCTTCAGAAACACACTTAGCTTTTCATATACCATTATACAGTCTTTTTCACATTATTAAAATGTCCATCATGACGGAAATTGATAGAACGGATTGAATAGTAAATACATTACAATAGTGATATGACAAAACAAGATATACTTTTGAAATCATTACTGCTACGATAAATACCGGTCTTGGCTCTAGGGATACCAGAATAACTACATCTGATTTATTATCGTTTAACGGTATAGAAGCAGTATTCAGTTACAAACAATATATCAAAATGTAGGTAGCTAACAGATCGAACGCTGAGTGGATGTTTTAATTTCCGTAAAAATAATAAATAGGAGATAAATGATGCTCAGTAATCCTTGTAGCTAGTTGTGTATTCGGTAAAAATCCACACAACCAGCGAATATTCGTTTCAGACATGTTGCGCCTCACAAGCTGGAGATGTATTATCATGTTTCAGTACACCTGGGTGCCTACCAGGGCGACAAAAATATGTACCAGAATGTGTAATAACAATAATTACAATATGTTATTGTTCGAGAAATAAGCAGTATTATGACAATTATATAATCAAGAAATAGATCAATGAAGCCAAAATGTGTCATGAGTTTTAACATGGGTTGTAGGATATTAGTATTTTATCCCGAGTCAGAGGCGAGGGATCACATTTACTAATATCCGCCAACCCATGTTAAAACTCAAAACACATTCTGGCTTCCATGAATTATTTCGATTCTGATATTTCTAAGAGTACAAATACGGTAGTATACTTTGATTTGAAGGCGGTTATTTATTTTTACGCTTGCGGAATATTTCGCACACAAGTTATGCTGCCAAGTTCGAGCAGACGATAATTCATCAACATGTACATTTACGACGGGAAAGTCAGTCACATGCACCGGCGCATGTGCTAATGAGATTATGCCCAATAGATAAATCGCTCGTTTGTTTACAAAGCGAAAGAAGGACGTCATGTTAGAATAAACAATTCGATTTTTAGTTTTTGATTAAGAACATGAACAGTTTGGTGGATGTGTTTTCAACATACGGTTGGTATTCCTATGTGTACCAAATGTGCTCCTCTTATCGCTGACTTGTTCCTTTATTCTTATGAAACGGACTGCATGCAGGGACTTCTCAAAGAAAACGAAAATAAACTAGCCTGATCATTTAATGTCAAGTTCTTCTATATAGCTGACGTCCTTTCACCAAATATTTTCAAGTTTGTGAGCATGTTGATCGCATCTACCCCATTACAATTAAAAAGAGACACCATAGATACAGCTAGATTTGCTTCATACCTTCACCTACACATTACAATTGACAGTGGTGGCTGATTAGGAACGACAAACCATATGATTTCCATGTTCCCATTGTGAACGTTCCATTTATAGGTAGCAACATTCCGGAAGCACATTCTACCAATTAGGTCGCGACTGAATACATGGTTCCTTGTAGTTGAGTTGAAGTTATCACCTCGAGAGTTTTACGGTCGAAATAATGACTGTGTTAACCGTTACTGAACATCTGAGTCACAGATGACAATGGATATGCTTCTTTGTCGTAGTCACCATCACACCCTTCTTTCCTCTTTCAAGACCGGATTATTAACAATAGTAACACTACCTGTGCCACTAGTGGAGCATGAATTGCTTACCCTGCCGTACCACATGCCTTCTTTTTTTAGTGGAGTTCGTGTTGTTTAATTTGTTCAATTACATGTCTTTATGTTTTTCGCATCGGGTTGTAATGTCCACGACGATGTCACAGTAAAACTTATTTCGGTTCGTCATTACTCCCATCTGTTTTGATGAGGTTCATATTTTTTGGTACTGGTGTGCAACACTATTTCTATACCAGATGTTGTTCGTGTTGTCTCAACAGTAACATGACTAGTGCCGGAACAGGAACACATAATCATTCCGAACAACCTAAATTCACCACGGGTTTTTGTGGAGTTCTTGTTGCTGAATGATATGTTTTCTGTAGTATTTTGTAGATCATTGTTTGTCCTTTTTCTTTTGACCATTGTATTGTCTGTCCTTCGATATATAGCTTCTGGCTTTTGTCTGTCCTTCGATGTATAGCTTCTAGTTACGACTTAGGTCTCTTCAAACTTTTCTTAGCTTATTATTCTGTATGTGAAGAATAATAATAATCGACTATTATGGGTTAAACAAAACAACATACATACTGTAATAATACATGAAACAGATAAATAATAATACAGACAATCGAGTATTTTAGTATTATGCCATTGACCCACGTGCATCTCATGTTCATGATTGTTGTATAATGTCACCAAATCCTAGAAAAATAAATATTTGTACACAATTGTAATATATCAAACGAGCCAATGTCTTAAGAACAAGGATAGAGCTTTTGATGATTAATTTTGCAATCGAGGAAAACATAATATTCGTCATCTATTTTTTTATTATTTAGGCATATCCATTAGTCTCTAGGAATATTTTTTGTTTTAGTATTCACCATAATACTATTATAAAATCGTCTTTTTTAAGATTGACCATTACATCGTGGTTTATCTACAGCAGTAGTAAGTTTGTAATGAACATTACATCGGGGTTTATCTACAGCAGTAGTAAGTTTGTAATAATTAGTTGATAAGATCTTGAAATGTTATGAACTTTCATAACTATCATATCTTCCTGTGATCAGTGGGGTCATTTCTCTTGTAATGAGCGATTTGATGACGACATTTTGGACAATTGTGTACAACGTCTTTAAATCTGTCGGTGTAGAAAGGAAGTAAACAACATCCGAGAAAACACCTGCAAGAAAATGTAACATTTATTATTAATAATCTGTAAATATGAAGAAGAAATAAGAATAAGAATATGTATTTGCTCAATCATGACCCTTGATGTTTTTTGTTGTTTTTTTTTTATGGTGCTTAACGCCACTTTCAACAATATTTTAGTTATATCGTGACGGTCAGTTTTATTCGTGGAGGAAACCAGGGGGCCCAGAGAAAACCACCGACCTGTCGCAAGTCACTGACAAACTTTATCACATAATGGTATACACCTCGGCCTGATCGAGATTCGAACTCACAATATCAGTGGTGATAGGCACTAATTACATAGGTAGTTATAACTCCAACTACCATACGATCACGGCCACGATGGTTGTCGCGTACGACGGGAGATAACTGCGGCTAATTTAACACATTCCATTTGAATAAAAATTTAAACATCTGTTTGTGAAATATCCATGTATCAAACACCCTTGATCATGCATTGTCACTTTCCATCAACTATCAATACGGATAGTCTCTCATAGTCAATAGTTACAAGAGTGCTGCCAATTGTGGCTGATCAAAAAGTGATATTTTTAATAAAGAGACGAAGAAAATAAAAGGGCATTGCTAGAAACTTTATAGATAGAAGTTTTATATTCTTCATTCGTATTATATAGCAGAGATATCGAACCTGCACAATAATTGACGATTACACGGCGGTCTTCAATAATTCAAATGTTATATAAAGATAGAGAAAAACTCCACTTCTTACATATCTCCAAAACAGACAGAGGAAATTATTTTTTTAAATGGGTTAATGGAGAGGCGGCAATGAATTGCTGATTATCTTTGGATACATGTTGTATTGTTTTTGTTCTTGTTATTTTAAGTTGCTATGAAAACAAAATATCTTTATATATATATATATTATTTTGTGTATTTATCATTTATAGTTTATGTATTGAAATTCATTTGTATCTAACATTTTTCTATGTTCAAAATAAACAATTACAACAACAACAAATTACTGATGACTATGAATGATATACATCAGACTGCGAGGTAGCACTGTAGTATTGATTTTGCATAGCCACCATTAATGACATTTCTGTATTTTTCTTTACTTTAAAACAACTGCAGAATATGGAACGTGTGTTGCTGACTATCTGTCATTCACTTTTCAAAATAAACTTTCAAACATACAGATGACTAGTTCTCCAGTTTGAAAGTTATAATCATACTGAGTTGTGCCCAGACTGGACTAACTACCTATGGTATTTGTTTATCAAGATTCGGTTCGATTATTTTTTTATCAAATGATGATATTATATTCTTAGCCGAATTAGGCTTTCCTGTTTAGGGCGTTTGGTTTACTTACTCCCACAGACTTATATTATTTGGTTTTATAATCTTTTGACTACGAACGTACCTGATGTCGTGGGCACTACAATAGATATCTACGGCTTGATTGGAATCTTTATTAAATGAGAGAAATGGAGTACAATCTATAGAAACATTTGATATTCACATATTAGATTACATGTCTATCGTATATTTTAATTTTAAGAATGTATTACATTATATAGTCAAGTTCATACCATTAATTTTGGACACTTCATACAAGGACCGCTTATCTACTAGATATCAGTGGGTACCAGTTAATACTGCTATCCTGTTTCAATGATTTGCCTTAATGTATATGTGTTGGAGTAATAAGTTTGTCTGTATTATTTGTGTTATCATGTATTAAGAATGTAATGCAAACATTTTGTATCAAGCGTCGTAGCGGTTTATATAGAAAATGTGCTTGGGTCAACACTTTTACATCCCTATAACACTTCAAAAAATTGCATTTCATGCAAAATAATAATCACATTTTAACATTATTAAATACATTTGAAATTTTTGATATTCCAATTTGACAACTTTTGTTACTGCTGTAGTTGAAAGTTTTCATGACATTCGAAAATAGTTCCTGGAAATGGGCGCGGTTAAATGGTTGTGCGCTTCATTGACTGATGAAGTTTCAATTACGAAGTCACGCGTCAATCTCTTGACCATTCATATGGAACTTTTTTAATGAAATGTACAGATAATGTAATATTTGTTTTATGAATTTCTTTCCTAAAATGTAACTCTTCAGCTATGGAGAAACTAAAGATAATCAATCAATGCGGTCGAGGCCCGTTAGGAACCCACAAACTTGTAAGATACTGAGATTAATTGCACGAAATCGCATAGGCTGCTAATTGTTCTGAATGTATTAAACTTAATATACACACCCCATTAGAATACAACAACAACACCAAGCCCAAGACGAATCACCAACTATATACGTAAGGTCTGTTGTAATATGATGATGACAATTAGGGCATTTCATATGCTTAGGTTCAAAGTTCACAAATCCGACTTCATGTGTTCCGTGATTTTCTTCCACATTGTTAGTCATGGATGGTCGCTTTGCATATTTTCCCTGATTTTGATGTTCTGATGACTGTGGTTGTTCTGTATGGGCGTCGAATATATCTGGTGGCGGATAAATTGAATCTGAAGCATATAAAAACGTCTTATAGTCGCTTGAAATTTAACAAATCGCTTGATTTAAAAATACAACATCTTTGTTGACGGATGGTGAATATAATGACTGCAGACCCTAAGTTTGGTAGGTATATTTGCTACAAATTAAATCAATTCAGTTGTATTATTTTTAAATCATGTTATTCCTCCAGGGGCCGTCGTGGCCGTGATCGTATGGTAGTTGGATTTACAACTATATATGCAATCAGTGCCTATCACCACTGATGTTGAGAGTTAGAATCTCGATCAGGGCGAGGTGTATACCATTATGTGATAAAGTTTGTCAGTGACTTGCAACCAGTCGGTGGTTTTCTCCGGGTCCTCCGGTTCCCTCCACGAATAAAACTGACCACCACGATATAACTGAAATATTGTTAAAAGTGGCGTTAAACACCATCAAGCAAATAAACAACAATGTTATTCCTCCTGACTTAGTGACACATTATCAGAAAGCCTCCACAAATACTTTGTTTTTATTATAATTTATGCTCGACATTTAGTTACCAGTACAGACTAATTAACACAGGGGTAACCATGAAGGAGAAATACATGACTAACTCAAAAAGTATAGATTGATTGATTATTTTATTCCTGTATTGATGCAGGAATACATGCTATGATCAGGGGGTAGGGTTATGGTGTTTAACGCCACTTTCAACAATATTTCAGTATATCGTGGCGGTCAGTTTTATTGGTGGGGGAAACCAGAGAAAGCCACCGACCTGCCGCAAGTCACTGACAAACTTTATCACATCATGTTGTATAGAATACACCTCGCCTGAGCGGGATTCGAACTCACAAAGTTAGTGGTGATATTCACTGGTTGCATAGGTAGTTGTAAATCCAACTACCATACGATCACGACCACGATTATGATCAAATCAACGACCTATCTGGCAGTATAAATTAATCCGTTTCAAGTTTAACGGAAAATGAGATCAATTAATGCGTTGACCCTTTATATTAAGTGGTACAAATTCGTGTAAAACAACTGTGTGACTAGAGATTTGTAATACTCAGTCTATTAATAGGACTTAGAAATAGTAACTGCAACTGTATGTAACTTGCTCGGTATCTTTGTCACATATACAAATATAGAAACTCATATGTATCATTTGTCAAGAAATCTGAAATTATTACTATTTACATTTATGTATATTATTTTTTCTCTCGAATAAATGTCGATGCAAACAATCGTTTTCAAAAGACAAATATTTGTTTATGAAATTGTAGTTATATTTACTGTTAGAACTACATGTTAAGACTCATATATATATATATGTTGTGATTGAATACAAATGAGTATACGTGATATAAAATCTAAAATAATTTACTTTTGTTGTTCTCTTACAGTGTATCGCATATCGTGGAACTGGAATTGTTTACCACAAGTTCGAAAAATAAAATAGTAAACAAGAAACTTTTACTTACCCATGTTTGCTTTTACTTATACAATCTTTGGTCTTTTATTATTTAAAAAGTTTAAATAACACCTGTATGAAAAATAATTTGGAACGTTAATTGTTTACACACATCACTAACCTTCCAGTGGATATTTAATTGCGAAATACACAGTTCAGATAAGCGAAAGTAGTATTAATTTAAATTATTAAAAAGATAAACATAACTTATACCGAATTATTAGTGATCTTAAACAGGCCGAAATCCGATAAAAAAAATTCAGACTATAGCCGCTTTACTTAGAGGTCGTGTCTACTCAATTGTAACAGATTTATAGATGTTCGATAGTGACCCCAAGCAAACAAATAACAAGGCTAATTGTATTAAGTATAACATTTGAATGATGATAGGGTAAAATCGACCATGACATTAAACCGTATGTCTGTCTGTTGTCATGGGTACAAATGTTTAATATTCGTCAAATAAATTACTTATACATGTATATCCCATCAAACGGTTTATGTAGTGTGACTACCCCTTCCAAGGACCTGCTAGATTAAATTTGGCTTCTGTTGTTGCCATTTCTATATTTAGAAGTTTGAGGTTTGACGTTGGTATTTGGTTATATTATAGTTTGGTATTTTGTTATACCGTCGACCATTACCATTATTTTAACCTGTATATAAAGGGCAACTACTCATAAAGTTCACATTTTCAGGTTCCCTTGAGTGGCCTCTATATATTCCGTAACGGTAACAAAGTGATGATGGCAACCATGAACCTTTCGAAGTGATTATTTCAACTTTACCAATAGGAACCCTTAGTTCGGTAGTTTCCTTGTTGGCAGCTATCATCTATCAAGAAAATATTAATACGAAACACAAGCTCTTGAATATAGTATCAACTAAGAGATCTATACGCAACATACAGTTGCTGCTGGACTGTTGATGCATAATAAATATGGAAAGTTCACAATAGGAAAATTGAAATACAATTAAATATATTCTGTCGTAGAGTTTTGTTCTCAATAGTTCTTCGGCTGCCACAGAATAAACATTGCATTCAAGCATAGATACATGTATAGTTTATCAGTCTATGCTTTAAGCTATATTATAATGAATTAATACACCAGAGTAACACATCAATTACATATCGATTTCGGTTGTTAAATTAAAAACAGTAATAATGTGAAAATAGATTCACGTGTGTATTCGTACAAACATGTACTGCAGACATCCGCTACAAATAGATCCAAAATTCAATAAAATAAAACGGCGAAAGCGCTAAGTAATAAAACAGGACATATAAAAGAATTATCTATTGAAACGTATTTAAAGCCTTCTCTGTATTATGTAAATTTCAAAACTATGTCCATTGTTTTATATTGAGGAGTTATTAGGTCGGATCATTGCGATAGTGTTTTGATTAATTCAAATCAAACGTTGATAATTTGAATCATTGAGAATGGCGTTAGCATAAGTTTCAAACTTCTCCTGGAAGTCTACGACTAAAAATCAAAAGACAAATACTAATCCGTTGGAGTTGTTCTCATTATGAAATTATTTTCAAAGAAGCAACTTTTACAAAAGGAACTGCATTCTTTTTTTATTCCTTTTTTTTTTTTTTTTTTTGTATTCGTGTCACCACAGGTCCTTCCTGGACTCGTTGGAGGTATTAGTCGTCCCCAAGCCCCATCACCGTTTACTTTGTAAGTGCACTTCATTCAACTGTATGTTGTTACACAATTAACGCACCATGGCTGTTAACTATCAAATACTTTGAAGGCAATTACACCGGGTAATTATTTATTGTATGGTCATTTTTTTAAGAACACATTTTATATTAACGACCTTTTTTGTTTCTTTCTGCACTTTCAAGAACGCCTCGGTAGTGTAGTGGCTAACATGCTCGTTCGTCTGACGTGCTGTAAATCGTGTGTTCAACCTCAAGACTATAAAATTGACACACACCACTAAGGAGTAAAATCAAAGATAATATGTCCGAGTGAAGCGACATGTGTGTGCTGTATTTTTCCAGCGAGTTAGTTCTATAAATATCCAACTCAGTCAGTTGGTCGAGTACAAAAACAAAGACATCATCATCATTTTATCAAAGACGTAACTTGTTCTCGCCATATCTGAAACAAGAACTATCTTTAAAAAAAAGATGTACGACGAAGCACAAATATTATATTCTTCTACGAACAGTATTTCACTGAAATAACCTAAACATATTGGTTTTATAGGATTTGATAAGACATGTAAAACCTTGCATCCTACTTAATGTGCAAGGAATCGTTAATAAATAGTAACAACGTACATCTTGGCCCGCGCACGGGACTGCCAGACAAAATTTTGAAAGGGGATCAGGTGAGCTTAAAAAAAAAGGGGGTGCATATTATTTCCTATCTGTGGTACAATCTCAAAATATTCCTGGCTTCAACAATAACTTCTTAATATGTAATAGATGAAATGGCACTTTCTCAGAATTTAATACCCCCAGTCGCTCACCTGAAGATTACATAATACATGTACATTGAAAATAAAACTTTACGACATATAATACTTTCGATAAAGAGAATATCGCTTAAATTTAAAGTTTAATACAGATATACCATTAAAAGTAATGATATTATCAGTTATACTCGAACTCCCTTTGTCTGTACGGGGCGTAAGACGACGGACGCAACCAATCAGCAAACTACTAAATGACTTGCTTATTACAAGTGCCTTAAATCCGACTTGCTTATTACAAAGTGCTTTAAATCCGACTTGCTTATTACAAGTCAGTGATTTTCATACTCATTTGCATCTGGGGCCCGGATCCCTTATAATTGTGAAAATTAGCGCGTAAATGATGTGAATTAGAAAAAGATGGGAAGAGCAATACATTTATTAGTTTGGAGGCCCGGTAATAGAATAGCAATCATAATGTACCAAGGTTAATGCCAACAGTAACAAATTCTTGTGATGAGGAAGAATGACCACAAAACAGTTCACAAAACTTACATAAATACCCTTGGTGTACCACACTCTCATATAACCATGGGTATGTTTGTTCATTTTTCATTGAACTGAACACCCTGGCATCTGGTACCATGACCTCTGGAGCACAAATCTCCGAATCAGAGTGACAGTCAGATTGCGAATATCAACATCACCACTATTTGCTCTATTTACATGTTGTTGGATGTCAATTAAAGCTGTGTTAGGTAATAAAGAATTTGAATTTGTTGTTTTTGGAGTGACACTCGCAGTGGTAGCAAGGCGTTCAGTTTCTGGGCATGGTGTATCAGTATTTAATGTCGGTGACCGGTGGGGTTGACTCCACCTAATCCCACTTTTTTTTTTAAATTCGTTAAAGAAATCTAAAATTTCAAGTGGGAATAGCTGTAATTATTGTATTAACAATGTGCAAACATTGGGGCTTAGGGTGTATAAACAAATACTCATTAACTTCAGGTAAACCTTGATTGGAGAATGGAGAACTAATATATATTAATTTATCATTTTTATTCTAATAAAAAAACATACAGATACATACATGAATAAGTGATATCTCTATCAATACATCTATATTTAACTACATGAAATAATAAACAAGCATGTCTTAGCTTATGTTTGTTACTATTGTTACATGAAATTGGTGAAAAATAAATTCACATTGGGACTGGGGCCGAAAATCGGCCCAAAAAACATAGTCGGAAAATCACTGCAAGTATTTTAAATCCGTTCTCCGAACTCTTACCAAATTTGTATTATTCTCCAATCAAAAAGTCGAAAAATATTTTCATCTTTAAAATTGCTAGGCAACAGCGTCCATAATTACAAAAGTAGGTCAAAAGCGATCGTATACGACTTCGTCGAACAATCATTCGGTCCATTTATTGATGCTTTATAGTCATTTTCCAATTATAGAAATCTACAACTGTTTGAAGCTTCGGGTGGTTAGGATTAATTCAATGGTATTGCACATATCTTAATCGTCCAATGATATTGTATGTTACAAAACTAGTTATCCTCGATTGGAAATTGACTGTTCATTTGCAAGCTTGAGGGTAGATCATTGTATTTGGACTATCGTTCTGTATGCATGTTAAATATCACCAGTACATATATCACCACTGAACCATACTACAAGTAGAATAATTCACTATATACACCGGCAACGATAAATAGTATTAAATGACAGAAGGCGACATACTTTGTAAATTATTTTAATGTATTGAAGAAAACTATTTACTTTGAAAATGGAGTACTCAAATACTACTAATCAATACGGTTAGTATTATTTATTATTATTTTTATATTTCAAATAGAAAAATATTGTTTTTCGTAGCTGCATTAAACTGATATATACATATGTATATAATATTATTTATTACTGGGTAGGTAAATCAATATTTCCTATATTTAGAAGTTGTACACAGGTGACACATGAAAAATGATCCATTAATGTCAAGTTAAACATCCATTACTTTAGTGGACAGAAGTTTCACAATAGGAGGGGTCGAATAATACTTAAAACTTTATAGTACATAATGGCGATAACTATATGATATATTTAGAGACGATGATCTAATAAAATTTTCAAAAGTTCACATCGGGGGTAAACAATAAGGAAACTGTTATGAAACAAAATGAGTATGGAATGAGTATTCTAGTCACGTCAATTACAGCACTGGTGCTTCTAATAAAGGAAATAACAACAGAGTATGTCTATATTTTATTCAGGATAGAGTGGAGGTTTGAATCCATAAAACTATAGTTTAACCCCGCCACATTTGATTGAAGTGCTTGTACCTAGCACGGAAAGTGAGCGATCATGTACATACGGAAATTTTAATAATTTCAGACATTAATAGAGGTTAATGAATGAGTTTAAGGGCCGATAACCCTCTGTAAGAGTATTGAGGTTTAAGGGGGGTTGTGGTTAGTAACGCCACATTCAATAATAATTATATCTTGGCGGTCAGTTTTATTGGTGGAGGAAACCAGAGTACCCTGAGAAAAGCACCGACCTGTCGCAAGTTACTGACCAACTTTATCACATAATTTGGTATCGTATACACCTTGCCATGAACGAGGTTCGAACGCACAACGTTAGTGGTGATAGATACTGATTGTACAGGTAGTTGTAAATCCAACTACTATACATGAGGTTTAAAGAAAGAGAAATGAACCCCGACTGTTGCTAAATAGATTCCAAATAAAAAAAAGAATCTAACAAATAACTTATTTTAATTAAATATTCAAACGAAGTCAATATATAAGAAAATATTTAGCATACATACTTTTCTCATGTGAATACAGAGTTAACTTGCACGTTTTCTTTAAAATGTTGAAGGTAAATTATAACCTTGGCGATCTATTTCAATTAGATCTTTCATTTCCCACCACCTTTTTCTTATATATAAAGTTTAAAAAGAAGAGTGTGTACATGCGTGTGTTTTCACTTGTTTTTGTTCGTTGTATGTTTTATTGATCTCCTTTTGTTTATTGTTTACTTTGTGTGTATTGTCTAGAAAGAAGAGAATTTCTATTCAACAGGTTATGGCAATCCTCCACCAAATAATGTCGAAGTATCAACGCAACCACAATCCCAGGCTGGACAACCGGAGCCACCACCTGGAGCTTTGATCGAACAACCGCGACCTACATATATTATTTCACAAGAGCATTTTAAACCTTACAGTACCAGA
Organism: Bathymodiolus brooksi; assembly: GCA_963680875.1. Taxonomy (NCBI): domain Eukaryota; kingdom Metazoa; phylum Mollusca; class Bivalvia; order Mytilida; family Modiolidae; genus Bathymodiolus; species Bathymodiolus brooksi. The sequence continues at coordinate 48,016,327 of OY804576.1, read as the reverse complement.
TGCCCGAATTGTAGAGCGCAAATTACAACTGAAACTACCTTTCAAGTAGGCACCTTGGCTAAATTGTGGATATATATACTGTGCTGTTTATTGTAAGTATAACACGTGATTATGTATCAAAATGTTAAGTATGGCCAAAGAGTAAATTGTGAAATTATAATCAATTAAAGTGTGACCTTAGAGGATTTTGGATGTTCTGTTCAGTTCTTTGGCTTATTTGCTCACCAGAATGTTTTAATTATTTGCCTTTCTAATCTTTATACATTCAGCGCATCTGATGAAGGTTATTCCAAAAGCGGTGTTTACTACATGAGATATCTATGTTTTTATTACTATGACTTACTGTGGATTATCAATCCTCCAAGGTACCACCAACCCAGTAATCAGTGTTTTGGCACTGACATGGTTTATTAGATATATTAATTATATAAATTTACAATTGCTACATAATGTAATTATTATTAAGACTAAAGTTCCCGACCCTCAAGACATAGATGCAGTTTGGGATTTTTGGCTCTCGTGTTTAGGCCCAATGATATACTTTCTCCCACAAAACTTAATTTACTGTCCAATCTTCCGATTTTCAGCGTATCTAATATAATGAAGGCTATTTCAGACGTGCGCATTGATTATATATTTCCTTTTGTATTTTATTCAATTTTCACAGCTTTCGTCAGTCATTCAATCTCATCATAATTGAAATAAATACTACAGTAACTATGCATAATATCAGGCTTAGACTAAAACATTTCAAGCTATTGACAAAAAGGAGAAATCGTAAGGTACACATGGTATATGTTTTCCATTAATCACAATAGATTCCGTTGATTTATCTATTTATGTAGTTATACAATCCAGAGACACTGACAACATTGGGTACACAAGAAACAAGACAAACTAAGCAAAAAGACAACAACACATAGAAAACTAAAAACGATGAACAAGACAGACCCCACAAAAAACGGAGATGAACCCAGATACTAGTGAAGGTAAGAAGTTCCTGCTTCTTTTAGGCACCCACTGTGTTACTCATGCAGTCAAGTCCGATAAAAGTTTTGTAGGTGATAGAGGGTAGAAAACATACATGTAAAAAGGAAATGATCCATTGTCATTTGAGATATGGATTTTCGAAACGGTCAACCATTTTCTGATGACAACGGTAGCCATTATCATACAATGCACTCATCGGGCTAGGGTCGATGATATTGAGTCTAGTCATGTTACATGTGTCGACTATGAGATGTTTTGTACACCAGATTATCGCACAGGATTGCTGCACAATGACTTGTTCAAGCAGACGTAAGATATGCTTTTTCTCCATATAGTGTTATATTAGCATGTAAGTGATCACACGGCAATTAATATTCTCTCTCTCTATCTTTAATTTGTCAAGTGATGCGTTCTCTAAGTTAATTTTTTTGAATTATTAATGTAGTACATTTACCCTTGTATAACATTATTAATAATGTTTTGTAAACTATTGTTTTGTTTTGTTTTTAAGCATATGGTTTGGATTGATTTGCCCTATTTTTCTCCCGTGCTGCATGAAGTGCTTTAAAGATGTCACGCACACGTGTCCACAGTGCCATGGAACCGTAGCGACTTACAAAAGACACAAAATACACCCCCAATATCAAAAACCATGGTTTCACCAATATTGACGTGGTGGTGTTGATAAGACTTGGACAGAAGAGAGATTTTTTATACAAATTGCCATATTTTTAAGGATACAACAATTGGATGTTAATGAATTATATTCGAAAATCTTGAAACATAAATAAATAAATAAATAAATAAATAAATAAATAAATAAGTCGTGCTGTTTTTTGTCTTTTATTCGCCCCCTCAAATTTATTAGAAATTGCAAAAATAGGTTTACAGTATGGTAAACGACAACTATTTCTTGGCAAAATGTAGATGAAAACTCTCCTCAACATGAACATCAGATCATTGGCGGATTCAAAGTGCCGTAAGGGAGAACGGAGAATTGAACATTTAATAAGTCAATCTCTTCTGCAGATAACATCTATTTCAGTCTCATTGGTGTAATGGTTAAGAGTGTTTGCACACTCGCATATTGTGTGTGATAGTCGGTTCGAGTACTGATCCAATCAAAGTCTATAAAAGTGGTATTTGCTGCTGAATTTTGAATTAAACATATTTTATTGCTCTAGTAAAAGCAATGGGGTTGGGCACAAGTTATAACAACATTATAAACGTCCTCTCCCTACAATTTACAACATAGCATAATTTTCTGCTTCTCCGATAAGCAGGCAGCTTTAAGGAGTAACATACAGACTAGTTGTCTCGGAGTCAGGATAATATGACTACTTGAGGATTGCTGTTTCAGTGAGGTAACACAACTATATAAATCCAACTATTAAACGTGTTTATCTAGTACAAAACAAACCTCATCAAAGGGGAACGTGTCCTTGCCATGATATAGCTTAATAAGTCTTCACTTGATGTTAAATAACATAACCCTCTCACTTTATGTCTACTCCGTTTAGTCTACTGTAGCCTTCATACAATTTTCAATATTTCGTCTTGTCGAAAACTTTTTTAGAGGACCAAAATTCCACGACATTTTGGATCAAATAGACAATTCGGAATACATCAGCAACTGTACAATCCTAAATTTAAAGCAATAAGGACAAAGCAAAAGCTCGCACAAATTTAATTTCTAAAATACCAACGAGTGAGACTAGTTGCTGTGGCAGTGTTATCATCACTAGCTCTACTAGTGGCAACTGTCTAATGTGGACCATGATAACATTAGATCTTATAGTGGACAATTATGTATGGATTATGTACAGCATAAATTTCAAACGTAAATATTGGTGTTTCTTGCTACTTATTTTTTTCCCTGTATTTTCCATTCGTAAGTGCACTTCATTCAACTGTATGTTGTTACACAATTAACGCACCGTGGCTGTTAACTATCAAATACTTTGAAGGCAATTACACCGGGTAATTATTTATTGTATGGTCATTTTTTTAAGAACACATTTTATATTAGCGACCTTTTTTGTTTGTTTCTGCACTTTCAAGAACGCCTCGGTAGTGTAGTGGCTAACATGCTCGTTCGTCTGACGTGCTGTAAATCGTGGGTTCAACCTCAATACAATAAAATTGACACACAGCACTAAGGAGTAAAATCAAAGATAATATGTCCGAGTGAAGCGACGAAGCACACATATTATATTCTTCTACGAACAGTATTTCACTGAAATAACCTAAACATATTGGTTTTATAGGATTTGGTAAGACATATAAAACCTTGCATCCTACTTAATGTGCAAGGAATCGTTAATAAATAGTAACGACGTACATCTTGGCCCGAGCACGGGACTGCCAGACAAAATTTTGAAAGGGGATCACCAAAGGATTATTTTAGCAAAGTTTGAATCCAATTGGCCTAGTAGTTTAAGAGGAAAAACATTAAAATTCATCCACCTTTTCTGTTTTTAGCAACAGTGGCCATGTTGGTTGGATGTCTGGATTGCCGCACACAATTTTGAAAGGGGGTCATCAAAGGACTATTTAAGCAAAGTTTAGTTCCAATTTGCCCAGTAGTTTCAGAGATGAAGATTTTAAAAATGTCATCCCCTTTTTTATTCTTAGTAACAACGACCATGTTGGTTGGAGGTCGGGACTGCCGGACACAATTTTGGAAGGGGACCACCCACGGACCATTCCACCAAAGTCTGGTTTTAAGTGGCCAAGTGGTTTCAAATGAAAATATTTTTTAGTAATGGTGTACGGACGGACGACCGACGTAAAGTGATGACAAAGGCTCGGTGAGCTTAAAAAAAAGGGAGTGCATATTATTTCCTATCTGTGGTAAAATCTCAAAAAATTCCTGGCTTCAACAATAACTTCTTAATATGTAATAGATGAAATGGCACTTTCCCAGAATTTAATACCCCCAGTCGCTCACCTGAAGATTACATAATACATGTACATTGAAAATAAAACTTTACGACATATAATACTTTGGTTAAAGAGAATATCGCTTAAATTTAAAGTTTAATACAGATATACCATTAAAAGTAATCATATTATCAGTTATACTCGAACCCCCTTTGTCTGTACGGGACGTAGGACGACGGACGCAACCAATCAGCAAACTACTAAATGACTTGCTTATTACAAGTGCCTTAAATCCGACTTGCTTATTACAAAGTGCTTTAAATCCGACTTGCTTATTACAAGTCAGTGATTTTCATACTCATTTGTATCTGAGGCCCGGACCCTTATAATTGGGAAAATTAGCACGTAAATGATGTGAATTTGAAAAAGATGGGAAGAGCAATACATTTAATAGTTTGGAGGCCCGGTAATAGAATAGCAATCATAATGTACCAAGGTTAATGCCAACATTAAACAATTCTTGTGATGAGGAAGAATGACCACAAAACAGTTCACAAAACTTACATAAATACCCTTGGTGTACCACACTGTCATATAGCCATGGGTATTTTTGTTCATTTTTCATTGAACTGAACACCCTGGCATCTGGTACCATGACCTCTGGAGCACAAATCTCCGAATCAGAGTGACAGTCAGATTGCGAATATCAACATCACCACTATTTGCTCTATTTACATGTTGTTGGATGTCAATTGAAGCTGTGTTAGGTAATAAAGAATTTGAATTTGTTGTTTTTGGAGTGACACTCGCAGTGGTAACAAGGCGTTCAGTTTCTGGGCATGGTGTATCAGTACTTAATGTCGGTGACCGGTGGGGTTGACTCCACCTAATCCCACTTTTTTTTTAAATTCGTTAAAGAAATCTAAAATTTCAAGTGGGAATAGCTGTAATTATTGTATTAACAATGTGCAAACATTGGGGCTTAGGGTGTATAAACAAATACTCATTAACTTCAGGTAAACCTTGATTGGAGAATGGAGAACTAATATATATTAATTTATTTTTGGACTTATACCTCGAATTTGACGACAGTGGTCAACTCAGTACTAAAATTTATGATAAGCGGGACGACTTCAATTTTAAAATCATACATTTTCCAAATATGTGCAGCAATATACCAGCTTCTCCTGCATATGGTGTTTACATCTCGCAATTGATTCGCTATGCAAGGGGCAGTAGCAATTATTCTGATTTCCTGAAACGTCATCTTCATCTGAGAAACAGGCTACTGGACCAGGGCTATAAAAAGATTCGCCTTATTCGATCTCTTAAAAAGTTTATATTCCGATACCAATATCTTGTCGAAATATATTCCGTCTCTGCAGAAAAAATTATAAGCGATGCATTTTCATATAGTGAAAATGTATAAAGATAAAGAGTCAAATATGTCAAGAATTTTTTTTGTCAATGTGTGACGTAAATATATTTTTGACATTTACGTCACCGAATATGGTACTGCTTTGACAACTATTTTACCTATTTTGTTCCTGTATTTAAATACTGTTACAGTGACAGCCGGAACCTTTGAACCGTAATGAGAACGGGAGGTTTGGCGCCTTAAAATCTGATTCAACCCACCATTTCTTTAGAAATGCCTGTACCAAGTCAGGGTCATTACGGTTTTCACAGTTTTCCGGTTGTTGACTGATTTTGTCTGTTTATATAATTATGAGTTTTGACTTTCCCTTTGTAAGATTGTTCGGAGTTCGGTAATTTTGTTATTACCTTTATTTATCATTTTTATTCTAATAAAATAACATACAGATACATACATGAATAAGTGATATCTCTATCAATACATCTATATTTAACTACATGAAATAATAAACAAGCATGTCTTAGCTTATGTTTGTTACTATTGTTACATGAAATTGGTGAAAAATAAATTCACATTGGGACTGGGGCCGAAATTCGGCCCAAAAAACATAGTCGGAAAATCACTGCAAGTATTTTAAATCCGTTCTCCGAACTCTTACCAAATTTGTATTATTCTCCAATCAAAAAGTCGAAAAATATTTTCATCTTTAAAATTGCTAGGCAACAGCGTCCATAATTACAAAAGTAGGTCAAAAGCGATCGTATACGACTTCGTCGAACAATCATTCGGTCCATTTATTGATGCTTTATAGTCATTTTCCAATTATAGAAATCTACAACTGTTTGAAGCTTCGGGTGGTTAGGATTAAATCAATGGTATTGCACATATCTTAATCGTCCAATGATATTGTATGTTACAAAACTAGTTATCCTCGATTGGAAATTGGCTGTTCATTTGCAAGCTTGAGGGTAGATCATTGTATTTGGACTATCGTGCTGTATACATGTTAAATATCACCAGTACATATATCACCACTGAACCTTACTACAAGTAGAATAATTCACTACATACACCGGCAACGATAAATAGTATTAAATGACAGAAGGCGACATACTTTGTAAATTATTTTAATGTATTGAAGAAAACTATTTACTTTGAAAATGGAGTACTCAAATACTACTAATCAATACGGTTAGTATTATTTATTATTATTTTTATATTTCAAAAAGAAAAATATTGTTTTTCGTAGCTGCATTAAACTGATATATATATATATGTATATAATATTATTTATTACTGGGTAGGTAAATCAATATTTCCTATATTTAGAAGTTGTACACAGGTGACACATGAAAATTTATCCATTAATGTCAAGTTAAACATCCATTACTTGAGTGGACAGAAGTTTCACAATAGGAGGGGTCGAATAATACTTAAAACTTTATAGTACATAATGGCGATAACTATATGATATATTTAGAGACGATGATCTAATAAAATGTTCAAAAGTTCACATCGGGGGTAAACAATAAGGAAACTGTTATGAAACAAAATGAGTATGGAATGAGTATTCTAGTCACGTCAATTACAGCACTGGTGCTTCTAATAAAGGAAATAACAACAGAGTATGTCTATATTTTATTCAAGATAGAGTGGAAGTTTGAATCCATAAAACTATAGTTTAACCCCTCCACATTTGATTGAAGTGCTTGTACCTAGCACGGAAAGTGAGCGATCATGTACATACGGAAATTTTAATAATTTCAGACATTTATAGAGGTTAATGAATGAGTTTAAGGACCGATAACCCTCTGTAAGAGTATTGAGGTTTAAGGGGGGTTGTGGTTTGTAACGCCACATTCAATAATAATTATATCTTGGCGGTCAGTTTTATTGGTGGAGGAAACCAGAGTACCCTGAGAAAAGCACCGACCTGTCGCAAGTTACTGACCAACTTTATCACATAATTTGGTATCGTATACACCTTGCCATGAACGAGTTTCCAACGCACAACGTTAGTGGTGATAGATACTGATTGTACAGGTAGTTGTAAATCCAACTACTATACATGAGGTTTAAAGAAAGAGAAATGAACCCCGACTGTTGCTAAATAGATTCCAAATTAAAAAAGAATCTAACAAATAACTTATTTTAATTAAATTATCAAACGAAGTCAATATATAAGAAAATATTTAGCATACATACTTTTCTCATGTGAATACAGAGTTAACTTGCACGTTTCTTTAAAATGTTGAAGGTAAATTATAACTTTAGCGATCTATTTCAATTAGATCTTTCATTTCCCACCACCTTTTTCTTATATATAAAGTTTAAAAAGAAGAGTGTGTACATGCGTGTGTTTTCACTTGTTTTTGTTCGTTGTATGTTTTATTGATCTCCTTTTGTTTATTGTTTACTTTGTGTGTATTGTCTAGAAAGAAGAGAATTTCTATTCAACAGGTTATGGCAATCCTCCACCAAATACTTTCGAAGTATCAACGCAACCACAATCCCAGGCTGGACAACCGGAGCCACCACCTGGAGTTTTGATCGTACAACCGCGACCTACATATATTATTTCCCAAGAGCATTTTAAACCTTACAGTACCAAATGCCCGAATTGTAGAGCGCAAATTACAACTGAAACTACCTTTCAAGTAGGCACCTTGGCTAAAATGTGGATATTTATACTGTGCTGTTCATTGTAAGTATAACACGTGATTATGTATCAAAATGTTAAGTATGGCCAAAGAGTAAATTGTGAAATTATAATCAATTAAAGTGTGACCTTAGAGGATTTTGGATGTTCTGTTCAGTTCTTTGGCTTATTTGCTCACCAAAATGTTTTAATTATTTGCCTTTTTAATCTTTATACATTCAGTGCATCTGATGAAGGTTATTCCAGAAGCGGTGTTTACTACATGAGATATCTACGTTTTTATTACTATGACTTACTGTGGACTATCAATCCTCCAAGGTACCACCAACCCAGTAATCAGTGTTTTGGCACTGACATGGTTTATTAGATATATTAATTATATAAATTTACATTGGGTACACAAGAAACAAGACAAACTAAGCAAAAAGACAACAACACATAGAAAACTAAAAACGATGAACAAGACAGACCCCACAAAAAACGGAGGTGAACCCAGGTACTAGTGAAGGTAAGCAGTTCCTGCTTCTTCTAGGCACCCACTGTGTTACTCATGCAGTCAAGTCCGATAAAAGTCTTGTAGGTGATAGAGGGTAGAAAACATATATGTAAAAAGGAAATGATCCATTGTCATTTGAGATATGGATTTTCGAAACGGTCAACCATTTTCTGATGACAACGGTAGCCATTATCATACAATGCACTCATCGGGCTAGGGTCGATGATATTGAGTCTAGTCATGCTACATGTGTCGACTATGAGATGTTTTGTACACCAGATTATCGCACAGGATTGCTGCACAATGACTTGTTCAAGCAGACGTAAGATATGCTTTTTCTCCATATAGTGTTATATTAGCATGTAAGTGATCACACGGCAATTAATATTCTCTCTCTCTATCTTTAATTTGTCAAGTGATGCGTTCTCTAAGTTAATTTTTTTGAATTATTAATGTAGTACATTTACCCTTGTATAACAATGTTAAATACATAGTATATATTAATAATGTTTTGTAAACTATTTTTTTGTTTTGTTTTTGAGCGTATGGTTTGGATTGATTTGCCCTATTTTTCTCCCGTGCTGCATGAAGTGCTTTAAAGATGTCACGCACATGTGTCCACAGTGCCATGGAACCGTAGCGACTTACAAAAGACACGAAATACACCCACAATATCAAAAACCATGGTTTCGAAGCAAACACCAATATTGACGTGGTGGTGTTGATAAGACTTGGACAGAAGAGAGATTTTTTATACAAATTGTCATATTTTTAAGGATACAACAATTGGATGTTAATGAATTATATTCGAAAATCTTGAAACATAAATAAATAAATAAATAAATAAATAAATAAATAAATAAGTCGTGCTGTTTTTTGTCTTTTATTCGCCCCCTCAAATTTATTAGAAATTGCAAAAATAGGTTTACAGTATGGTAAACGACAACTATTTCTTGGCAAAATGTAGATGAAAACTCTCCTCAACATGAACATCAGATCATTGGCGGATTCAAAGTGCCGTAAGGGAGAACGGAGAATTGAACATTTAATAAGTCAATCTCTTCTGCAGATAACATCTATTTCAGTCTCATTGGTGTAATGGTTAAGAGTGTTTGCACACTCGCATATTGTGTGTGATAGTCGGTTCGAGTACTGATCCAATCAAAGTCTATAAAAGTGGTATTTGCTGCTGAATTTTGAATTAAACATATTTTATTGCTCTAGTATAAGCAATGGGATTGGGCACAAGTTATAACAACATTATAAACGCCCTCTCCCTACAATTTACAACATAGCATAATTTTCTGCTTCTTCGATACAGGCAGCTTTAAGGAGTAACATACAGACTAGTTGTCTCGGAGTGAGGATAATATGACTACTTGAGGATTGCTGTTTCAGTGAGGTAACACAACTATGTAAATCCAACTATTAAGCGTGCTTATCTAGTACAAAACAAACATCATCAAAGGGGAACTTTTCCTTGCCATGATATAGCTTAATAAGTGTTCACTTGATGTTAAATGACATAACCCTCTCACTGTATGTCTACTCCGTTTAGCCTACTGTGACCTTCATACAATTTTCAATATTTCGTCTTGTCGAAAACTTATTTAGAGGACCAAAATTCCACGACATTTTGGATCAAATAGACAATTCGGAATACATCAGCAACTGTACAATCCTAAATTTAAATCAATAAGGACAAAGCAAAAGCTCGCACAAATTTAATTTCTAAAATACCAACGAGTGAGACTAGTTGCTGTGGCAGTGTTATCATCACTAGCTCTACTAGTGGCAACTGTCTAATGTGGACCATGATAACATTAGATCTTATAGTGGACAATTATGTATGGATTATGTACAGCATAAATTTCAAACGTAATATTGGTGTTTCTTGCTACTTATATATATAGTGCAATAATGTAATGTTATTTTTTTCCCTGTATTTTCCATTCGTAATAAAAAAAAAATAAAAAATAAAAAACCATCAAATGTAGTGCACATGACGTGTTACTGGAATAACCTCCATTATGTACGCACAATATCGAAAGATTGGAAAGCCAATGAATATTAAAGTGTTTCGGAGGTCATAAACAGGATAGTCAAAATCTGCTATGGTTGCCTGTGCGTAATGGAGGATAGCCTTAGTTTTGATAAGTACATTATTTAAAAACTGTATATTTCAGTAATATTTATATATCTAATAAACCATGTCAATACCTAAGCACTCGTGTAGTGGGCTAATATTACCCTCGTGGAATAATAGTCCATCAACAGAGGTATCGACCTAGTGATATTAATAAAAACATAGATGTCTAATGTAATGCGCACGACGCATTTCTGATTCAACCGTTTTATGTTTATATGGTAAATGAAATGGTTGTTTAATACCAACTTCAACAATATTTCATACATAGAGTGACTCTGTTTTATTGGTGGAGTAAATTAAGGTGGAATCAAAATTGCCAAAATGCCAGTAGTGATATGATAACAGATTACACTGGTAGACAACCAAATCCAACAACGATAAGACGGCTCCATCGTAACTTAGTAACGAATAAACAATAATGATTTGTTTGGTTTTTGGCCCAAATACAACATTTCAGGAATTTCGAAATAAGATTTAACTAAATATGTCTTAAATATGATGCTTTATATGCTAAGCAAAACTTTACTGACAATACTTTGACGTCATTTCCGTACTCTATTTTAAGCAATGTTTCCCAGTTAATCCTCTTAAAACGTGATTAGTCGTATTTATCATTTGATCCATCATTTAACCTTTCCGTTCTTGTTTTTAAGCTGTTATACATTAACGTGTGTAACGAATGCAGTTTTATGTTTTGATGGTTTTGTTTGGTTATTGTGCGTAACGCCACTTTCAACAAAATTTCAGCTATATCGCGGCGGTCAGTTTTATTGGTGGAGGAAACAGGAGTATCAGGAGATAACAAACCAACATGTCACAAGTTAATGACAAACTTTATAGCATAATGTTATATCGAGTGCACTTCGCCATGAACGGGGTTCGAACTCACAACTTTAGTGGTGATGGGCAATGATTGCACAAGTAGTTGTAAATCCAACTAGCATATGATCACGGCCACGATGGCCTCTTTATATGCTTGGAAATGCCACAAAGATTGTAATGACAATTGTCAATTGAATAAGGCAAGACGATACCCAATGGCATTCTTTGCCATTTTCCTGATTTTATTTATTTATTTATTTATTTATTTATTTATTTATTTATTTTAAAGTTCATCGTAACAAGATGCATCGAAATATCTATTTTAAAAAGGGGATAACCATGCCCTTGTTTTAGAGGTATTGGATATATGCCATATGGAAAGGCAAAATTTAGACACCAATTTTCAAAGACATATAATGAAAATAGAAACTTTTGAACTGAAATTTTCTGATTTTGAATTAAACAGATAACACAGAATATATGAAAGTACGAGGGTGTATATAAAAAAAAATAATATTTTGTACATAATTTTCTGGAACCACTAATGTCTAAATATTGTACGTTTTTGAACTAAGAGCCTCTAAGTAACTTTAGACGAACATGTTTTATTTAGAAGTTGAAAGTAAACATTTAGAAAGTTGGTAAAAAGACATTAATAATGCAAGGAAGCTGCTTTAATAATTTTCTGAATAAAAATGAAATAGATAGAACTGAACTCGTGAAAACTATTTCCAAACCATTAACGGCTTCACAAATTGGCTATGTTGAGCCACCAAATCACAAGCACGAGTAACAATTGTTTTCGTATTTGTCACACGCGCTTACCATTGTGAATGAGATTGCAAAACCACGAACACCACATCTTGTCAAGCGCTATTTTAATATGTTTTAGACATAGTTGTCAAGCTCTATTTTAATATGGTGTAGACAAAGTTCACAACCTGCTGCCCTGTCGCACATTACTAGCTCAACAATCCTTCAACCTTCATTCCATGATATATTCAGTTTGTGTTTCAAAAAATGTATCTGCTCTCTTGGTTTCCACTTTTTGTATGATGAAGGCGTTTTGTAACCATGGTCAATGGTAGTGATCATGTAATGGGATGTGTGTCACACAGCGTCAACATTACATGTTGTTTGTTAGCAGCCTTTTCGCATGCCCGTTTTACAATAATTACGTTGAATAGTAGTATTCACTGACTAGTTCGTATTAAAGTATAAAATATATCTATCTATTTTGGTATTTCTTCATCCATTTGTAATACAGATATCTATATTTACAATTAATATATCTTTATTAAATGGGTGTCGCCGAAGTCTGTCTTATATTTGCACTTGATCTCCCACTCACCTTCTTATCAGCAATAAAACAAGCACCACTAATGACAAATATAAAGTATGCGGAGTGGTTATTTAGGCAGTCATTATATTGCGCAGGTTGTTTAACACCGTCATCAACAACATTTTTTCTTTTGTATATAAATTAAACGGGTGGCTTGGGTTCGCCTCATTTCACTCAGGTTGTGACCTATGCAACGATTTTAACCTCACCACTTTTTTTATTAAAGTGCCTGTACCAAGTCATCAAAGTGTATGTGTTTGTAGGGGTATCGATATTGCCTCCTACGATTTTTCTATTGGATTTTGGAACTGTCACAACAGTATGGGAATTTTGTTTTTGTTTATCTGCAATCCTTTGACACATTTTTCTACAATGTCATGCAAAAGTGGTGGAATATAAAAGGCATGAGATGGCACCTCAATATCAAAGACCATGGTTCTGAAACAGGGTGTACTGGGGTAGTAATAAACATAACAGAACAGAAAGAGTAGATATTTGACGATAGGACGTTCTCTTCAATATTTATTATCTTGTATTGACTATAGATATGACGTACACTTTAGTCTATTTATTGTAAGTAAATATCCAATAATTGTTGTTATATGTGGTTTTCATATATGAACATAATAACCACACTAGATGAACACTATACGTACAGATTTCAAAACGAATGCAAAACTTTTTATATAGGCCTATATATACTGTTGCATGCAGGATTTTCTTTCATCGAAATTTGAGACAGCATACAAGATATGTTTATTTCAGACAAGCAATATACTATGCATTACAAGAATCGTTCTTCTAAGATACTGGTATATAAATTTCAGTTTGTTTCAAGTGTTTGTAACTTAAATATCAGCGAAATCGTCCATGAATTGGAGAATTGCCTGTCACAACGTCTGTTTTATGTTTTGTCTACATTTCCTTTAATTTTTATCCATTTTACGATCATTTACTAGTATGTCATTTAACTAGTACGAACTGAAAATATGTTGCATCCACATACCACTGCGCCTGACACCATAAATAAATACAGTATAACAGAAGTACTTCACCTCAAGGAAGGCATTCAAGTTCATAGCTACTAACCTCAATATCAACCATATACTCTTTTGAACAGTTCCGGGATATTCATTCGAATTGTAGAAGGTAGAAGAACGACTTCAAATAATGGAACGGCCTATGACAATGTAGATCTAGTGTCACTAGTGAACAACGGTATCATGTATCTGCTCATAACTACTATCTAGGCTTTCCGGTGGTCAACAGCTAGAGCATGGACACGACTTGGTAGCGATCTCGCGATTTAGTTGCCACCATGCCACCATGTCACCTACCCTGATGGTGTTAGTACATCGCGAGGTCGTAACCAATTGTGGTACAAGATCCAGGACTGACGTGAAAGCCGAAAATACAAAATCAACACATTAAGAATCGTTTTCGTTCGTCATTTCTCTAAGACATATTATCTGTTTTCCACAGGTCTGTTTACGGGTTCAAGCACGACATGACAATCGTGTGCGATTTCGCCGTTAATGCTTGTTGAGAGCACCTGCCCGTCGTCAAATATTGTGGTTTGTTACGAAATAAACTAGAGTGCGGTTTTCGTATGAGATAATATGATTCCATACCCGTTCCACCAAGTACACAACTCCATTGGAGATTACAGAAGGCAAAGAATGGATGTCTCGCCGGCATACTTCTGTCGCATGAACACATCTCGGGAGAACACAAGATACTGCTTACTAAACTTCAGATACAAAGGCTCGCGAGTGGTAACGATGGTATGAATTTGGATCTCAGTAAGAACATATGAAGCAACGGATGCAGTAGCAAGGTGTTTTACCCATGCTAGGTGGTCTGGCTTCTGCCGCACTCCCCGTGCATGCAAAAAAAAACTATTCTACAAGCGCCAGTCGTTGGAGCGCTTGGTGGATGAGGTACGGATCCTATCAACAATGCTGCTGGTTCTGGATTTTAAATTTGATATCTATGTTTTATTGCACAGAACACGAACAGATTGGACCAAGTCGCTTCTACTGTATTATGTTTTGTTAGACTCTGAACCGGCATACCTAACACAGTTTTTACTAGAATATATGCCATCTGATGCATTCCTTTCAGCTTTATCGTACGGACTTTCTGTATTGATTGATTAGCAAGAACCTATTTACGCACTCTCGCAAATTGTGTCAACAAAGCTTTGTAGAAAATACGGGCATTTAACGAGGTTTGCATAGATATAATAAAACAAGAATCAACTTATAGCACCAGCATAACTGATGGTTTAATAAAAGAGCGTTCTTATGGTTCTTGGAAATAACCTCATTCGTATCTCTTTCTACCTTTAACAGATACTTTCTCAAATTACTCCATCGGTGGTAACCATGGGCAATATCAATGTAGGTGATGCTTTATTAGTGTAAACATATTTTATTAATCAATACATATGAATATAGTACAACAATTTAAATACAACAATAGTAATGACTATGAATTAATTAAGAGGATCCGAAAACAAGTTATTAAGCTTATATAAATCCGTATCCCAAGTTTAATTAAATCTACTTTTAATAATCTCAGAAGTTAGATTACGTTGTAAGGATCAGTGAAATGATAATTGTATTTACACCATAGGGGTTGAATTGTGCAGGAAAATGAGAGGGGTTGGTGAATTGTGCAGGAAAATGAAAGGGGTTGGTGAGTTGTGAATTACGGGGTAAATCGTTTACTACTTAAAATCAACTTTTGTACTGACAAGAAGATTTCTGTGTTCTGGTTAATTGTTAACTCATTAGATCCTACCAATAGAAGTTCAGTGGACAATGGAATAGGAAGGTTAAGGGCAAATATGTGGCGTTGTCTAGGTATGTTATAGTGAGGACAGTTGAGAAGATAATGAGTAGGAGTCTCTATAGCACCACATGTACAATGCGGTGAATTTACAATATTTTTCCGAAATAGATAGTGATAATGGAACAATTATCAACCGATTTATAAAGTAAAACCTTTTTTATTTGAGTTCGATGTGTAAGCTGTCGTTTCACTACAAAACAAAACGACAAATAACCGAAAATTGCACCCGCTACCCCTTTAATTTAGCTTTCTTTTTTTTATATTTTTAAGATTAAAATATTCCGTCCAATAACGATTTTTTTGTGTTTAGCAATATATCAACACAATATTTTCATTTACTTTCACAGTAATGATAAGCATCATATTATTTCGTTACCTGTGAAAACTACCAAAGAAATCAATATTTATAACAGATCACCGTCATTTTAAGTAAGGAAAACACTTTTTTTCATTTTAAAACAAGTAGTCATGGCCTATTTGAATCAAATCTATATTGTATTGATTCCATTACTACTGAGCATGTCGAATTTGTTTTAAAAAGAAAAATGAAATGCCTTTGAACAAATGACATGAAGCGACGTATCTTAAAGGAGTGCCGAGTTATTGAATGTAACATCAAAAATAGTGATAAACTATTTGGTGATTTCTTGTTCATTGAATATCTTTTTATTCCTTCACATGTTAAACTACTCCTGTGCCAATTCCTTTCTTTTTAACATTGATTACTGGTCAGCCACAACATTACATTGTTATACTTATTACGTAATAAAGATGTTATCATAGAGTAATTTACATTAAAAAAAAAAAATTATGCCTCAATGGTAGCTACGCTACTGTCATTTTCATAACATCTACATCTACAGAAAGTGTAGTTCTGAATAAATATTCATTTTGAAATGAGGTCATGTCTTACAATTCTCCTCGAACATGTTAATCTAGTTTAATTTTATCTGCAAACGAAATGCTAATAGTACGTGTGATTTATATTGGGAAAACACCCTTTTCAAAATCTAAACGTATGTGATCGATGGTGTAATGGTTAGCCTGCTCGCAGAGTACATTCATACACTGACTAACATCAGCCGGAAGTGAAAAATCGCCGAGGGAATCTCGAAACATAGAGGCAAGACCTAGTTTCTCCAGCTGTCAGCTGCGGGTTACAACCCTTCATAAATGGCCACCGACTAATGCAGAACGACTCAAATACATACCCCCCCACCCCTTAATGGACAATGAGTGTCTCGTTTGTGTAGAATACCAGGCTACCTGTTCGAAATGGACAAATTGCAACAGTTTTTAATGTGCCATTTTGTTAGTGGTGGTCGTTTTTGGTCTTTGCAAGGCAATATTTTCGGATCTGGCACACCATCCCCTCCACACACACTTTTTCCTGGGACAATCCAAACATTCGTCTGTCCGTATACACATGAAAGTGCTATTATTTTAATTTCTTGAATGGGACAACCTGCAACATTTTCTAATGATCATTCTTGTTAGAGGTGGTCGTTTGTGGTCTTAGCAAGGCAATATATTTGGACCTGATCCTACCCCCCCCCCCCCCCCCCGCAACACACACATAAACACTTTTTCCTGGGGTAATTCAAACATTTATCCGTCCGAATACCCATGAAAGTGTTACTTTTTATTTGGTGTACTAATTGAAGCTATGATTTCTAAATATAGAATGTAGCTTGACGTCATATAATAATCAATCAATCGCAAAATGATAATGATTCAAGTAAGCAATACAGATTATCAATAAATCATAGATAATTGAGAACATACTCGGTATATTATAGTTCCGTTGATCGATCAGTCTATTTAAACTCCGTGAACTATATACCCAGTGATCTATAAATATACCAGGCATTCATTTCATAAATACGTCAGTGTTATTGTTAATCTTCATTGGAATTTAAGAGATCG
The DNA here is from genome assembly GCA_963680875.1 of Bathymodiolus brooksi. Lineage (NCBI taxonomy): Eukaryota > Metazoa > Mollusca > Bivalvia > Mytilida > Modiolidae > Bathymodiolus > Bathymodiolus brooksi. The sequence continues at coordinate 47,998,826 of OY804576.1, read as the reverse complement.
ACAACGTTTTGAAATGCAGTATTCACAAAATCAAACACAGTATGGTAAGTTTTAAAGATATATTTTAACGTGACAATCTCAGTATGTGTGGTAAATGACAGTCTCGTGTTTAAAGTATACAGCACCTGTATACAACACCTCTTGCACACCGTGTAATGATCGTCAGTGACCAGTAGCGAGGCATTTTTTTCCTACCCAATTGCTCTTTTACCTGCGACAAGACGTCACAATGACACAGTTTATAACCTACTGATCGATTGGTTAGCTGGTTTGTGTAGTTATCTTAAGGTAAAATTACAAAACAAAATAACAAAGATTGTAGCGATTTGTTTTCAATCTGACTATGGAAGGTATATTGCTCGATTGACGTTAAGCAACAATTAACCAATCAATCAATCGACAACATTCTCAACAAATTAATCGTATACATATAATATAATAACTTTATTCAATGCCCAATTTTATCCCGAAGGGTTGAAGGCATCCGTCCTTGGAAGGCATACACAAGAAATATATACAAACAACGTACACAAGTCAAATAGACAGACATAGTAACAACGTACATATAAATAATGTGAAGGTAAATAAAGTAGATCCCATGACCCATATCTATATCTCCTGAATGGCCATGATGACCTACTATTGGTTTGTATACAATATTTACATCGGTATTTTAAGTTTGATGACGTCGTTCGTTTTGTGTATGTCCACCTGTGACAATAATATTTAAATCCTTTAAATATAAAGTTTGAAGAATGTGTGTGTTAACATTTATGAAGAGTATTTTGCAATTTCCTTCTGCAATTGCAAAATATAAGACATATAAATGAAAACAACCAACTGTTTATGTTACCATAAAGTGTAAATACGGGTGTCTTTGTTTTGTTTTCGTTTGTTTTGTAAGTGGAGAGTTTATTGTTCGTCTGATTTTGGCATACGTGTAGCGATTACCGTTTATATAAAGGCGGGGGTGAAGCTATCACCTTTTTCATCTTTTATCCAATTTTAATGCTGTTTTTTTAGCTCACCTTGCCAAAGGCAATGTGAGATTTTGCCATCACTTGGCGTCCGTCGTCTGTCGTCCGTCGTCCGTTAACTTTTCACATTTTAATCTTATCCTCTGAAACTCCTCACCCAAAAGAGCTGAATCTTGGTATGCAGCATCTATGGAAGTTCCTCTATAAAGATTGCTCATTTCGTCCCGATCCATTAACAATCATGGCCGCCACAGGCAATTCTTGTTTCCGATTGGCCGATTTTTAAAAATCTTTTCCTCTGAAACCGCTTGGCAAAATGAACCGAAACTTGGTAGGAAGCATCTATGGAAGGTCCTCTGTAGCGATTGCTCATTTCGTGCCAATCCGTTAACAAATATGGCCGCCACAGGCGACTCTTGTTTCTGATTGGCTGATTTTTTAAATTCTTCTCCTCTGAAAAACCGCTTGGCCACATGAACTGAAACTTGGTAGGAAGCATCTATGGAAGGTCCTCTGTTAAGATTGCTCATTTCGTCCCGATCCGTTAACAAATATGGCCGCCACAGGCGATTCTTGTTTCTGATTGGCTGATTTTTTAAATTCTTCTCCTCTGAAACCTTTTGGCCAAATGAATCGAAACTTGGTAGGAAGTATTTATGGACGGTTCTCTATAAAGACTGCTCGTTTTGTCCCGATCCGTTAACAAACATGGTCGCCACAGACAATTCTCGTTTCTGATTGGTTGATTTTTAAAAAATCTTCTCCTCTGAAACCGCTTTGCCATATGAACCGAAACTTGGTAGTATGCATCTATGGGAGGTCCTCTATAAAGATTGCTCATTTCGTCTCGATCCATTAACAAATATGGCTGCCACAGGCAATTCTTGTTTCTGATTGGTCGATTTCTAAAAATCTTCTCCTCTGAAACCGCTTTGCCAAATGAACCAAAACGTGGTAGGAAGCTACTATGGAAAGTCCTCTATGGGAATTACTCATTCCGTTTTGATCCGTTAATAACCATGGCCGTCACAGGCAATTCTTGTTTCTTATTGGTCGATTTCTAAAACAGCTTTTCCTCTGAAACCGCTTGGCCAAATGATATGAAACTTGGTAGGAAGTATCTATGGAAGGTCCTCTATAGAGATTGCTCATTTCGTTTTGATCCATTAACAAACATGGCCGCCACAGGCAATTCTTGTTTTAGATCGGACTATTTCTACGAATCCTCTTCTCTGAAACTGCTTTGACAAAATGAACCAAAATTTGGTGGGAAGCACCTATATGGAAGGTTCTGTGTTAAGCTTCCTCAAAGCATAATGAAAGGTGAGCGACACAGGCTCAGCCCACTGAGCCTCTAGTTTTTTAAATCATCTTTATGGATTAGTGATGGGCCATACTTTTGTTAGTTATTTTATTTCTAAACGGGGGTCTTCAAGGGTCATAAACTATGGTTACATGTTATATTTGTCGGAGAGATGTTTGTCGTACTTTTAATAAATTTTATTATTTAGGAATGATAAATTTGAAGTACATATATATATATATACACTTTGTAAGGAGGCGGATAAATTTGAAGTACATATATATATATACACTTTGTAAGGAGACGGATTTATATTAGCAGTTTGCTTGTTTCCGAATCCAATTGTTGCTCATTTATTCATGATTGTTTGCCATCTGTAATATGTATTACATTGTATATTCTTTTCAACAATAAAATAATGTTTACATTAACCCATGTCAATGCCAAAGCACTGACTACTGGATTGATGATTTCCTCAGGAACTAATAGTCCATCAGTAACAGTATCGACCCAGTGATAGACCTAAAAACGTAAATATCTAATCTACTGCATACGACGTGTTTATGGAATAAACTTAGATATGCTCATAGTCAAAAGATTGGAAAGCCAAATAATTGAAGTACAAATGTATCTGACAGCAAATAGACCAGATGCCACTAAGAGCCGGTAAAGAAAACAGGCAACAGCTCACTACACCGCTTCAGATTAGCAACATCTTGTCAGCCATGGTTACTAGTGAACCGCTGCACGGCAAAGTTTTCTCGCCTTTTCCAATATTTTCCCCAAAACATCGGCCTATCGCGTTTTACCGACATACCACATTGTGTAATTAATTTATAGTTTGTAAATTTACTTGTTTGTTTCAACAATACAGTTTAACTACTGCTAACTTGCCATTAAACAAGTCAATCGTATTTATAAACAATAGTTTACTCTCCCAATGTAAAACCATTCTTCTTTCAAATATTACCATTAGGACAATGTGAATAACTTTCTTTTTCTTTTTTATATTTCATACTTATAGGTTATTCTAACACTCATGAAATGGACATGCCCAAGCCAATAATGTCTCAGACAGGGTTTAATCAGGCAGAGCCTCCACCTGGAGTGTTAATAGTACCACCTCCACCGAATATAACTCAGGAGCATTTTAAGCCTTATAGTACCAGATGTCCAAAATGTAGTGCACAAATAACTACTGAAACATCTTTTTATGTTGGCTCATTAGCTAAAATGTGGATTGTTTTGATGTGCTGCATATTGTAAGTATATTAATACATTTTATTTAGGGGCGTCGTGGCCGTGATCGTATGGTAGTTGGATTTACAACTAGCTATTCAATCAGTGCATATCACCACTGATGTTGTGAGTTCGAATCTAGATTCACGGTGAGGTGTACAACATTATATAATAAAGTTTTTCAGTGACTTGTGACAGGTCGGTAGTTTTCTCCGAGTCTTCCTGTTTCCTCCATCAATGAAACTGACCGCCACAATATAACTGAGATAGTGTTGACAGTGGCGTTATACACCAAGCAAACATTTTATTTATCTTTGACATTGCATTTCATTTTCAAGATCCTTGTTATTCTCGGTAGTGTAATAGTTATTAGCATACTCACTATTACTCAAGTCGTGGGTTCGATCACCAACGGTACATACCATAAACTATACCCCAAATACACGGCTTATGGAGAAATGAACATTAATAATATTCCAATATCTCCACATTGTGTGCGATACAAATATACATCATCAGGGTCGTAGGAGCCCGGGGAGTGGTAATGCTTATTCCCCCCACATTTTTGTGCAAAAATTTATAAAAAGCTGCATTTTTTGTATGGAAGCTAAAACTTTTCAATAGGGTGTTTTTGAAGCAAAATGAAATGTTCTTTTAATTTTTTTTTTTTTTTTTTTTTTTGCTTGTCACTTTTAAAAACTTACCTCTCCACTTTCCCGCCCTCTCCTGAAGTTCCCCCCTCTTCCAGTCCACTTCCAATGTTTGCCCCCAAATCCCAGCTTTCCAGTCCTCTTCCAAAGCTTGCATCGTCAGGTCACTTTCAGGTTCCTTCAAGAAGCTTGCGCTCACCCCACTTTCCACCCCCTCCCCCCATCCCCGTTTACGCCTCTGATTGTATGCAACGTAAATAAATTTACGACAAATAATAAGAAGAAAAAGAAAATATATGTTCACGGTAAATATAGATTTAAACCACGAATAAGCTTCGTCATGATATAGCTGAAAATTTGCTAATTTGGCATTAAACAATAATAATTTAATTTGATTTGAATACTTCAATCTGATTGGCTAATCCGCCTGGAGCAAATTTTGGTTATACTCGATAACCTGGGTTGGTATTGTGACGTCACCAACGTGTTCATCCGCCAACGACAAATTCGAATAGTCACACGGAATAATCGTAATTAAAATCGAAGAATCATTAAATTTGTTGTAAAAATTAAATTATAAGGAATGTATGAAATTGTTGAACAGGTTATACTTACATAACCTGGCTTGGGTCAGTTTACACTTTTCATAAACCGCTTCGCGTCTTATTAAGCGTAAACTGACCCAAACCAGGTTATATCGCATTACCTGTCCAACAATTTCAAATATTCCTTAAATAACTCACTCACCTCACTAAACAGTAACGACGCATCCATAATTAATAGTTTATACAAGATGTATTGTATACAGAGAATATTTGGATCCGCTTAGAAACGAATCGAATCATATTGAGAACTGGTCTTATTAAAATGTTAACATTAAATTAACATACTACTTTAGACAACAACCAAATAACCGCCACAGTATTACAAATTGCAGCCAGATGTACTCTGAACCTGTTTAACGCCCTACTAAACAAATCATGACACACGGTGGTAAAATGTGTCTTTGATTGAATTTGTTGATGGGTGTTTAACGCCACATATATATTTCAGTTACATCATGTCGGTCAGTTTTATTGATGGAGGAAACCGGAATACCCGGATAAACAACCGACATACCATAAGTCTCATAAAGATGTATCGAGTACACCTCGCCACGTGCTGGAATCGAACTCACAATGACACGATTCAACTCTCTCATTATGGCCTCCCTCATTACGGCTCGCTACAATGAATTAACAAACTCAATGATAAACTGTTTAGCGTACCGCTTTAATAATTAACATAGGATAATAAAATGCGCGAGTGGACCCAACGAAGCTACTGAAGCAAGGGTTACTATTAGTTAAGGTGAAGTCATCACTTCGAAAGTGTTACGGTCGCCACCATGACCTGGTTAACCATTACAGAATATATGTGTCTCAAATCTCCTTACATTTAACATACATATACACTGTTTAACCCCATACTTTTTTTGTAATGTTCAAAAACCAGGACCTGGATTTTCATTAACATATGTGGTAATCTTTTATTTTTGTTCAATGGTTTGAAATGAGAGATAGTTTATTCATATTGTTGATATTGATGTGTTGAATAGCACTGTTTAAATTTGGTTTCATAACAGATTCGGTAAAATGCGAGTTGTTGAGATAAAAATGTATCATGATTATTATTATCATCTTATATCTGTTCTAATTCAAATGTTTTGTGCAATCATATAGCTGAAATACTGCTAAAGTTGGCATTAAACATCAATCAATTAATCAATCAAGTGTTTTGTGCAATCATATAGCTGAAATACTGCTAAAGTTGGCATTAAACACCAATCAATTAATCAATCAAATGTTTTGTGCAACCATATAGCTGAAATACTGCTAAAGTTGGCATTAAACACCAATCAATTAATCAATCAAGTGTTTTGTGCAATCATATAGCTGAAATACTGCTAAAGTTGGCATTAAACACCAATCAATTAATCAATCAAGTGTTTTGTGCAATCATATAGCTGAAATACTGCTAAAGTTGGCATTAAACATCAATCAATTAATCAATCAAGTGTTTTGTGCAATCATATAGCTGAAATACTGCTAAAGTTGGCATTAAACACCAATCAATTAATCAATCAAATGTTTTGTGCAACCATATAGCTGAAATACTGCTAAAGTTGGCATTAAACACCAATCAATTAATCAATCAAATGTTTTGTTATTTTCTTTCACAAATGTCATTGATGCTCAAAACAGTATTGCCTGTATGATGTGTTGGTGTATCAATTCACATTAAATGATAAAGGACATGTAATTAATATTTGCCCCCTCCCGGAGCGAATGCATCATTAATGACACTGGCACAGACAGAGTTAGTGTATACATGTAAATCAATTCACAAAATCAAATAGAGTTGCATTGCACATGCTCAATATTTTCATAAGAGCACTTTAGGGATCATGTTGATTTGTTTTCTATGTATATATATACCGACTCTAAATAAAATTTACTTACTTACTTACTTATAAAACTTACTATAACAAAAACCTTACCACTTTTGTCTTATCATTTAAATATAGCCTACCGATATCTGATAATTTTGTTTTTGTTTTGTTTTTAAGCGGATGGTTTGGATTGTTTTGTTTTATGGTAATTCCGTGTTGCATGAAAGTATTTAAAGATGTGGAACACACATGTCCGCAATGCCATGGATCTGTAGCGAAATATAAAAGGCACGAGATAACACCTCAATATCAAAATCCATGGTTCCGAACCAGGGGGTACTGAGGCAGTAAAACAAATAACAGAACAGGAAGAGTAGATATTTGATGATAGAACGTTCTTTTCAATATTCATTATTTTGTATGGACTATAGTTATGCCATTTTCGTATATTTTTATAAGTACAATCCTAGTATTGTTGTGATATGTATTTTAATATAAGTTATGGATCAGGAGGAGTGGATATGTGACAATCAATATCAAATATCTTGTATTTTTATATATATAAAGTTATGACATACATTACTGTCTATTATTGTATAATCCTATTATTTTTGTAATTAAAATATGTGAACATAATGGTGTGTTCCCCGAACGTCAACTTTCTTAAAATCACATATGGTATATATTGTTGTTTTAGCAATTATAATCTATTAAGTTGAGGTTCAGTAAGGGAGCACAATTAAGGGTATGTTACCTGAACATCAACTTTGTATATAAAATTAATTTCAATAATACATAAAATCATTACAAAAATAAGGTTTTATTTCAGAATATCAAAATTTAAATAAAAAAATCATTTACATAAATATTGAAATAAATTAGAATATTATATTTATTTAATTTTAATATAAATTTAGCATATTTATTTAATTTTAATATAAATTTTGCATATTTATTTAATTTTAATATAAATTTAGCATATTTATTTAATTTTAATATAAATTTTGCATATGTATTTAATTTTAATATAAATTAAGCAAACTCCAGCACATTCTACTGTGATGGCACTTTTTATACCTGTCCCAGCATGTTTCATCAGATATATAGTATACACATCATGATTGACGGTACCATGACTCCTGTGGTATATGCACTTCTCCCAGGAGAGAGCCAGTTTGTATCCACCAGATTTTTCACTCTACTTAAGGAACACATGTCCAGACTAAATTTGTCATTCACACCAACCAGAGCATTCGCCGACTTTGAAGTTGCTGTACATAACGCCATACGACAGGTCATACCAGGCATCATAATTAAAGGCTGCTTCTTTCATTTTACTCAGTGTGTATGGAAAAAGGCACAGACAACAGGACTACAAATATTCTACCGAGACAACGAGGAGGTCAGAACGCTCATTCGACGTGCAGCTGTCCTACCGCCGATACCTCTTGATCGTATGGAAGATGTTTGGTTCCAGGCATTAGAATATCTAGAAGATGCCGATATACCACATAACACCCAGCCCTTTACAGATTACATAACAGAGCAGTGGGTAGAAGGAGACAGACTGGTTTGGAATCATTTTGGAACAGAAGGAACCCGTACAACAAACAACATCGAGGCATGGCATGGTAAGCTGAAGAGGAAGGCTCAGCACTCGCATCCAAATATATTCACCATCATTCAGACATTCAAGGAAATACAGAATTCCAATGACATCAACAGAATCCAGAGAGAAGCCGGAGGAACCATTCGACCACGTGCCAAGAAGTATCTTAACATTTTACCGTCGTCTTGCCATCCTGAAAGAAAGATTCCAGAACAGAGTAACAGATTTGATGACCTGGCAGATTCTGCATCTCAACTACTTCACCTTGGATAAATAAACAATAAATAAAATAAAAAGTAACTGTTTTTAAGACCAACATATTTTGCTTATTATGTCATATGTCTTGTTTAAATGTGTGGTTAGTTGTATTTATTTATAAATAGTGCTTATTTTTCAAAGGAAAACAAATATATGTCAAGTAACTGTTTTAAGACCATTATATTTTGCTTATTATGTCATATGTCTTGTTTGCTTATTTGTAAAAATATAAGTAATGCTTACTTAAAAGGGAAAAATATGTTAATGAATGTTTTTAATACTAATATATATTTCATATGTTTTATTTCCATACTGCTCATACTTGTGCTTAAAATTAGAAATAAATATTAATTATAGATTCCCTTATTTTTAATCCACAAGATTTACCCGAGTTTACCTGAGGTTTACAAACCCGAGTTTACCTGAGGTTTACAAAATAGTTTCCCCTATGCAGGCCCCTTAATCCATTTTAATTACAGTGGTCAATGTCTTTTGCTCTTTTTGAAAGTTGACGTTCGGGGAATCAGCCGCTAGATTTTGTCTTAACTTAAATTTGAGACAATACAAGGAATGAATAATTCCAGACAATAGACTGATCATAACACGACTATTTAAAGGACAATCAGTTGATGCTGGCAAGGTTTACTGATACAATGTGTGAGTTAAGCGATTCCATTCAGACTTTGCAATGCTTCCAATCATCATAATACAGGGTAAATAAACGTTAGAAAAAAACGAAGGACAATCAAAAATGGACAATATAGATACACTGGCAAACATTGGGCACACAAGACACAGGATGAATACAAACAAATTAAACAAAAACCACAACACAGAAAACTAAAAAGATGAGCAACAAAGAACCTCACTACAAAATCGGGGCTGACACTGGTGCTCGCGAAAGGTATTAGCCGTCCTTTAATTATTAAATCGGGATAACGATACCTCCATCCTAGATAACAAAACGCCACATCTTGGAAAAAAAACCTACTAACAAGTGGTATTGTGTAAACTAGGAAGTTGTAGGACCAAACACTTGATATGGGAAGATTATTCATTACCTCAGGTGTACAGATTGTTATGTTTCATAGGAGTATGTCATCACTACTTTAGAAAGGTAAAAGTTACACTACTACCGGTAACAGTTGACACCTTTTTCGTAATATACAGTAACACATTATTATAGGATAACAGTTGAGTGAGTGAATGATTGTTGTTTAATGCCAACTCAGCAATTTTTCAGCTATATCATGATGAGAATAAGTTGATTTTCAATGAAATGATGATGAGGTCCGCTTTGTACTAGACCAACAGGCTTAGTAGGACTTTTATAGTGCTAGCTCACTAAAACAACAGTCCACGGGTAGACATGTCTCCCCACTCGGACACATTATCTTGATTCCGAGCCAACCATTCTTTGCTCTTTCTCCTTAATGATGCGTGATTAGCTGGGAAGCAGCAAATACAAATGTATAGTCTTTGGTTTCACCCGATCGGGACTCGAACTCACGCTCTACCACACTCGAGACGATAACGCTAACCATTACACCACCGATGCGGTTGGGTAATAGTTGTGATCAGCCAATAGACATATATGTTATACTTCATTATGCCATTTTGATAGTAAATCGACACCAAATGAGAAACATTATTGGCAACATTCATCGATTTTACAACTATTCTACTCTGCCAGAACCTATTACACTTCAAAGCAGGCATAACCCTTTGAAGCAGATTTTCTTTGCTAATCGTATTTAAGGTCTGCTGGTAGATCTGATAGCTCCATCTAACAATTAAGTCTGTGTATTTGTGTTTCTTTCCATATTGTATTATTATTTTATATTTTATTCCATTGTATTGGTAACCTATTTGTTCTGGTCTCCCACGAAGAGATGTTTATGTCTATGGTAAAAGATTCAGATGCGATTTATTTTGTCCTAACAGTCTTTAGACAACAAATTTTACCTTCATTGCTAGCGATTAGTTCACAGCAAGCATTAACTGACAATAAAATTGAAATGCCCATGTTTATCTTGTTTATTTCAGTGATAGTGTGTGTTCTTTTAGACTGTAAGCAAATATGCGCAAGTTGTTTCATTGTTGTTTTATAGCCGTTGGGCTTCAAATTATCATGAGGAAGTTTTGGAATCCTATTTACCGATTTGATTCCGCCACATAGTTGTGTCTGTCCCAAGCCAGGACACGTATTTCAATAGGCATATGTTGTGGTCTTGTTGTGTTCAATGATTTGAGATGAAGTATGATTGTTTTCGTTGTTGACATTGGTGTAATTGTTGACATTGGTGTAATTGTTGGTCATTACTATTTGAACTTTCCTTCTACAATATAACTCAGATGTATTAGTACGAAACATGGATGTTTAATGAAAAGTCGTTCTTGCAAATTAATTAGTAAGAAAAGATATGGATGTAAGTGAACATGTGAGACTATTTAACATTACAGGCAGCATTGCTGTTCTGCATTTCACAACCACAGTAGGGTCTTCAAAAATAGGCAAAACGTATACCATAAAATGAGCGTGAAGCATCTCTAATCCTGCAGCTGAGTGGTACTCTTTATTTCTACCGATAAACGCTGTATGTGGACATCTTTGTCGTTTTGATGTTACCACAGTGTGTATAATTTTACATCTAAGATACGGGGCTAGCAACAAGAAACCAAAACACGGGTGAAGCAATATCTTACAAATACTGTCATCATTCTCCCCGGCATCATATGGCGAGGTTCCAAATACAGACAAAAAGACAATCACAGGGCTTCCATCAGGTAAATAGTAAAAATAAAATTAGACAGCTTAATATCGTCTGAAGTGAGCTGACTAAAATTAAACACCCTATCACGCACAATACGTCTAAGAGTATAGACATTAAGCACGGGGAAATGTTTTAACAATCCCACACTACACGAAAGACTAATTCTGACAATTAATTAGCTTCGTTTTAATTGACAAAGCTGTTGTTAGGAAGCATCCAACTGCAAAAAACTTCAGAAGGAATATTATCATGGCAATAACAAAGGCGAAGAAATACAAAACACAAGTATTGGACACCACTCTGTGCACACAAACACAAATAACGTAAACAAGACAAAACAAACACCGGAGGTAAAGAAGAACCAAACGTCGTTTTTATGTGGAAATCGTAACAAGGCATCCACAAGATAAACATAGCACACCGTTATTGATATACGATAGCATGTTGATACTACAACATTAGATTAAACTTTTGTTATTGCTAAATATTTCAACACATGAATCTTAGCAAAAATTATACCAACTTACAAAGATCCTCTTCACAAAATACAGCACTTTATAAATACATCAGTAATGTTAATAAATAATACTAATTGAACTTAGATATAATATCTAGGTTTGAAACATAACAATGTAAAAGAAGTTTGTCGTACACATATACTTCAGGTGAATGATAGGAAATTAAATTTAGAAGGATATGAAAGAAGGAAAATTTGAATTGTAATCTGGGGGTGTTAAAACGTTTGGTTCGTTTGATATACAGTTATGATGATTTGAAAGTTGGTAGGTAAGTCATCATCTCCGAAAAGGAAAGTTTCGATCTGTCGTTCGCACAGGAAGTCCAAAGTCGTCTTTAATTGCCCTCTTGCTAATGAGCAATTACAGAATAATGAGTAATTACAGCATTCAAGAAAATAGTGAATAAAGTCCTCTACTACCCATCTACATTAACAACCCGAATCATTGATAAAACTGACACGACACAAATACTACACCCATGGGTTAGTCTGGTATGTAATATATTTAGTCAGCCAGCATGATATATGTAGTAAACCCCATGGGTTAGTCTGGTATGCAATATATTTAGTCATGCAGCCAGCATGATATATGTAGTAAACCCCATGGTTCCAAAAGATGGCAGAAGTCTCAAAATAGCATAGATTTAAAATAACCTAGAATAAAGTTGTAATAACCCAGTAGAATGGGCCGATTTCTGATCACAATGTACTCAGCATATCGTCCCTAAGACTGTTCCATCCATGATGTTTTAATAATATACAAATGACAATATATAGTAGCCCATATGTTTGTTTATTATTTTATTGTGTGTATTGTATCCACATTTTGACTCAACCAGTATACATTTATTGTCATAGAATAGTAGACCATATTGATTTGAATCATACATGTCTCATTGCAAGTGTCAATTAGATTTATATTCATTCCGTTTTTGTTATCGAACCGTGTATTATGAATCATGTATCCACGCCGCATGCAATCAATAATTTCATAGTAACAGGTCTGCCCAACAAGGACTTATTTATGTCATGTAATTCATAAATTGCACGCAGATATAAGCTGCAGAATAATATATACATATAGACAAAAGGAATATATTAGTCTAAACATATTTTATTTGCCTATAGAATACTAGTAGCAAATGGGATTGTTCACAAGAAAATATACAAAGTCATTAAATAAATCGAGCGTGTGTTTATCTTACCCGTTTTTCTTAGCCGTTCAATTTCTTTTGATAAAGTCCTTTTTATGGCTATTCTAACTTTTTGTCTTTCATGTGTTTATCGTTTTTATCTTTCAACATTCATTCTTATAAGAAACCATTGTCAAGTGCATCCAACGTTAAAAAGAGACAGACTATATAAACAGGAGTACAAACAAAGTGTGTCAAAATAAATCAAGTGAATGGAACAGGAAATATGTACATGCAATGTACCTCTAATCAGAGGTATATTGTGACAAAAGGGATTTTACCCATCAAAATACAGGAACCAATTTTTTCATAAAAACTAACGATCAGCTGATTTTGCCGCACGGGCACCTGCTCTAAATTTCCTGTGTATATTGTTTTGAATAGACGTAATAAATTGTATTTCCAACTTTCGGGATTATTGTTATGTAATTATAATGTATTCATCAGTGTTCAACCAGGCTCGAAGGCGTAAAGTGTTGTATTTTTCGTCGTACACATTTTTGTTTATTGACACCAGTTCTTGTTGTTATTGTAAATATAGGTCATGTGTGAAGCATCCCATGATGCATCATTCTTCTAACTTACCTAGCGGGAAAATACAAATGTCGACGTAAGAATTTGTATTAAAATGTGTAGTCAAACTAAGAAACTGTTTATTAAAGTGTGAAAGAAAACTTATGAATATTATAGAGTATTGATTTTTAAGTATGAAACAATATTTTGTTTATGTAAATACTTTGTATTTTATGGCTGCCGGGATTTATTTTCACTGGCGAGTGCATTGCCGGGATTTGGTTGGGAGTAAAATGTCGTCATACCGGCAGTTATCCCGGCAGGATTTTTGGGTATAAATAGGAGCAGCGTCTTCTGCTCGGGGTCTTTTCTCATTTGAAGGTTGAACAAAGCAGACGGGTTCCCAAAGCGGACGATATTGAGTTACAAATTTATTCTTTTAAAGGATTTTTCTTTTGGTAGGTTAGATAAGTAACGATTATTTGCGAACTGTACGATAAATTATTTTAGATTTTTTTCGTTAACAGAATATTCCTTTTGACGGAATATTATTTTATTTGGTATTTTCTTTTACCGGACATTTTCGCTAGTGTTCTAGTGGAGTTCGGTTTAAATTTACTTTAGTAAGGACAGTTAATTATTTCATTTTTCTACGTTCTATAAGTGATTAACTTGTAGATCGAAATCAGAGATTGTTATTTGTTTATAGGGAATATTTTCGGACTTTCACTGACATTTCTGCTAGTGTTTCTAGTCAGGTCAGTGCTAAATTTATTTGTTTATAGGGAATATTTTCGGACTTTCACTGACATTTCTGCTAGTGTTTCTAGTCAGGTCAGTGCTAAATTTATTTGTTTATAGGGAATATTTTCGGACTTTCACTGACATTTCTGCTAGTGTTTCTAGTCAGGTCAGTGCTAAATTTATTTGTTTATAGGGAATATTTTCGGACTTTCACTGACATTTCTGCTAGTGTTTCTAGTCAGGTCAGTGCTAAATTTATTTGTTTATAGGGAATATTTTCGGACTTTCACTGACATTTCTGCTAGTGTTTCTAGTCAGGTCAGTGCTAAATTTATCATTTTTTCTAAGCTTTCGTTCATATTACATATAAATACATGCCATGCCATGCCCACCCGCACCTGTAGTTTGCTTTATTAAATTAGGCTTTGTTGTTAAATAGGTTTTGTTAGGTTGGACATAGGAATTTCATGACATTCAACTGTTGAGAATCAAAGTTGGTCAGTGTAATTATTTCTGTTATATTCGTGAGTAGGACCCGCTGACAATTCGGTTTATGTGTTCATAAACTGGTTAGCGTAAACTTCATTTAAGACAATTATATAGTAATTGGTTAAATACTTAAAGCAAACTCGGTTTAATAAAACAATAAATCATCCCGACATTCAACTGTTGAGAATCAAAGTTGGTCAGTGTAATTATTTCTGTTATATTCGTGAGTAGGACCCGCTGACAGTTCAGTTTATGTGTTCATAAACTGGTTAGCGTAAATTTCATTTAAGACAATTATATAGTAATTGGTTAAATACGTAAAGTAAACTTGGTTTAATAAAATACTAAACCATCCTGACATTCGACTATGCGTTCATAGATCGGTCAGAGAAGACTAGTGTATAAATCACAAGTCAGTAGACAAGATAAACAAACAGTACACCAAAGTATTTTATATTTTATTGAATATTAAGTATCTTATATTTGATTGAAGATTAAGTATATTGTTGGTAGTTTCTGAAAACACAATGAATGGTTGAACACTGGTTGATAATATTTACTGTATCTGTATTATTGTGAATTACACATATAACTATACATATCTAATATATAAAATATTCTGAACTAAATTTATTATCTTACTTGTCGATACTAAGTAAAATCCCCCCTTCCAAGTTCTGTTAATTTCACGGTATTTCCTAAGTACCCTGCGAGTATCCTATTTTCTATCTCGTAAGATAATTGTGTCTCTTGTTTTGTCCACACAAGAGCCTGTTTGATTACCTGATAGGCCATCCCCTGCATTTTCCCGTGCGATAGTCTGAGTATTTTTCCCGATATATCTCTCTACTCGATTGCTGTCAGTGTGGTTTCCGCTGATACAAGAGAGGCAGAGTGTAATTGTATTGCCAGACTAGAACACTGGAAAGTTATCTTAGACTCCCTCTTTCGTCCGGTTATATTAGTGCAGTGTTCTATAATTCGTAAATTAAACCCGTGGTCCATACTAAATTGGCTTGATAATATCCCGTCGGTATATGGTATAATTTTATCTGCTTCTGTGGTATTAATACAACTTTTCTGAGACTTTGGTTTCAAGTCTCAGGATAATTTCCTAGATTTGGGTGTCAAATCTAGAGTAGTTTCCGGTGTACTTCAACATCGGTGGTGGCAGCAAATTACCAGGTAGTAGTATAGATACTACAGTTAACCGCCTAGCCCGTTACAATATATCATTATAACACTGTATGGAGCTTTCGGTGGTGATATTTAAGTTGAGGAACGACCTAATGTTTTTTTTATAATTTATAATTGTATATCAGTTCACAATGGTAATGGTTTTTAAACACTAGTTCTATCGTTATCGATAGGTATTCAAATTTTGGAAATACCTATTTGTCAAAAGAATTCACACGTGTCTTAGACCCAGGACAAAGAGTGACGTCACTGGAACACCTCGGCACTGTGCCAGGTGTTCAAGTGACTTATCGATGACAAAAACGGCTGCATTTAATTGGCTAAATATGTACAAGTAAACTCAATATTTTTGATATTATATATTTTTGATAAACAATATCACTAGAGTGTAAGTCAGTTACCGACTTCGATCTCGGGTTCAAGCTAGATAAAACACCCTCGCCCGTGCTTTAAGCACTCCGACCGCTACGCGGTCTCGGCGCACAATTTGCACGGGCTCAGGTGTTCATCTAGCTTGAAAACCTCGATCTCAGTCGGTAACTATTACGTATACAATATTTACATCGGTATTTTAAAAAGTTTGATGACGTCGTTCGTTTTGTGTATGTCCACCTGTGATAATAATGTTTAAATCCTTTAAATATAAAGATTCAAGAATGTGTGTATTAACATTTATGAAGAGTATTTTGCAATTTCCTTCTGCAATTGCAAAATGTAAGACATATAAATGAAAACAACCAACTGTTTATGTTACCACAAAGTGTAAATACGGGTGTCTTTGTTTTCATTTCGTTTGTTTTGTGCGTGGAGAGTTTATTATTCATCTGATTTTCGCATACCTGTAACAATTACCGTTTACATGAAGGCGGGTGTCAAGCTATCACCTTTTTCATCTTTTATCCAATTTCAATGTTGTTGGGTTTTTTTAATTATCTTTATGGATTATTGATGGGTCATACTTTTGTTAGCTATTTTATTTCTAAACGGAGGTCTTCAAGGGTCATAAACTATGGTTACATGTTATATTTGTCGGAGAGATTTTTGTCCTACTTTTGATAAATTTTATTATTTAGGAATGATAAATTTGAAGTACATATATATACCCGGTATATCTAATACACATTGTAAGGAGACGAATTTAAATTAGCAGTTTGCTTGGTTCCGAATCCGATTGTTGCTCATTTATTCATGATTGTTTGCCATCTGTAATATGTATTACATTGTATATTCTTTTCAACAATAAAATAATGTTTACATTAACCCATGTTAATGCCAAAGCACTGATTACTGGATTGATGATTTCCTGCGTGCGACGTGTTTCTGGAATAACCTTCATCAGATACGCTCCTAGTCAAAAGATTGAAAAGCCAAGTAATTTAAGTACTAATGTATCTGAGAACAAATAGACCAGATGCAAATCCAACTACAACATCATCGCAGTCACTACGAGCCGGTAACCAAAACAGGCAACAGCTGACTACATAGCTTCAAATTAGCAACATCTTGTCAGCCATGGTTGTTAGTGAACCGCTGCACGGTAAAGTTTTCTCGCCCTTTCCAATATTTTCCTTTTTCGTGTTACAAGAAAAACATCGCCCATAGGTCCATGACGTTGATACAGTTTTACCGACATACTAATTAATTTATAGTTGGTAAGTTTACTTGTTAGTTTTAGGAATACGGCTGAATTACTGCTAACTTGCCATTAAACAACAACCAATCATATTTATAAACAATAGTTTACTCTCCCAATGTAAAACTAGTTTTCTTTCAAATATTACCATTAGGACAATGTGAATAACTTTCTTTTTCTTTTTTATATTTCATACTTATAGATTATTCTAACACTCACTCAACAAATGGACATGTCCAAGCCAACAATGCCTCAGACAGGGTTTAATCAGGCAGAGCCTCCACCCGGTGTGTTGATAGTACCACCTCCACCGATAATAACTCGGGAGCATTTTAAACCTTATAGTACCAGATGTCCGATATGTATTGCACAAATAACTACTGAAACATCTTTTAATGTTGATGCATTAGCTAAAATGTGGGTTGTTCTGATGTGCTGTATATTGTAAGTGTATTAATACATTTTATTTATCTTTGACAATACATTACATTTTCTAGATCCTTGTTATTCTCGGTAATGTAAATGGTTAGTAGCATACTCGCCCATTACACTTGTCGTGGGTTCGATCACCGACGGTACCTGCCACAAACTATAAACCGAAGACACGGCTTATAGAGAAATGAACATTAATAATATTCCAATATCTCCACATTGTGTGTGATTGAAATATACATTATCAGGGGCATAGGAGCTCGGGGAGGGGGTTTATGTTTTTGACCCCCTCCCAATTTTGGGCAAAAATTTCGAACAAGCTGAATTGGTAGCATGCAAGCTAAAACATTACAATAAATCAAGAAGTAAAAGGGTGTGTTTGAAGCAAAATGGTGTTTTTTGTTTATTTTTATTTTTTTTTTGCTTGTCAATTTTAAAAGCTTGTCTCTCAACTTTCCCGTCCTCTCCTGTAGTTGACTCCACTTCCAGTCCACTTCCATTGCTTGCCCCCACTTTCAAGCTTCCCAGTCCTTTTCCAAAGCTTGCATCCTTCACTTTCAGGTCCCTTCGGGAAGCTTGCCCCTCTCACTTTCTGATCCACCCCTACGCCTCTGAGTATATAAAACTCAAATATATTTACGACAAATAATAAGAATAAGAAGGAGATATATGAGTATGTTCACGGTAAATATAGATTTAAACCACCAATAAGCTTCGTCATGATATAGCTGGAAAATTGCTAATTTGGCATTAAACAATAATCACTCACTCACTCACCTCACTAAACAGTAACGACGCATCCATAATTGATAGTTTATACAAGATGTATTGTATACAGAGAATATTTGGATCCGCTTAGAAACGAATCGCTGGTTGTATTAAAATGTTAACATTAAATTAACATACTACTTTAGACAACAACCAAAAAACCACCACAGTATTACAAATTGCAGCCAGATGTACTCTAAACCTGTTTAACGCCCTACTAAACAAATCATGACACACGGTGGTAAAATGTGGCTTTGATTGGATTTGTTGATGGGAGTTTAACGCCACATATATATTTCAGTTACATCATGTCGGTCAGTTTTATTGGTGGAGAAAACCGGAGTACACAGATAAACAACCGACATGCCATAGGTCTCATAAAGATGTATCGAGAACACCTCGCCACGTGCTGGAATCGAACTCACAACGATACGATCCAACTCCCTCATGATGGCCTCCCTCATTACGACTCGTTACAATGAATTAACAAGCTCAATGATAAACTGTTTAATGTACCGCTTTACAATTAACACAGGATAATAAAATGTACGAGTGGACTCAAGGAAGCTACTGATCCAAGGGTTACTAGTAGTTAAGGTGAAGTCACCACTTCGAAAGTTTTACGGTCGCCACCATGACCTGATTAACCGTTACAGAATATATGTGTCTCAAACCTCCTTACATTTAACATACATATACACTGTTTAACCCACACTTGTTTGTAATGTCCAAAACCAGACTTGGATTTTCATCTGGCCGGCATATGTGGTAATCTTTTATTTTTGTTAAATGGTTTGAAGTGAGAGGTAGTTGTTCGTATTGTTAATTTTGATAGAATTGTTGATTAGCACTGTTTAAATTTGTTTTCATAACAGTATTGCAAAGTGTATCATGAATATTATTATTATCCTATATCTGTTCGAATTCAAATGCCTTGTGCAACGATATAGCTGAAATACTGCTAACGTTGGCATTAAATACCAATCAATCAATCAAATATTTTGTAATTTTCTTTCAAAAATTCCGTTGATGTTCAAAACAGCATTGCCTGTATGATGTGTTGATGTATCAATTTACATTAAATGACAAAGGAAATGTAATTATCATTAATAACACCGGCACAGACAGAATTAGTGTATACATTTATATCAATTCAGAAAATCAATTCGGGCCCATCGTGGTTGTGATCGGTAGGTAGTTGGATTTACAACTACCTATGCAATCAGTGACTATCACCACTAATGTTGTGAGCTCGAAACTGGATCAGGACGAGGTGTACAACATTATGTGATAACGTTTTTCAGTGACTTGGGACAGGTCGGTGGTTTTCTCCGTGTCCTCCGGTTTCCTCCACTAATAAAACTGACCGCCACAATATAACTGAAATATTGTTGAAAGTGGCATTAAGCACCATCAAACAAACCACAAACAGAAAATCAACTAGAGTTGCAATGCACATCCGCAATATTTTCATAAAACTTACCATAACAAAAATCTTACCAGTTTTGTCTTACCATTAAAGGAGAACGAAACCAACTGATGATTTGGGGTTTTACAGAATTTAGAACTAATGAAAATATGACTTTTTTAATGAAAATTTTACAAGGGCTGATGTTAAAGCACGTTTATATCTTATTGATTTTAAATTTCCCGCTAAACATGCAGGCTGCCATTTTTAACATCAGCCCTTGTAAAATTTTCATTAAAAAAGTCATATTTTCATTTTTCTATTAGTTCTAAATTCTGTAAAACTCCAAATCATCAGTTGGTTTCGTTCTCCTTTAAGATCAATTTAAATATAGCCTACCGATATCTGATAATTTTGTTTTTGTTTGTTTTTAAGAGGATGGTTTGGATTGTTTTGTTTTATGGTAATTCCGTGTTGCATGAAAGGATATAAAGATGTGGAACACACATGTCCGCAATGCCATGGATCTGTAGCGAAATATAAAAGGCAAGAAATAACACCTCAATATCAAAATCCATGGTTCCGAAGCAGGGGTTACTGAAGCAGTAAAACAAATAACAGAACAGGAAGAGTAGATATTTGACGATAGAACGTTGTCGTCAACGTTTATTATTTTGTATTGACTATATTTATGACATTTTTCGTATATATGTTTATAAATCCAATCCTAGTATTGTTGTGATATGTATTTTAATACAAGTTATGGATCAGGAGGAGTGGATATATGACAATCAACATCAAATATCTTGTATTATTATATATAGTCAAACCTGTAATAAGCGGTCACCTATGGGACAAAGATAAAGTGTACTTTTAAGACAGGTGACCTCTTACAAGAGGTTCAATTCATATGCAATTTTCTATGACAGGCATGAAAAAGGTGACATTTTAATATATGTGACTGCTTAATAGAGGTGACCTCATCGCCAGGTTTAGCTGTATAAAATTATGACATACATTATTGTCTATTTATTGTATAATCCTATTATTTTTGTAATACAAACATACAACTGTTTTGGATCCACAGAATGTTATAGCCTAGATTGTGCATTAACCTAAATTTGAGACTTTACAAGGAATGGCTAATTTTAGACAATAGACTGATCATAATACGACTATTTAAAAGGCAATCAGTTCCTGCTCAACTAAATCTGTTTTGGCTAAACAATACTATATCAACCCCATGCACAACCACATAGGTGGTTTAATTATTAGCGTGCTCGACTCCAGCGTGGTAGATCGTGGGTTCGAGCTCCAGTCGGATCAGACTATAAAAATAGTATTTGTTACTTCTCCGGTAAGCACAGTGTACTACGGAGTAAGAGCAAAGGCTGGTTGGCTCAGAATCAGAATGATGTGTCCGAGTAGAGCGACATGTTTGCCCGCGGAATGTTTCAGTGATCTAGCGCTATACAAAATTCCGCCTGTTGGTCTAGTGCAAATCGAACATCATCATCATCTCGTCAAAATGCAATTTGTTCTCGCCATGATATAGCTGAAAAATTGCTCCATTGGCGTTAAACAATAACCACTCACTCAATACCCTACATCATTTAGAACATGATTTATTGCCATCTTCAAAATTGAATAACTCATACTCCTGTAGTGTTAATTTTCGAGAGCACTTCATCATGATCTAAATTAAGGTAAAATATAAAATAAAGTACCGACCACATCTAAAAACTCGGATGTTACCCTTGGTATATTGCTATTCATTTCAACACAAGCTTCCAAGTACACTCGGTAAGTACATGAGAGGTATTATATCAGCAGTGAGTTAAAATGAAACTGAAAACCCTTTATTTTGAAGGGTTTCTTTGTCAAATTGTGTTTACTCATATTGACCATTAACAAGTTGATGAGAATACAGGATTTAATTTAGCTACATTTATTGCTAGTGAATAGTTGACAGCCAGCAATTTCTAGTAATGCTATTCAATTATTCATGTTTATCTTATTAATTTATGTGATAGAATTAAGTGGAAAAAAAATATCACTCTGTCGGAACATTTCCAAAATCCAATAGAAAAATAGTAGAAAGATGTAAAATCGATACCCCTAACACACAAATACATGACCGCTCACTTTCCTGGCTTGGAACAGGCACTCCAATTAAAAGTGGTGGGGTTAAACTAGTTGGTATGCAATTTATTTAGTGGTCAATGGCCATCATTATAGTAAATGGAAGTTTTGTAACCTGAATTTTGCAATCGACTTATTTCTAATGGTTACTTCAAGATTGTTCTATAGTTTAACCGAGGATGAAAAAAATGAATTTGAATAGTATTTCTATCTAATATAGGGATTTTTGTATTCAATACTAAATATATAACATAGATAGATTGCGTTCGCTTTCCACACGGAAAAGGGTGAAAGACAATTTTGCAGATAAGATGGTGCATTTTGCTTACGTATTCAATTCACTTCTATATCTGCGCGAATAAATGGGTTCCCAACCAGTGTCAAAGTATAAGAATTATATGCTAGTAAGCTTTGGCAATCCTGTTAAAATTCTAGCCGCCTCTCGCTTGTCTTGTTAAATTTAAGGTCGTATTGACTACATCCATTCCAAAGCTCACATGCAACTCTCTCCGGTTGGATCCCAACCACTTACCGCTTGAATTCAGGTGGCATCGAGGTCATGATCGTATGATAGTTGGATTTACAATTACCTTTGCAATTTGTGTCCATCACCACTATAGCTGTGAGTTCAAATCCCGCTCTTGAAATATTGTTGACATTTGCGTTAAAAACCCTAACACGGAATCCAAAATGAGATCCGAGTCCAATAGCATTATATAGTCTGATATCCTGTTCCTCCTATCCACATCGGTGGTGTAATGGTTAGCGTGCTTACCTTGAGTGCGGTAGATCGTGGGTTCGAGCTCCGGTCGGGTCAACTAACCAAATACTATAAAATTAGTATTTGTGGCTTCTCCGCTAAGCACGCAGCAATAAGGAGCAAGAGCAAAGACTGGTTTGCTCGGAATCAGAATAATGTGTCAGTGAGCTAGCACTATAAAAACTCAGCGTGTTGGTCTAGAACAAATAAGGGTAATAACAAAATTACCGAACTCCGAACAATCTTACAAAGGGAAAGTCAAAACTCATAATTATATAAACAGACAAAATCAGTCAACAACCGGAAAACTGTGAAAACTGTAATGACCCTGACTTGGTACAGGCATTTCTAAAGAAATGGTGGGTTGAATCAGATTTTAAGGCGCCAAACCTCCCGCTCTCATTACGGTTCAAAGGTTCCGGCTGTCACTATAACAGTATTTAAATACAGGAACAAAATAGGTAAAATAGTTGTCAAAGCAGTACCATATTCGGTGACGTAAATGTCAAAAATATTTTTACGTCACACATTGACAAAAAAAATATCCTTGACATTTTTTGACTTCTTTATCTTTATTCATTTTCACTATTTGAAAATGCATCGCTTATAATTTTTTCTGCAGAGACGGAATATATTTCGACAAGATCTTGGTATCGGAATATAAACTTTTTAAGAGATCGAATAAGGCGAATCTTATTATAGCCCTGGTCCGGTAGCCTGTTTCTCAGATGAAGATGACGTTTCAGGAAATCAGAATAATTGCTACTGGCCCTTGCATAGCGAATCAATTGCGAGATGTAAACACCATATGCAGGAGAAGCTGGTATATTGCTGCACATGTTTGGAAAATTTATGATTTTAAAATTGAAGTCGTCCCGCTTATCATAAATTTTAGTTCTGAGTTGACCACTGTCGTCAAATTCGAGGTATAAGTCCAAAAATGATGCGGACGAAGCTGTATCGGTGGTCTCTTTAACTGCCAGCTCTGGAGGATATATCAATGGAAGAAATTCTGCAAATCTAGAATTATTGATAGATAAAACGTCATCAATATACCTGTATGTGAAATTAAAGGCTCTAGCCTCATGAATCTTCTTATCTTTTACAAGCTTATGAAGAAACTCCGACTCATATGAGTATAAAAATAAATCGGCTAGAAGAGGGGCACAATTCGTACCCATTGGTATGCCGACGACCTGCTGAAACAGTGTCCCTCCAAAGGAGACAAATATGTTATTGATGAGGAACTCCAGCATACTGATCACTTGTTCCTCGGAGTAGCATGTTTTACCTTTTTAAATTTTGTTTGAAAAATATGTGGAATTGTAGCCTAACACAACAAATGTTGAGCCATAGTTTCTATGACTAAAAGCTTTATGAATTGTTTCTTTTAAGCGGGTTTTTAATTTGTCATGCGGTAGGGTGGTATATAGAGTTGAAAAATCAAAAGTTTTGATGGAGGATACCTGAGAGAAAGATCTTGATTTCAGGTTATCCAAAAGATCTTTAGAGTTTTTCAAAATCCACATGTGATTTATGCCACTACGCGAGTAAACAGTTTCACAATATTTCTGTTGTCCCTCTTTTACTGCAGACAGAATCTTTGTCAGGTGAATAGACAATTCTTTCGTCGAACAAGTTGATGATCCCGCTATGTACCTTTCTTTGTATGGTGTCTTATGGAGTTTAGGTATCCAATATAAATAGGGTAAATCCTCAGACTTTCTACCAGAGGGAATGTTTAAAGAGGTCATGAATGATCTGTGGTTAGCTAGGATTTCATCTTTGTCGAACGAAGTTGGTTTGTATGTGGTATTACTAGAGGTGTTGCTATTTATGCCTAATTCCTTGATTAGGCATTCGAAGTAATATCATTTACATACAAACACGATATTGTTGGAAGCCTTGTCCGCAGGAACGATAACATATTTGTCATGAAGAGAGGAAAGACACTTAACAGCTTCTTGGTCTTTAAATACAGACTTAGGTCGACTATTAACACAATTCTTGAGTTTGTGAATCCGACCTTGTACTAGAGACCTAATTGTTCAAACCCAGTCTGACAAGGACTCTAACTCAGGATCCTGGTCTACTTCTCTCTTTATCCACCTTCTGGCATAATCTTCAACAGCATCCATAATTATCTTGAAATTATGTTTCCAATTGATGTGTTGAGGTTCTCTGAATTTAGGACCATGAGAAATCACCTTTCGGAGACTCTCATGTTGAATGATATTCAGATCACCAGTGATTACATGTCCAGATGGGTTGTATTGAAAAGGAGAGTGGGAGCAGTCACAAGTCAGAGGGTTCTTAAGGTACTCTTCTATGTTAATATCTTGCAATGCTTCTTTGTAGTTGAAAATTTTACGGCCAATGCTGTTAGTGTAGCTATAGGAGACAATGGGACCTCATCATCATCTCATTGAAAATTAACTTGTTCTCGCCATGATATAGCTGAAAAATTGCTGAGTTGGCGTTAAACAAGAATCTCTCACTCATTTACTGTTCCTCCCCAATCATTAATTGATTGATTTTCTGGTGTTTAACGCCAGGTCTGGCAATATTTCAGCTATATAGTGGCGTGTAGTTGCTATTTCAAAATTGAATAGCATTCTCAAAGATTGACTAATTATTATTTAACATGTTTCAACTATATTCATGACGAGACGTTGAGAAAGAACTATGAATGCACGTTTTGACATTTATCCACATGGCAAATGATGGATAAGGACCATCCTCAACAATACTGTTCCTTATTACGAGTTGCTTCAAATTCTTTTTGCCTGCTAGGGTCGTGGCATTCTCACAGTACGAGGCATTCGTCATTGTGTTTTGATTTGTATGCACAACCTGTGGGCGTCCATTTAGGATTGGTTAGATATCGAGAGCAGAAACTATGCCCTTTTTCTATACCCCGTGGTTCCAAAAGATGGCAGACGTCACAAGAATGGCACGAATTTAAAATACTCTAGAATGAAGTTATAAGAACCCATTAGAATGGACTGATTTCTGATCACAATGTACTCATCATTCCGTTCCTCAGACTGTTTCATCCATATTATTATAATAATACGCCAGTGACAACAAAGTAACTAATGTGTTTATTATTTTATTGTTTGCATCGCATCGTATACATGTATTGTCATTGAATAGTAACCATATTGATTTGATTCACATATGTCTCATTGTAAATGTCATTCTGGAGTTATCGAACCGTGCATTACTATATTATGTATCCACATCCATATGCAATCAATAATTTCATTTTAACAGATCGGCCCAACAAAGACCTGTTTAATTCATGTAATTCATAATTTACACGCAGTTAAACTACAGAATAATATATACATATAGACAAAAGGAATATTATATGTTATTCAGCTATCAGACAGGGTATATAATGTGACATTCCCGGCTTAGGATCTATATTCCCTGAGGCGCAGTATTGAAAACAGCATTTAATTTGGTAAAAATACATTTATTATTCCGTATTATACCATTGATTCAGTGAAGCGTAATGTTTTGTCGTCCATGTTTTAATCGTTGTTGGGGACTGAAATATATACCCCGTCTGTTTTCCGAATATATGCTGACATTCAGGGTTGAAGAACCAATGAAAATATGTGTAACAAACTAAATTCGTAATATATTAGTCTAAGCATATTTTATTTGCATATATAGTACTAGTAGCAAATGGGATTGTTCATAAGAAAATATACAAGGCCATTAAATTAATCGAGCGTGTGTTTATCTTACCCGTTTTTCTTAGCCGTTCAATTTCTTTTGATAAAGTCCTTTTTATGGCTATTCTAACTTTTTTTCTTTCATGTGTTTATCGTTTTTATCTTTCAACATTCATTCTTATAAGAAACCATTGTCAAGTGCATCCAACGTTAAAAAGAGACAGACTATATAAACAGGAGTACAAACAAAGTGTGTCAAAATAAATCAAGTGAATGAAACAGGAAATATGTACATGCAATGATGAATTATATACCTCTAATCTAATCATTATAACATTGTATGGAGCTTTCGGTGGTGATACTCATCTTCATCAGCATGTGTTTGACACACTTTGTTAACATATTTCTGTATGTCTAGTCTGGTTCTTCTTACCGTTTGCTTCACTGACATTGGTATCTTATAAATTAACAAGATTTGTGGTTCTTTATATTGGTACTATAATGTCAGTCTAAATAGATAGTGGTCAGATACATCAGTAATAACATCCAATTTAAATTGAGGAACGACCATTAGGATTTATAATTGTATATCAGTTCACAATTGTATTGAACGCATTTTCCCCAATGAAATAAAACAATACTGCGACACGCTTAGCATAGAGACGAACCATTCAGACACATCGGCCAAATCCACTATATCAAATATACATCCAGCTATAGCTTCATTAACGGAGATGATACCTTGTCACGTATGATAAATCTAAAGACTGTTATTATACTTGTGTTTATGTGTGTGTCAATGGTATATATATTGTATTTTTATAAATTTGACAGCAGCAATCAATGGAATTTGATTTTATGAATATTCGTGTGAGATAGCAAAACATGAGAAAGGTATATGAAACAAATGATGTATTTATTTAATCTGTGAACCGTTTTGCTAATGTTATTGTGAAGTACGTATAACTGTCATACACTTATGTCTTAAGATATTTTATTGTACAATAATAGTGAGTGAGTGGGTGTTGTTTAACGCCTAAATGGGCAATTTTTCATCTATATCATGGCGAGAACAAGTTACATTTAATGCGACGATGACGATGTCTGCTTCATACTAAGCCAACACGCCTAGTTGGGCCATTAGCTCACTGCAACAACAGTCCGCGGGTAGACATGTCATTCGTTTGACCCTACAGGTGCTCATACCCAAGATCTCCCACACTCGAGACGAGTACGCTAATAATTACACCACCGAATAAAATTAATAGTTTAAATAGATATAAAAACCAGACGTTTTCAAACTTAAAGAAGTCTTGGAAAATGCAGCTCAGGTGTTCTATACCTGCAAGTAAAAACAATAATAATACGTTTATAAGGCTAAAATGGTAAACGGTTAAAGTTCAAATAGGCAATAACAAAAGAAACATCTGTGGATTTATAAAAAAAACCATTAATAATAACCAACTGTGCGAACAGTGGTGTGACGTCAGAGAAATGTATTACTAAGAGATTATTACATGACATTTTCCATATCACCCCTAGTATTAGCCCGAGACTCCCATATCGAGCCCGACAGCGAAGCTGGAGGGCTGATGTGGGTCGAGGGTTGATACCAGGGACGATATGGAAAATTTCATGTCATAATCTTTTAACACATATCTTACATTGACCTTTTCCAAGCATTGACGAGGGCCCGGGTGGCTCAATGAGTTAGGTAGTTGGATTACCTAGCAACTCATACAAGCCTATCACCAATACGGCGTGGGTTCGCGTCCGGCTTTGTAAATTACAAAAAAGGGTGCTCTCGACTCACAGCCGCAAGTGATAAAGTTTACCAGTTGCTTGCCCATGGTCGGTGGTTCTCTCCGGGTACTCCGGCTTCTTCCACCACTAAAACTGGTCGCCATGGTATAGCTGAAATATTGCTGAAAGTGGCGTTAAACACCACAAATCAAATCAAATCAAGCATTGACTTTTATATTGCTAAAAAGATCTTTGAACTGACAAATTGAGAAAATAAATCCTTAAGAGAGTTGCCTTTGTTCAACTTGCAAATATTTTTGCTTCGAGTCTGTTTTCAAAAATATACCAAACACAATGTCGGTCTGTACGATGACGTTAGAAACAGTTTGTAAAATCTACCCAAGACGTTGACATTTGAATGGCAATTCCTATTCAACACCACTATACATTTGAGCTAATTATTTTTCATATTGCCCTTGCTATCAGCTAGAAACCTTGATATCGGCCCGAGGGACGATATCAGTCGAGGGCTGATGACAAGGGCAATATGAAAAAGGCCATGTAATAATCTATTTATCACATATTTTGCCAGGGCAGATAACATGTTATTGTCCTTCACAAGAGGACAGATAACATGTTATTGCCCTGGAGGCATATAACACGCCGCAAATTATGCTTTTATTACACATGCAAATTCGGCGTTATTTCAATAAAATATGTGATAAAAGGTTTTAATACCTGTATCAATGTAAACGTCATTGCGAAATTATAACTCCGTTCTTGTTATCGAACCGTGAAATATTACGTTAATATCCTCACCGAACACAATCTGACATGATTTATTAGATATATTTATCATTAAAATTCAAAGTTCCTAAATCATGTAATTATTATAAAAACTAAGATTCTTCTCCCTCATTCATACTTAGCCGATTCTGGCTATCATTTTTAGGCCCTTTGGTTTTAAATATTGCTTTCCAGTCTTTAGATTTGAACGTACCTGATAACGGTTATTCCAGAAACGTACCGTGTGCACTAAATTTGATATCTACGTTTTTATTTTTATTATTTGAACGTCTGGCAGTTTGAGCTAGGAAAGAACTATTTTTATTTGTTACGTTAATGAATCGTTCAAATGCAAATTACAAGTTGGATGAGAAAAACATTCTATCTATCAATTAAGACTTCTTGATATAAAAATGTACATCAATATAATCTAGCGGGTTGATTTTCAGATATATTTATATAAAATATATTTGTATTTAATACAACCTACTACATGTGTCTTGTCGTTCATTCAACCTTTGCCAACATTTTAATAAATATATATAAAAAGGTAAGCAAGATTGTTGGCATAGGTTGAATAGGTTAATTGTTATATAAGCATGACTAGTCATGTTTAATTAGTGTAAAATCGGTGGAGATGTCAATGTACTCCCAAGTCCACAATTAATTTTTAATGAATAAAGTAGAAAGTAAGTATTTAAAATCATATTTTATGGAAATAACAAACAAAAAATCAGTATATCAGCACATATATTTAATATCAAACTTTATAATTTAAAAATAATCAGGATATATTTTAATATCAATCATTATGAAAATAAAATAGGATATTATAAGCATATATATTTGTATATCATACATCATGAAAATAAATTAAAGATATTATAGGCACAGATATTTTTGTTATCATACTTTATCAAAATAACCAAAAACAATCAGTAACACAATCACATTACAAATTGCTAAAAATACAATTGTCTTAGATTTTGGATAACAATTTTCGATTTAGAAATCATAGAAATTATGATAATTCTAAATTTATAAATAAATATTATTAAAAACTTTTGAATTTAGATTTTAAGAAAATTGCTTAATTGCATGAGTATCATATAATATTTTAAATTCATACATTCAAGAAAGATTGTTTATTTAAATTATTCTAAAATTTTATATTTACATCTTTTTTATTTACAGATTTTTGTGTAATTTTACCAGATTTTTATTTTATATAAAAATTTTAACAAAAGTTTAATTATTTTTTGTTTGTTTGAAGTTATTAAATTTTAACAGACTTATTCTTATATTTTTAGATTGTTTTTTGTTTTTGCTTTTTTAATAATTGTTTATTTAAATTATTCTAAAATTTTATATTTTCATCTTTTTTATTTACAGATTTTTATTTTATATATAAATTTTTACAAAAGTTTAATTTTTTTTTTCAAATTATTAAATATTAACAGACTTATTCTTATATTTTTTAAGATTGTTTTTTGTTTTGTTTTTTTAAATAATAAATTTCACTTTTGAGATCTGCATTTCCAATGGGTTCATTCAACCTATGCCAACATTTAAACAAATACACATAGAAAGGAAAAAAAGATTGTTGGCATAGGTTGAATAGGTTAATTGTTATATAAACATGACTAGTCATGTTTAATTAGTGTAAAATAGGGAGAGATGTCAATGTACTCCAAGTCTACAATTAATTTTTAATGTTAGGTTGTCTTGTTTTTGTGTGAGTATTCAGTGAATAAACTTTTGTAAAAAGGTCTCAGAAGTGAAATTTAGGTATTTAAAAGTAGGTATTTAAAATCTTATTTTATGGAAATAACAAACAAATAATCAGTATATCAGGACATATATTTAATATCAAACTTTATTAAAATAATTAGGATATTATAAGCACATATATTTTAACATCAATCATTATAAAAATAAAATAGGATATTATAAGCATATATATTTTTATATCATACTTCATGAAAATAAATTAGGATATTATAAGCACAGATATTTTTTTTATCATACTTTAAATTATCTCATAAATAATTAGCTTGGAGTGAAATGAATTATCTTATGATTAATTATCTTGGAGTGAGCAATTAAAAAATACTCTTTAAATTATGATAATTCTAAATTTATAAATGAATATTATTAAAAACTTTTGAATTTAGATTTAAAGAAAATCGCTTAATTGCATGAGTATCATATAATAGTTTGAATTCATGCATTTTAGAAAGATTGTTTATTTAAATTATTCTAAAATTTTACATTTTCATCTTTTTTATTTAGATATTTTTGTTTAATTTTACCAGATTTTTATTTTATATATAAATATTTACAAAAGTTTAATTATATTTTTTTCAAGTTGTTAAATCTTAACAGACTTATTCTTATATTTTTAGATTGTTTTTTGTTTATTTTTTTTTTATAATAAATTTCACTTTTGAGACCTTTTAACAAAAGTTTAATAATTTTGTTTTCAAGTTTTTAAATTTTAACAGACTTATTCTTATATTTTTAAGATTGTTTTTTGTTTAGTTTTGTTTTTTTTTATTATAAATTTCACTTCTGAAACCTTTTTACAAAAGTTTAATTTTTTTTTTCAAGTTGTTAAATTTTAGCAGACTTATTCTTATATTTTTAGATTGTTTTTTGTTTAGTTTTTTTTTTATAATAAATTTCACTTTTGAGACCTTTTAACAAAAGTTTAATCATTTTTTTTTCAAGTTTTTAAATTTTAACAGACTTATTCTTATATTTTTAAGATTGCTTTTTGTTTAGTTTTGGTTTTTTATTATAAATTTCACTTCCGAGACCTTTTTACAAAAGTTTAATTATTTTTTTTTTCAAGTTGTTAAATTTTAACAGACTTATTCTTATATTTTTAGATTGTTTTTTGTTTAGTTTTTTTTTATATAATAAATTTCACTTTTGAGACCTGCATTTCCAAATTCACTTACCTGCAACTGTCATTAATTGTTATATAAACACCTGTAATATAATGTTTGTTGGCATACCTTGAATAGGATATTTCAAAATGTTGGCGTAGGTTGAAGACACCTTCCAATGTTACTTACCTGTAACTGTCATTAATTGCTATATAAACACCTGTAATATAATGTTTGTTGGCATACCTTGAATATGATATTTCAAAATGTTGGCATAGGTTGAAGACACCGTCTTGTCAGGGTCCAGTGGTGGTATGTACATTGTATAGTTGTCACTTGTTTCAGACGATTGTGGTATTCATTTCATGTAATCATATGATAACAATCATCCTATATGAGGTATAGTCAGTGGTGTCTTAACGCATGAGAACGATTGGTAGTTGCCCGGGGGCCCTGCGAGCATAAGGGCCCATGCTTATCTACGTATATTGTATACAGCATGGTTTTTTTATGTTTAAACACTGATGTTGTTGGAAGTACCAATACAATAAATATATGCTTAATTTTGTCGATATTAACAGTTTTATTCATGTGAGTGGTTGTGTTGGTATTGGCACCAGTGCACTGCCTTGCCCGGTGGTCTATAATTCTGCTAAGGCGAACCTGGGTATAGTGTAAAATGCTGAGTTAGATTGCGGACAAATAAAAAAAAACATGTGTATAGGTCTATTGCATCGCCACACACTTAAACACAAGTATGATTAATTAATGTCGGGTCTTTAGTCTTACCTTACGTGAAAAAGGATCACCTTGATTAATGAAGCTATACATTACATGTATTATAATAAATGTTGCGCTGTGATAGACATATGGTTAAACGTAAACGATATCAACTTTTTCTCAAAAATGGGTCAAATTATTAAATTACAGCGGCCTGTATCATCGGCCCCTATTAACGGCCTCTATTAGCGGCCTGTATCTGATATTAGAGGCCGCATTTATAATAGCTTTGCTGGGGGTATTATTGTACAAGAGTTCCTTATGGCACCCTCACCCAAAAATCTGTAGAATTTGTATATTTTAAATAATAAGCATATTAATTTAATGATTTTGATCATAAAAGGTTAGGGTTAATGTTAGGGTTTGGGTTAGGATTATGGTTAGGGTTCGGGTAATTATACTATTTTTGGGTGGGGGGTGCCATAAGGAACTCTTTCGACTACAGACGCAGAAACATCCTGTATCATCCATATCAAAAATGTCCATAATCATGAAGCTGATAACCGCAATCTGCAACACCAGGAATTAAGAATAAATGCTAAACGAAAAGCAGCAGAGGACCCAACGGCAAGACCATCCAAAATTATAAAAAAGAGTTGACTTCAATTAATGAAAATTTTCTACATCAAGATGATCTGAAAAACGTTTCTAAGGCTATTTATCGTGAGCGTCGGAAGAGACACCCAACACTGCCTAAGTCACGGGAAGACCTTCACACTACTATTTCAAGCATGACCATAGAGACAAGTAAATCTGAAAACTTTCTTCAAATAAACAATTTGGATAATGCAATCATTATTTTTACTTGTTGTTTAAATCTGGAATGCTTGTGTTCTGTTGATGAAATATATATAGATGGTACCTTTCGATGTTGTCCTAAATTTTTAACACAGCTTTACACAATCCATGGATATAAAAACGGAAATTGCATTCCCTTAGTGTTCATACTGTTGCGTGGAAAATTAGAGGAGCTATACCGTTGTACATTTTCCAGCTTGCTTCATTTGTGGAGTGAAAAGGGTTTAGCCTTTACTCCTTCTGTTGTACATGTTGATTTTGAAGAGACTGTTATGAAGTTAATAGAAAACATATTTCCATCAGCTGTACTAAAATGTTGTCGTTTCCACCTTGTGTCAATCTTGGTGGAGGAAGATCCAATCTCTGGGACTTAGCAATGATTATAAAGATAGAGAGAGTGACATTGGAAAATGACTTCTCATGATATTTGGACTTACTTTTGTAGAAGCTGTAATGTCAGAAGCTCCCGTGGATGCACGATGTACCAAGTTTGCTGACTATCATACAGACAATTATGTTACACAAGAGTCCAGATTTCCGCCATCTCTCTGTGTAGAGCCTCCCTCTGATGTTAGAGACGTACGACCAATAGACCAGTTATTTCATTCTCATTATAATGCGCAATTTTATTCGTCGCATTGGTCTATTTTTGTATTTCTGGATGCCATTTTGCAAATACAAACTGTTGACTACATCAAGATTAGACACATTTCAGAAGTTGCACCACAGTCAAGAACTGAGAAGGAGAAACTTGACTTTTTGTTTGACTTGTGGAGGAAGTAACAGTCAGGACAGATAACGAGGGAAAGATATATCCGTTGCGTTGGGTACAAATATCAGGCTAGAACGGACATGTGAACATTTACTATTCATTATGTGAACAGTTATAACTAGAATGTATACAGTTGTATTCCAAATTGTTTTAAATTAATAATTAAATTAAATTGGAATTTAAAAAAAACATATCCTGCTCAAAATCGTACTTCCACCTGGCAAAACGGAAGAGGTAGACAAATTTAGATAAAAAGTTCAAATGTGCTGTCGTTTTACAAAAACTATTTATTAGGTTAATGTTTGATTAGCATGAAAAATACAAGTAGTGTGAGGAGAAAAAACAATATACATGTGTATATGAACATATTTTAATAAAGCCTGCTTGATATAATAATTTGTCCGCTATAAAATCTAGGATTATACATGTTTATAGATATATACAGGACCTCCAAGAGGAATTTTGCAATGTGGATCAAGACTGTTTTTGGGGCCCCGAAAACAGGTCTGATACTTATTTCAAAATTTAGAATTTGAGGTCCAATAAAACCACTGGTAAATTTTCATAAATGCTTTATTTCCTGTGCAGCAGAATGTCCAGATAGCATATACTTTATAAAAAGCAGTGACAAACATAATCAGTTAATGCAGCAAGGTGTTACTTACTTCTAAATAGTCATAGATGGTATGGTTTGGTTTATAATATTAAACGTCACTTTCCACAATAGTTTGTGGAGGAAACCGGAGAAAACCACAGACCTGTCGCAAGTTGGTAAGTTGTTATTTTTTGAAAAATGAGAACATATTTCAGGAAAAGAGAAGAATGCTTTGTTGGCATACAAAAAATAACAACTTACCAACTTCGATCAATTTTAATCCTTGATCCATGCCAATCTCTAACAATGGTGAACAATTTTAGTTTTAAAATGGTATTTATACAATTTGATAACTTCCTAGATCAAACGTGAACAAAACAGATCAACATTTTGTTTATTTTTAAATTGATTACTTAGATAAATACACGTACTGATAAACATCGAAATTAAACATTCTCTCTTTCATTGTAAAATCATTTTAAAGAAATTCAAATCATTGTTTCTTTAACAATATAAACTTTCGGCTCCTTCACCATTTTCAGATGTAATACTGATTATATTTTCTTTTAACAGAACCGCTTACGTCATGACTGTAAGGGACGGCGGTCGTCACCGTATGGTAGTTGGATTTCTAAATACCTATGCAATCAGTGCCTATGACCACTATAGTTCGAACCTCGTTCATGGCGAGGTGTACTTGATACAACATTATGCAATACAGTTTTTTAGTGACTTGCGACAGGTCTGTGGTTTTCTCCGGTTTCCTCCACAAACTATTGTGGAAAGTGACGTTTAATATTATAAACCAAACCATACCATCTATGACTATTTAGAAGTAAGTAACACCTTGCTGCATTAACTGATTATGTTTGTCACTGCTTTTTATAAAGTATATGCTATCTGGACATTCTGCTGCACAGGAAATAAAGCATTTATGAAAATTTACCAGTGGTTTTATTGGACCTCAAATTCTAAATTTTGAAATAAGTATCAGACCTGTTTTCGGGGCCCCAAAAACAGTCTTGATCCACATTGCAAAATTCCTCTTGGAGGTCCTGTATATATCTATAAACATGTATAATCCTAGATTTTATAGCGGACAAATTATTATATCAAGCAGGCTTTATTAAAATATGTTCATATACACATGTATATTGTTTTTTCTCCTCACACTACTTGTATTTTTCATGCTAATCAAACATTAACCTAATAAATAGTTTTTGTAAAACGACAGCACATTTGAACTTTTTATCTAAATTTGTCTACCTCTTCCGTTTTGCCAGGTGGAAGTACGATTTTGAGCAGGATATGTTTTTTTTAAATTCCAATTTAATTTAATTATTAATTTAAAACAATTTGGAATACAACTGTATACATTCTAGTTATAACTGTTCACATAATGAATAGTAAATGTTCACATGTCCGTTCTAGCCTGATATTTGTACCCAACGCAACGGATATATCTTTCCCTCGTTATCTGTCCTGACTGTTACTTCCTCCACAAGTCAAACAAAAAGTCAAGTTTCTCCTTCTCAGTTCTTGACTGTGGTGCAACTTCTGAAATGTGTCTAATCTTGATGTAGTCAACAGTTTGTATTTGCAAAATGGCATCCAGAAATACAAAAATAGACCAATGCGACGAGAATAAAATTGCGCATTATAATGAGAATGAAATAACTGGTCTATTGGTCGTACGTCTCTAACATCAGAGGGAGGCTCTACACAGAGAGATGGCGGAAATCTGGACTCTTGTGTAACATAATTGTCTGTATGATAGTCAGCAAACTTGGTACATCGTGCATCCACGGGAGCTTCTGACATTACAGCTTCTACAAAAATAAGTCCAAATATCATGAGAAGTCATTTTCCAATGTCACTCTCTCTATCTTTATAATCATTGCTAAGTCCCAGAGATTGGATCTTCCTCCACCAAGATTGACACAAGGTGGAAACGACAACATTTTAGTACAGCTGATGGAAATATGTTTTCTATTAACTTCATAACAGTCTCTTCAAAATCAACATGTACAACAGAAGGAGTAAAGGCTAAACCCTTTTCACTCCACAAATGAAGCAAGCTGGAAAATGTACAACGGTATAGCTCCTCTGATTTTCCACGCAACAGTATGAACACTAAGGGAATGCAATTTCCGTTTTTATATCCATGGATTGTGTAAAGCTGTGTTAAAAATTTAGAACAACATCGAAAGGTACCATCTATATATATTTCATCAACAGAACACAAGCATTCCAGATTTAAACAACAAGTAAAAATAATGATTACATTATCCAAATTGTTTATTTGAAGAAAGTTTTCAGATTTACTTGTCTCTATGGTCATGCTTGAAATAGTAGTGTGAAGGTCTTCCCGTGACTTAGGCAGTGTTGGGTGTCTCTTCCGACGCTCACGATAAATAGCCTTAGAAACGTTTTTCAGATCATCTTGATGTAGAAAATTTTCATTAATTGAAGTCAACTCTTTTTTATAATTTTGGATGGTCTTGCCGTTGGGTCCTCTGCTGCTTTTCGTTTAGCATTTATTCTTAATTCCTGGTGTTGCAGGTTGCGGTTATCAGCTTCATGATTATGGAAATTTTTGATATGGATGATACAGGATGTTTCTGCGTCTGTAGTCGAAAGAGTTCCTTATGGCACCCCCCACCCAAAAATAGTATGATTACCCGAACCCTAACCATAACCCTAACCCAAACCCTAACATTAACCCTAACCTTTTATGATCAAAATCATTAAATTAATATGCTTATTATTTAAAATATACAAATTCTACAGATTTTTGGGTGAGGGTGCCATAAGGAACTCTTGTACAATAATACCCCCAGCAAAGCTATTATAAATGCGGCCTCTAATATCAGATACAGGCCGCTAATAGAGGCCGTTAATAGGGGCCGATGATACAGGCCGCTGTAATTTAATAATTTGACCCATTTTGGAGAAAAAGTTGATATCGTTTACGTTTAACCATATGTCTATCACAGCGCAACATTTATTATAATACATGTAATGTATAGCTTCATTAATCAAGGTGATCCTTTTTCACGTAAGGTAAGACTAAAGACCCGACATTAATTAATCATACTTGTGTTTAAGTGTGTGGCGATGCAATAGACCTGTACACATGGTTTTTTTTATTTGTCCGCAATCTAACTCAGCATTTTACACTATACCCAGGTTCGCCTTAGCAGAATTATAGACCACCGGGCAAGGCAGTGTACTGGTGCCAATACCAACACAACCACTCACATGAATAAAACTGTTAATATCGACAAAATTAAGCATATATTTATTGTATTGGTACTTCCAACAACATCAGTGTTTAAACATAAAAAAACCATGCTGTATACAACATACGTAGATAAGCATGGGCCCTTATGCTCGCAGGGCCCCCGGGCAACTACCAATCGTTCTCATGCGTTAAGACACCACTGACTATACCTCATATAGGATGATTGTTATCATATGATTACATGAAATGAATACCACAATCGTCTGAAACAAGTGACAACTATACAATGTACATACCACCACTGGAACCCTGACAAGACGGTGTCTTCAACCTATGCCAACATTTTGAAATATCATATTCAAGGTATGCCAACAAACATTATATTACAGGTGTTTATATAGCAATTAATGACAGTTACAGGTAAGTAACATTGGAAGGTGTCTTCAACCTACGCCAACATTTTGAAATATCCTATTCAAGGTATGCCAACAAACATTATATTACAGGTGTTTATATAGCAATTAATGACAGTTACAGGTAAGTAACATTGGAAGGTGTCTTCAACCTACGCCAACATTTTGAAATATCATATTCAAGGTATGCCAACAAACATTATATTACAGGTGTTTATATAGCAATTAATGACAGTTACAGGTAAGTAACATTGGAAGGTGTCTTCAAC
Source organism: Bathymodiolus brooksi (assembly GCA_963680875.1). Taxonomy (NCBI): domain Eukaryota; kingdom Metazoa; phylum Mollusca; class Bivalvia; order Mytilida; family Modiolidae; genus Bathymodiolus; species Bathymodiolus brooksi. Next base: position 47,959,812 of record OY804576.1, on the reverse strand, counting down.
CTACGCCAACATTTTGAAATATCCTATTCAAGGTATGCCAACAAACATTATATTACAGGTGTTTATATAGCAATTAATGACAGTTACAGGTAAGTAACATTGGAAGGTGTCTTCAACCTACGACAACATTTTGAAATATCCTATTCAAGGTATGCCAACAAACATTATATTACAGGTGTTTATATAGCAATTAATGACAGTTACAGGTAAGTAACATTGGAAGGTGTCTTCAACCTACGCCAACATTTTGAAATATCATATTCAAGGTATGCCAACAAACATTATATTACAGGTGGTTATATAGCAATTAATGACAGTTACAGGTAAGTAACATTGGAAGGTGTCTTCAACCTACGCCAACATTTTGAAATATCCTATTCAAGGTATGCCAACAAACATTATATTACAGCCGGAACCTTTGAAACGTAATGAGAGCGGGAGGTTTGGCGCCTTAAAATCTGATTCAACCCACCATTTCTTTAGAAATGCCTGTACCAAGTCAGGGTCATTACGGTTTTCACAGTTTTCCGGTTGTTGACTGATTTTGTCTGTTTATATAATTATGAGTTTTGACCCCCCCTTTGTAAGATTGTTCGGAGTTCGGTAATTTTGTTATTACCTTTATTACAGGTGTTTATATAACAATTAATGACAGTTGCAGGTAAGTGAATTTGGAAATGCAGGTCTCAAAAGTGAAATTTATTATATAAAAAAAAACTAAACAAAAAACAATCTAAAAATATAAGAATAAGTCTGTTAAAATTTAACAACTTGAAAAAAAAAAAATTAAACTTTTGTAAAAAGGTCTCAGAAGTGAAATTTATAATAAAAAAAAACAAAACTAAACAAAAAGCAATCTTAAAAATATAAGAATAAATCTGTTAAAATTTAAAAACTTGAAAAAAAAATGATTAAACTTTTGTTAAAAGGTCTCAAAAGTGAAATTTATTATAAAAAAAAAACTAAACAAAAAACAATCTAAAAATATAAGAATAAGTTTGTTATAATTTAACAACTTGAAAAAAAAAATTTAAACTTTTGTAAAAAGGTCTCAGAAGTGAAATTTATAATAAAAAAAAACAAAACTAAACAAAAAACAATCTTAAAAATATAAGAATAAGTCTGTTAAAATTTAAAAACTTGAAAACAAAATTATTAAACTTTTGTTAAAAGGTCTCAAAAGTGAAATTTATTATAAAAAAAAAATAAACAAAAAACAATCTAAAAATATAAGAATAAGTCTGTTAAGATTTAACAACTTGAAAAAAATATAATTAAACTTTTGTAAATATTTATATATAAAATAAAAATCTGGTAAAATTAAACAAAAATATCTAAATAGAAAAGATGAAAATGTAAAATTTTAGAATAATTTAAATAAACAATCTTTCTAAAATGCATGAATTCAAACTATTATATGATACTCATGCAATTAAGCGATTTTCTTTAAATCTAAATTCAAAAGTTTTTAATAATATTCATTTATAAATTTAGAATTATCATAATTTAAAGAGTATTTTTTAATTGCTCACTCCAAGATAATTAATCATAAGATAATTCATTTCACTCCAAGCTAATTATTTATGAGATAATTTAAAGTATGATAAAAAAAATATCTGTGCTTATAATATCCTAATTTATTTTCATGAAGTATGATATAAAAATATATATGCTTATAATATCCTATTTTATTTTTATAATGATTGATGTTAAAATATATGTGCTTATAATATCCTAATTATTTTAATAAAGTTTGATATTAAATATATGTCCTGATATACTGATTATTTGTTTGTTATTTCCATAAAATAAGATTTTAAATACCTACTTTTAAATACCTAAATTTCACTTCTGAGACCTTTTTACAAAAGTTTATTCACTGAATACTCACACAAAAACAAGACAACCTTACATTAAAAATTAATTGTAGACTTGGAGTACAAACATGACTAGTCATGTTTATATAACAATTAACCTATTCAACCTATGCCAACAATCTTTTTTTCCTTTCTATATGTATTTGTTTAAATGTTGGCATAGGTTGAATGAACCCATTGGAAATGCAGATCTCAAAAGTGAAATTTATTATTTAAAAAAAAAACAAACAAAAAACAATCTTAAAAAATATAAGAATAAGTCTGTTAATATTTAATAATTTTAAAAAAAAAATTAAACTTTTGTAAAAATTTATATATAAAATAAAAATCTGTAAATAAAAAAGATGAAAATATAAAATTTTAGAATAATTTAAATAAACAATTATTAAAAAAGCAAAAACAAAAAACAATCTAAAAATATAAGAATAAGTCTGTTAAAATTTAATAACTTCAAACAAACAAAAAATAATTAAACTTTTGTTAAAATTTTTATATAAAATAAAAATCTGATAAAATTACACAAAAATCTGTAAATAAAAAAGATGTAAATATAAAATTTTAGAATAATTTAAATAAACAATCTTTCTTGAAGGTATGAATTTAAAATATTATATGATACTCATGCAATTAAGAAATTTTCTTAAAATCTAAATTCAAAAGTTTTTAATAATATTTATTTATAAATTTAGAATTATCATAATTTCTATGATTTCTAAATCGAAAATTGTTATCCAAAATCTAAGACAATTGTATTTTTAGCAATTTGTAATGTGATTGTGTTACTGATTGTTTTTGGTTATTTTGATAAAGTATGATAACAAAAATATCTGTGCCTATAATATCTTTAATTTATTTTCATGATGTATGATATACAAATATATATGCTTATAATATCCTATTTTATTTTCATAATGATTGATATTAAAATATATCCTGATTATTTTTAAATTATAAAGTTTGATATTAAATATATGTGCTGATATACTGATTTTTTGTTTGTTATTTCCATAAAATATGATTTTAAATACTTACTTTCTACTTTATTCATTAAAAATTAATTGTGGACTTGGGAGTACATTGACATCTCCACCGATTTTACACTAATTAAACATGACTAATCATGCTTATATAACAATTAACCTATTCAACCTATGCCAACAATCTTGCTTACCTTTTTATATATATTTATTAAAATGTTGGCAAAGGTTGAATGAACGACAAGACACATGTAGTAGGTTGTATTAAAGGGATATTGTCTACCAGCTGCGTAATTTTTTCATACCCAAAATTATTGTCGATTTCCGTACTGACCTTCATAAAATGAAGATTAAACACCGAATTATTGATGAATACGTTCCGAAACGTTGTTTTTTCGACTAAAAAAGCTGACCATCGTTACCGGAAGCTAATTAATTATGCACAGACCTGGGCGAGGCCAACTCTATTTATTTATCTATTTTTATGTCAGTAGCCCGGATGCTGCAGCATGGATATTGAGGTAAGTTTCTATAAAAGTTGAGGAAAAAAGCTATTTGCGAGCCGATTGTATCTAAAAGACGTAGAATAAATAATGTCTGTATCGGGAATAGATTTTCTTTGATGAAAACTACATGCCTTAACAGATTCATCCGATATTTCCACGATAACCATTGAAAACATGACAGGAGGCACCCCATGGGGACAAGCTCAACTACGTATTTTCGATCGGAAATTTTTGCCGGCGTTAAAAATAACTAAATTAGTTTTTTTCTTCTTATAAGTTATGAAGTTGTTCCCCGAGATTTTGATACACGTGTTAAATTAATTTATTTTAGCCAGTTTTACCGACAATATGAAAGCAGAGACATACATGTAGAACACAGTGAAATACATGTCTGATGAAAACGAATGACGTAGCCAGTGTTGTTTTATTTGTTAATTGACTGGAATGTTTCAGAGAAATTTGGGCTGGATTAGAAACAAAAGAGACCTTACTTCTAGTTCCACAAGACAGTTGCTGCAAAATAATATGGGACTGACCATTTACCTTGAAGGGGGCTATGTCACGTTTTTTTCTCCGTAGAAATGTTTTTTTTCAGACGCCACAGAAATCATATTTTCTTATTTTCCGGCGAAGTGCCAATCTAATTAAAACAAGGTGAACTGTGATCTAATGCTCACTTATGATACCCCTGCCACTTCCCATGATATGGGCTACCTATATGAAGCTTGTGACCAAATACCAGATTTCTGCCATCAATAGTTGTTGAGAAAAATGTGCATATATGTTCAATGTGGATAAAAACCAACTAAATCGGCAAACAGGAAGTAGGAAACTGATGGTTCCAACAACACTTCCCACGATATGGCATACCTATGTGAAGCTTGTGACCAAATATCAGATTTCTGCCATCAATAGTTGCTGAGAAAAATGTGACGAAAAATATTTTGGAAGGACGGACGGACAGAGGTAAAACAGTATACCCCCCTCCCCCTTCGGGAAGCGGGGGTATAAATAGATCTAAAATAGGGAGCAAGTGCGTAGATCTAATTTTAATTAGATTGGGGAAGTGCTGGAATAATTTTTTTTCTTCAAAATTTTGTATATGATTATACTGCGAAAATGGCAAGTATATGATTATACTGTGAAAATGTCAAGTCGGAATATATTTTTTTCTCCTGTCCAGCCAAATGTTTTTCTTCAAGATTCAGAATCAAAATAATTTTATAGTAAAAAAAAACATATAAAATTAAAATTGAATAGCTTGAGGGGTAAATTGATAAAAAAAAATTGCAAGACCAAAAAGATCCAATAGGTATGCAGCCTACCGCCAGTATACCATTTGGGCACATGGCCGACTTGGAGCAGGGGTCAGACGTGTGATCCCAAGCTGTTGTACTTGGAAAATTAGGGACAAGTATCCTGATCTATATGGACAATACAAGGGTTTCATTCCTAGACGATTTAATTAAAACTTGTTCATGAAATATTTTGTATTTTATCCCATATACCCTAATGATAAAGTTTACCACTTGCTTCCCTATGGTCGGTGGTTGTCCGGGTACTCTGGCTTTCTCCACCACTAAAACTGGTCGCCATGATAAAGCTGAAACATTGCTGAAAGTGGCATTAAAACACCAAAAATAAAAAATAAATCAACCCTAATGAGTTGTTAATTTCACAAGTTGGTCAGTTGGAATTGTAAATTTAATTTGAAAGTTTTGCCATCTTATTATTATTTTTTGTTCTATCAGCACTGGCAACTTCTTCTAAAATGGACTGACAGTCTTTCATATAATTCAAAACCATACTTGGCAGAGATGTTTTCTATGAGGTCCTACACAAGAGTCGATACTTTTGTGCAGATTCGTCAAAAAACATGGCCACCATGTGACTTTGAAAATTCTGATTGGTCAATTTTCAAGAAACTTCTTCTCAAGAACCGCTGAAGGGATTGAATTGAAATCTGGTATATATGTTTCTATGAATGTCTTTAACATGTGTTGTTACTGTTTGCGCCATTTGAAAATTCAAAATGGCCACCAGCGGAGGTCAAAGTTTGCATTGAAACCCTATGGGAAACAACATTTTCATCTTCTTCTTCTTGAGAACAGCCGAACAGAATTTAACCAAACTTGGCAGAGATGTTTCTTGTGAGGTCCTAAAACGTTGTCCTGGTTTGTACTAACTAGACCAACACACTGAGTGCTATCATTATTGTGCATTGGACAATTTGTAATGCCCATTATCCTGACTTGGGTACTTTTCTGCTCTAAATGTGCAGAACTTCTGTTAGACCAGGAAAAATAAAGAGTGACAATCTAAATTTATTTTATGCGACAATATAGTAAATTGTTTTGTCTTGGTCTTCAAATCTGGATTTCTGAGATGCTACAATATTATCCCGAGTTGGAGGTTGTGGAATTGGTGCAAGATGGACCAAGATTCTTCTGGGATCATCTACTTCCAACTGTACACGTTAATTCATTCCTTCATTATCTTGCAGTCTCATACAAATGATGACCCTTAATAGTCTTGGAACATAGGAATATGACTTGTCAGCTTTAACAGGCTGCACAGACCATCTAGCTGTCTTTTTGTTGTAACTTCTCTGCCACCTGAAGTAGAAAAATACATACAATGTAATTCACAAGAATAAAACAATAGAATTGAGATTATGATCTATGGAGCCCTAACTTTCAATTCAAGATGAATATCTCGAATGTATAGTGAATGAGCAACTAAACATATCATTACAAGTTCACTTTATGAAGGATTTGAGTGATTTGTAGACAGATTTTAGGTTGTGGTCATCCTTCAAGAAGTTCTACGGCAGGCATCACGAGCTGGTCAATGGTTACAGGGTGTCTGTTACCCAAATCAGAACTGATCTTCATTTGTTGTTGATGTCTTTCCCTTCATCGGATGGGACTTCTACCGGACTTGACCATGGACAACGCAGCAGGTTTGCGACTTTCGATTGACCCTTCTGAAGCCTATGATCAAATATCAGATTGCTGCCATTAATAATTACTGAGAAAAATGTTATGAACATCTTGGGACGAACGGACGGACAGAGGTAAAACAGCATACCCCCCCTTCCAGTGGAGTGGGGGTATAATAAAGCTCCTATGACATATGATCATGCATGGTTCTGTTATTAGGACAAAATTTCAAGTATGTAAGTTACAACTGAAACATATGAAATTAACATGACAAACCTTAGAGTGAAGTTGAGGCTAGGTTCAAAATCTTCATCGTCAGAATCATCACTGCCCTCTTCAGTAATATCTATTGAGAGACTGTAAGAATAAAAAGTAATTGTTTATTACAGTGTATGTGTATAATATCGAACAAATGTTGTTATATGGTTCTGATGTGCAGCTGTATAACGAAAAAGCTTTTCAAAATAATATTAAATATATATACATCTATCCAGCACACATCTACACAACCCAATATAAAGAGACAAAATTACATCAAAGTTCCAGGAAAAAATTTGGTGCGCCAGACGTGCATCAATTCTGTCCCAGTTTGGTTTCATTCCCGTAAGCAGACTTGGGGTCAATTAATTTCAAATGTAATCGATTACATTACAATTACTTTGCAATTTTCATGATTACATTACATTACGATTACATCAATTTTCAAATGTAATCGATTAAATTACAATTACTTTGTAAATGTAATCGATTACATTACTGATTACATTTAATGTCATGACAACCAATATTAGTGTTTTATGTTATAATTTTGTCTCATATGCATCTATCCAATATCTCCTTTTTTAATGTATTTCTTACTCAGAACAATGAATTACAATTAAGTTTTAATGTGATCATTACATGCAATAAAATACATTATTAATTAACTCTATATTATTGTTGTCAATACAACCTAAACTGTCTTTACAATATAAAATCATAAACTCGGCCAATATAAAAAAACTAAACCAATATTGATATTGGCTTAGTTTTTTTTTATATTGGCCGAGTTTATGATTTTATAATTACCCATTATAAGATAAAATTTTATGGTTAATTAATAAATAGTAATTCTAATTTTCCTTTTTTCATAAAATAAGTTGTGTCTTATTACTATGACCAATATTCATTCCATCTTATACTATTAGTAAATATTATAATACATTTGCACATTTTAATAATATATATCAAATAATTTCAAATATCCTGTCAATAGTTTATTGTGGATAATAAACTAGCAGTTAACCTGAGCCACAGATAAAATTTGTAATTAAGGTCTTATTTATGACACCAAATTATGTAACAATCATCATTACTAAATTTCACACCATTTCCATGGGTGTCCTTGATATATAATTCAGAAGATAAAAAAAACCAAGTCATTCTGATTCTAAACATTTGCTTAAAAATATGCATAATTTCTCAGTCTAAATATGAAAACTAAATCTTTAATTTATGTAAATAGGTTTAATAAAATATAATTTAAAATTTTAGAGCTGTTTTCACTGAAATTTTTAAACCCCATTGAAATTGAGATATTATTTGTTTGGATATCAAGTCTTTGAAGCCATACTTAATATTTTTTTTGTACTTGTGATAGTTTTGATTGCAATTAAATATAGAAGAATATCTTTTGATCATGTTGTGATTGCCACTTTATTTTAATAGAGTTTTTTTTTTTAATTTCACAACATATTTTTTTATTTAGATGTCAATAAACTTTATATGTTTTCTAGTAAACCATTCTACATTATTTGTTAAATAAATTCCATGAAGAAAATTCATTTACATAAATCATACATTAAATACGACCTTAAATTTAACAAGAAAAGCGAGAGGCGGCTAGAATTTTAACAGGATTGCCAAAGCTTACTAGCATATAATTCTTATACTTTGACACTGGTTGGGAACCCATTTATTCGCGCAGATATAGAAGTGAATTGAATATGTAAGCAAAATGCACCATCTTATCTGCAAAATTGTCTTTCACCCTTTTCCGTGTGGAAAGCGAACGCAATCTATCTATGTTATATATTTAGTATTGAATACAAAAATCCCTATATTAGATAGAAATACTATTCAAATTCATTTTTTTCATCCTCGGTTAAACTATAGAACAATCTTGAAGTAACCATTAGAAATAAGTCGATTGCAAAATTCAGGTTACAAAACTTCCATTTACTATAATGATGGCCATTGACCACTAAATAAATTGCATACCAACTAGTTTAACCCCACCACTTTTAATTGGAGTGCCTGTTCCAAGCCAGGAAAGTGAGCGGTCATGTATTTGTGTGTTAGGGGTATCGATTTTACATCTTTCTACTATTTTTCTATTGGATTTTGGAAATGTTCCGACAGAGTGATATTTTTTTTCCACTTAATTCTATCACATAAATTAATAAGATAAACATGAATAATTGAATAGCATTACTAGAAATTGCTGGCTGTCAACTATTCACTAGCAATAAATGTAGCTAAATTAAATCCTGTATTCTCATCAACTTGTTAATGGTCAATATGAGTAAACACAATTTGACAAAGAAACCCTTCAAAATAAAGGGTTTTCAGTTTCATTTTAGCTCACTGCTGATATAATACCTCTCATGTACTTACCGAGTGTACTTGGAAGCTTGTGTTGAAATGAATAGCAATATACCAAGGGTAACATCCGAGTTTTTAGATGTGGTCGGTACATTATTTTATATTTTACCTTAATTTAGATCATGATGAAGTGCTCTCGAAAATTAACACTACAGGAGTATGAGTTATTCAATTTTGAAGATGGCAATAAATCATGTTCTAAATGATGTAGGGTATTGAGTGAGTGGTTATTGTTTAACGCCAATGGAGCAATTTTTCAGCTATATCATGGCGAGAACAAATTGCATTTTGACGAGATGATGATGATGTTCGATTTGCACTAGACCAACAGGCGGAATTTTGTATAGCGCTAGATCACTGAAACATTCCGCGGGCAAACATGTCGCTCTACTCGGACACATCATTCTGATTCTGAGCCAACCAGCCTTTGCTCTTACTCCGTAGTACACTGTGCTTACCGGAGAAGTAACAAATAATATTTTTATAGTCTGATCCGACTGGAGCTCGAACCCACGATCTACCACGCTGGAGTCGAGCACGCTAATAATTAAACCACCTATGTGGTTGTGCATGGGGTTGATATAGTATTGTTTAGCCAAAACAGATTTAGTTGAGCAGGAACTGATTGCCTTTTAAATAGTCGTATTATGATCAGTCTATTGTCTAAAATTAGCCATTCCTTGTAAAGTCTCAAATTTAGGTTAATGCAAAATCTAGGCTATAACATTCGGTGGATCCAAAACAGTTGTATGTTTGTATTACAAAAATAATAGGATTATACAATAAATAGACAATAATGTATGTCATAATTTTATACAGCCAAACCTGGCGATGAGGTCACCTCTATTAAGCAGTCACATATATTAAAATGTCACCTTTTTCATGCCTGTCATAGAAAATTGCATATGAATTGAACCTCTTGTAAGAGGTCACCTGTCTTAAAAGTACACTTTATCTTTGTCCCATAGGTGACCGCTTATTACAGGTTTGACTATATATAATAATACAAGATATTTGATGTTGATTGTCATATATCCACTCCTCCTGATCCATAACTTGTATTAAAATACATATCACAACAATACTAGGATTGGATTTATAAACATATATACGAAAAATGTCATAAATATAGTCAATACAAAATAATAAACGTTGACGACAACGTTCTATCGTCAAATATCTACTCTTCCTGTTCTGTTATTTGTTTTACTGCCTCAGTAACCCCTACTTCGGAACCATGGACTTTGATATTGAGGTGTTATTTCTTGCCTTTTATATTTCGCTACAGATCCATGGCATTGCGGACATGTGTGTTCCACATCTTTAAATCCTTTCATGCAACACGGAATTACCATAAAACAAAACAATCCAAACCATCCTCTTAAAAACAAACAAAAACAAAATTATCAGATATCGGTAGGCTATATTTAAATTGATCTTAAAGGAGAACGAAACCAACTGATGATTTGGAGTTTTACAGAATTTAGAACTAATAGAAAAATGAAAATATGACTTTTTTAATGAAAATTTTACAAGGGCTGATGTTAAAAATGGCAGCCTGCATGTTTAGCGGGAAATTTAAAATCAATAAGATATAAACGTGCTTTAACATCAGCCCTTGTAAAATTTTCATTAAAAAAGTCATATTTTCATTAGTTCTAAATTCTGTAAAACCCCAAATCATCAGTTGGTTTCGTTCTCCTTTAATGGTAAGACAAAACTGGTAAGATTTTTGTTATGGTAAGTTTTATGAAAATATTGCGGATGTGCATTGCAACTCTAGTTGATTTTCTGTTTGTGGTTTGTTTGATGGTGCTTAATGCCACTTTCAACAATATTTCAGTTATATTGTGGCGGTCAGTTTTATTAGTGGAGGAAACCGGAGGACACGGAGAAAACCACCGACCTGTCCCAAGTCACTGAAAAACGTTATCACATAATGTTGTACACCTCGTCCTGATCCAGTTTCGAGCTCACAACATTAGTGGTGATAGTCACTGATTGCATAGGTAGTTGTAAATCCAACTACCTACCGATCACAACCACGATGGGCCCGAATTGATTTTCTGAATTGATATAAATGTATACACTAATTCTGTCTGTGCCGGTGTTATTAATGATAATTACATTTCCTTTGTCATTTAATGTAAATTGATACATCAACACATCATACAGGCAATGCTGTTTTGAACATCAACGGAATTTTTGAAAGAAAATTACAAAATATTTGATTGATTGATTGGTATTTAATGCCAACGTTAGCAGTATTTCAGCTATATCGTTGCACAAGGCATTTGAATTCGAACAGATATAGGATAATAATAATATTCATGATACACTTTGCAATACTGTTATGAAAACAAATTTAAACAGTGCTAATCAACAATTCCATCAAAATTAACAATACGAACAACTACCTCTCACTTCAAACCATTTAACAAAAATAAAAGATTACCACATATGCCGGCCAGATGAAAATCCAAGTCTGGTTTTGGACATTACAAACAAGTGTGGGTTAAACAGTGTATATGTATGTTAAATGTAAGGAGGTTTGAGACACAGATATTCTGTAACGGTTAATCAGGTCATGGTGGCGACCGTAAAACTTTCGAAGTGGTGACTTCACCTTAACTACTAGTAACCCTTGGATCAGTAGCTTCCTTGAGTCCATTCGTACATTTTATTATCCTGTGTTAATTGTAAAGCGGTACATTAAACAGTTTATCATTGAGCTTGTTAATTCATTGTAACGAGTCGTAATGAGGGAGGCCATCATGAGGGAGTTGGATCGTATCGTTGTGAGTTCGATTCCAGCACGTGGCGAGGTGTTCTCGATACATCTTTATGAGACTTATGGCATGTCGGTTGTTTATCTGTGTACTCCGGTTTTCTCCACCAATAAAACTGACCGACATGATGTAACTGAAATATATATGTGGCGTTAAACTCCCATCAACAAATCCAATCAAAGCCACATTTTACCACCGTGTGTCATGATTTGTTTAGTAGGGCGTTAAATAGGTTCAGAGTACATCTGGCTGTAATTTGTAATACTGTGGTGGTTTTTTGGTTGTTGTCTAAAGTAGTATGTTAATTTAATGTTAACATTTTAATACAACCAGCGATTCGTTTCTAAGCGGATCCAAATATTCTCTGTATACAATACATCTTGTATAAACTATCAATTATGGATGCGTCGTTACTGTTTAGTGAGGTGAGTGAGTGAGTGATTATTGTTTAATGCCAAATTAGCAATTTTCCAGCTATATCATGACGAAGCTTATTGGTGGTTTAAATCTATATTTACCGTGAACATACTCGTATATCTCCTTCTTATTCTTATTATTTGTCGTAAATATATTTGAGTTTTATATACTCAGAGGCGTAGGGGTGGATCAGAAAGTGAGAGGGGCAAGCTTCCCGAAGGGACCTGAAAGTGAAGGATGCAAGCTTTGGAAAAGGACTGGGAAGCTTGAAAGTGGGGGCAAGCAATGGAAGTGGACTGGAAGTGGAGTCAACTACAGGAGAGGACGGGAAAGTTGAGAGACAAGCTTTTAAAATTGACAAGCAAAAAAAAAATAAAAATAAACAAAAAACACCATTTTGCTTCAAACACACCCTTTTACTTCTTGATTTATTGTAATGTTTTAGCTTGCATGCTACCAATTCAGCTTGTTCGAAATTTTTGCCCAAAATTGGGAGGGGGTCAAAAACATAAACCCCCTCCCCGAGCTCCTATGCCCCTGATAATGTATATTTCAATCACACACAATGTGGAGATATTGGAATATTATTAATGTTCATTTCTCTATAAGCCGTGTCTTCGGTTTATAGTTTGTGGCAGGTACCGTCGGTGATCGAACCCACGACAAGTGTAATGGGCGAGTATGCTACTAACCATTTACATTACCGAGAATAACAAGGATCTAGAAAATGTAATGTATTGTCAAAGATAAATAAAATGTATTAATACACTTACAATATACAGCACATCAGAACAACCCACATTTTAGCTAATGCATCAACATTAAAAGATGTTTCAGTAGTTATTTGTGCATTACATATCGGACATCTGGTACTATAAGGTTTAAAATGCTCCCGAGTTATTATCGGTGGAGGTGGTACTATCAACACTCCGGGTGGAGGCTCCGCCTGATTAAACCCTGTCTGAGGCATTGTTGGCTTGGACATGTCCATTTGTTGAGTGTTAGAATAATCTATAAGTATGAAATATAAAAAAGAAAAAGAAAGTTATTCACATTGTCCTAATGGTAATATTTGAAAGAAAACTAGTTTTACATTGGGAGAGTAAACTATTGTTTATAAATATGATTGGTTGTTGTTTAATGGCAAGTTAGCAGTAATTCAGCCGTATTCCTAAAACTAACAAGTAAACTTACCAACTATAAATTAATTAGTATGTCGGTAAAACTGTATCAACGTCATGGACCTATGGGCGATGTTTTTCTTGTAACACGAAAAAGGAAAATATTGGAAAGGGCGAGAAAACTTTACCGTGCAGCGGTTCACTAACAACCATGGCTGACAAGATGTTGCTAATTTGAAGCTATGTAGTCAGCTGTTGCCTGTTTTGGTTACCGGCTCGTAGTGACTGCGATGATGTTGTAGTTGGATTTGCATCTGGTCTATTTGTTCTCAGATACATTAGTACTTAAATTACTTGGCTTTTCAATCTTTTGACTAGCAGCGTATCTCATGAAGGTTATTCCAGAAACACGTCGCACGCAGGAAATCATCAATCCAGTAATCAGTGCTTTGGCATTAACATGGGTTAATGTAAACATTATTTTATTGTTGAAAAGAATATACATATTACAGATGGCAAACAATCATGAATAAATGAGCAACAATCGGATTCGGAACCAAGCAAACTGCTAATTTAAATTCGACTCCTTACAATGTGTATTAGATATACCGGGTATATATATGTACTTCAAATTTATCATTCCTAAATAATAAAATTTATCAAAAGTAGGACAAAAATCTCTCCGACAAATATAACATGTAACCATAGTTTATGACCCTTGAAGACCTCCGTTTAGAAATAAAATAGCTAACAAAAGTATGACCCATCAATAATCCATAAAGATAATTAAAAAAAACCAACAACATTGAAATTGGATAAAAGATGAAAAAGGTGATAGCTTGACACCCGCCTTCATGTAAACGGTAATTGTTACAGGTATGCGAAAATCAGATGAATAATAAACTCTCCACGCACAAAACAAACGAAAACAAAACAAAGACACCCGTATTTACACTTTGTGGTAACATAAACAGTTGGTTGTTTTCATTTATATGTCTTACATTTTGCAATTGCAGAAGGAAATTGCAAAATACTCTTCATAAATGTTAATACACACATTCTTGAATCTTTATATTTAAAGGATTTAAACATTATTGTCACAGGTGGACATACACAAAACGAACGACGTCATCAAACTTAAAATACCGATGTAAATATTGTATACGTAATAGTTACCGACTGAGATCGAGGTTTTCAAGCTAGATGAACACATGAGCCCGTGCAAATTGTGCGCCGAGACCGCGTAGCGGTCGGAGTGCTTAAAGCACGGGCGAGGGTGTTTTATCTAGCTTGAACCCGGGGTTTACTACATATATCATGCTGGCTGACTAAATATATTACATACCAGACTAACCCATGGGTGTAGTATTTGTGTCGTGTCAGTTTTATCAATGATTCGGGTTGTTAATGTAGATGGGTAGTAGAAGACTTTATGCACTATTTTCATGAATGCTGTAATTACTCATTATTCTGTAATTGCTCATTAGCAAGAGGGCAATTAAAGACGACTTTGGACTTCCTGTGTGAACGACAGATCGAAACTTTCCTTTTCGGAGATGATGACTTACCTACCAACTTTCAAATCATCATAACTGTATATCAAACGAACCAAACGTTTTAACACCCCCAGATTACAATTCAAATTTTCCTTCTTTCATATCCTTCTAAATTTAATTTCCTATCATTCACCTGAAGTATATGTGTACGACAAACGTCTTTTACATTGTTATGTTTCAAACCTAGATATTATATCTAAGTTCAAGTAGTATTATTTATTAACATTACTGATGTATTTATAAAGTGCTGTATTTTGTGAAGAGGATCTTTGTAAGTTGATATAATTTTTGCTAAGATTCATGTGTTGAAATATTTAGCAATAACAAAAGTTTAATCTAATGTTGTAGTATCAACATGCTATCGTATATCAATAACGGTGTGCTATGTTTATCTTGTGGATGCCTTGTTACGATTTCCACATAAAAACGACGTTTGGTTCTTCTTTACCTCCGGTGTTTGTTTTGTCTTGTTTACGTTATTTGTGTTTGTGTGCACAGAGTGGTGTCCAATACTTGTGTTTTGTATTTCGTCGCCTTTGTTATTGCCATGATAATATTCCTTCTGAAGTTTTTTGCAGTTGGATGCTTCCTAACAACAGCTTTGTCAATTAAAACGAAGCTAATTAATTGTCAGAATTAGTCTTTCGTGTAGTGTGGGATTGTTAAAACATTTCCCCGTGCTTAATGTCTATACTCTTAGACGTATTGTGCGTGATAGGGTGTTTAATTTTAGTCAGCTCACTTCCGACGATATTAAGCTGTCTAATTTTATTTTTACTATTTACCTGATGGAAGCCCTGTGATTGTCTTTTTGTCTGTATTTGGAACCTCGCCATATGATGCCGGGGAGAATGATGACAGTATTTGTAAGATATTGCTTCACCCGTGTTTTGGTTTCTTGTTGCTAGCCCCGTATCTTAGATGTAAAATTATACACACTGTGGTAACATCAAAACGACAAAGATGTCCACATACAGCGTTTATCGGTAGAAATAAAGAGTACCACTCAGCTGCAGGATTAGAGATGCTTCACGCTCATTTTATGGTATACGTTTTGCCTATTCTTGAAGACCCTACTGTGGTTGTGAAATGCAGAACAGCAATGCTGCCTGTAATGTTAAATAGTCTCACATGTTCACTTACATCCATATCTTTTCTTACTAATTAATTTGCAAGAACGACTTTTCATTAAACATCCATGTTTCGTACTAATACATCTGAGTTATATTGTAGAAGGAAAGTTCAAATAGTAATGACCAACAATTACACCAATGTCAACAATTACACCAATGTCAACAACGAAAACAATCATACTTCATCTCAAATCATTGAACACAACAAGACCACAACATATGCCTATTGAAATACGTGTCCTGGCTTGGGACAGACACAACTATGTGGCGGAATTAAATCGGTAAATAGGATTCCAAAACTTCCTCATGATAATTTGAAGCCCAACGGCTATAAAACAACAATGAAACAACTTGCGCATATTTGCTTACAGTCTAAAAGAACACACACTATCACTGAAATAAACAAGATAAACATGGGCATTTCAATTTTATTGTCAGTTAATGCTTGCTGTGAACTAATCGCTAGCAATGAAGGTAAAATTTGTTGTCTAAAGACTGTTAGGACAAAATAAATCGCATCTGAATCTTTTACCATAGACATAAACATCTCTTCGTGGGAGACCAGAACAAATAAGTTACCAATACAATGGAATAAAATATAAAATAATAATACAATATGGAAAGAAACACAAATACACAGACTTAATTGTTAGATGGAGCTATCAGATCTACCAGCAGACCTTAAATACGATTAGCAAAGAAAATCTGCTTCAAAGAGTTATGCCTGCTTTGAAGTGTAATAGGTTCTGGCAGAGCAGAATAGTTGTAAAATCGATGAATGTTGCCAATAATGTTTCTCATTTGGTGTCGATTTACTATCAAAATGGCATAATGAAGTATAACATATGTCTATTGGCTGATCACAACTATTACCCAACCGCATCGGTGGTGTAATGGTTAGCGTTATCGTCTCGAGTGTGGTAGAGCGTGAGTTCGAGTCCCGATCGGGTGAAACCAAAGACTATACATTTGTATTTGCTGCTTCTCAGCTAATCACGCATCATTAAGGAGAAAGAGCAAAGAATGGTTGGCTCGGAATCAAGATAATGTGTCCCGAGTGGGGCGACATGTCTACCCGCGGACTGTTGTTTTAGTGAGCTAGCACTATAAAAGTCCTACTAAGCCTGTTGGTCTAGTACAAAGCGGACCTCATCATCATTTCATTGAAAATCAACTTATTCTCATCATGATATAGCTGAAAAATTGCTGAGTTGGCATTAAACAACAATCATTCACTCACTCAACTGTTATCCTATAAAAATGTGTTACTGTATATTACGAAAAAGGTGTCAGTTCAACTGTTACCGGTAGTAGTATAACTTTTACCTTTCTAAAGTAGTGATGACATACTCCTATGAAACATAACAATATGTACACCTGAGGTAATGAATAATCTTCCCATATCAAGTGTTTGGTCCTACAACTTCCTAGTTTACACAATACCACTTGTTAGTAGGTTTTTTTTCCAAGATGTGGCGTTTTGTTATCTAGGATGGAGGTATCGTTATCCCGATTTAATAATTAAAGGACGGCTAATACCTTTCGCGAGCACCAGTGTCAGCCCCGATTTTGTAGTGAGGTTCTTTGTTGCTCATCTTTTTAGTTTTCTGTGTTGTGGTTTTTGTTTAATTTGTTTGTATTCATCCTGTGTCTTGTGTGCCCAATGTTGCCAGTGTATCTATATTGTCCATTTTTGATTGTCCTTCGTTTTTTTCTAACGTTTATTTACCCTGTATTATGATGATTGGAAGCATTGCAAAGTCTGAATGGAATCGCTTAGTGGCGGTCAGTTATACTAAATGTGGAAACTTGACAATAGACAGAAAATTACCGAGCTGCCATAATTAACTCACACATTGTATCAGTAAACCTTGCCAGCATCAACTGATTGTCCTTTAAATAGTCGTGTTATGATCAGTCTATTGTCTGGAATTATTCATTCCTTGTATTGTCTCAAATTTAAGTTAAGACAAAATCTAGCGGCTGATTCCCCGAACGTCAACTTTCAAAAAGAGCAAAAGACATTGACCACTGTAATTAAAATGGATTATGGGGCCTGCATAGGGGAAACTATTTTGTAAACCTCAGGTAAACTCGGGTTTGTAAACCTCAGGTAAACTCGGGTAAATCTTGTGGATTAAAAATAAGGAAATCTATAATTAATATTTATTTCTAATTTTAAGCACAAGTATGAGCAGTATGGAAATAAAACATATGAAATATATATTAGTATTAAAAACATTCATTAACATATTTTTCCCTTTTAAGTAAGCATTACTTATATTTTTACAAATAAGCAAACAAGACATATGACATAATAAGCAAAATATAATGTTCTTAAAACAGTTACTTGACATATATTTGTTTTCCTTTGAAAAATAAGCACTATTCATAAATAAATACAACTAACCACACATTTAAACAAGACATATGACATAATAAGCAAAATATAATGGTCTTAAAACAGTTACTTGACATATATTTGTTTTCCTTTGAAAAATAAGCACTATTTATAAATAAATACAACTAACCACACATTTAAACAAGACATATGACATAATAAGCAAAATATGTTGGTCTTAAAAAGAGTTACTTTTTATTTTATTTATTGTTTATTTATCCAAGGTAAAGTAGCTGAGATGCAGAATCTGTGTAGGTCATCAAATCTGTTACTCTGTTCTGGAATCTTTCTTTCAGGATGGCAAGACGACGGTAAAATGTTAAGATACTTCTTGGCACGTGGTCGAATGGTTCCTCCGGCTTCTCTCTGGATTCTGTTGATGTCATTGGAATTCTGTATTTCCTTGAATGTCTGAATGATGGTGAATATATTTGGATGCGAGTGCTGAGCCTTCCTCTTCAGCTTACCATGCCATGCCTCGATGTTGTTTGTTGTACGGGTTCCTTCTGTTCCAAAATGATTCCAAACCAGTCTGTCTCCTTCTACCCACTGCTCTGTTATGTAATCTGTAAAGGGCTGGGTGTTATGTGGTATATCGGCATCTTCTAGATCTTCTAATGCCTGGAACCAAACATCTTCCATACGATCAAGAGGTATCGGCGGTAGGACAGCTGCACGTCGAATGAGCGTTCTGACCTCCTCGTTGTCTCGGTAGAATATTTGTAGTCCTGTTGTCTGTGCCTTTTTCCATACACACTGAGTAAAATGAAAGAAGCAGCCTTTAATTATGATGCCTGGTATGACCTGTCGTATGGCGTTATGTACAGCAACTTCAAAGTCGGCGAATGCTCTGGTTGATGTGAATGACAAATTTAGTCTGGACATGTGTTCCTTAAGTAGAGTGAAAAATCTGGTGGATACAAACTGGCTCTCTCCTGGGAGAAGTGCATATACCACAGGAGTCATGGTACCGTCAATCATGATGTGTATACTATATATCTGATGAAACATGCTGGGACAGGTATAAAAAGTGCCATCACAGTAGAATGTGCTGGAGTTTGCTTAATTTATATTAAAATTAAATACATATGCAAAATTTATATTAAAATTAAATAAATATGCTAAATTTATATTAAAATTAAATAAATATGCAAAATTTATATTAAAATTAAATAAATATGCTAAATTTATATTAAAATTAAATAAATATAATATTCTAATTTATTTCAAAATTTATGTAAATGATTTTTTTATTTAAATTTTGATATTCTGAAATAAAACCTTATTTTTGTAATGATTTTATGTATTATTGAAATTAATTTTATATACAAAGTTGATGTTCAGGTAACATACCCTTAATTGTGCTCCCTTACTGAACCTCAATTTAATAGATTATAATTGCTAAAACAACAATATATACCATATGTGATTTTAAGAAAGTTGACGTTCGGGGAACACACCATTATGTTCACATATTTTAATTACAAAAATAATAGGATTATACAATAAATAGACAGTAATGTATGTCATAACTTTATATACATAAAAATACAAGATATTTGATATTGATTGTCACATATCCACTCCTCCTGATCCATAACTTATATTAAAATACATATCACAACAATACTAGGATTGTACTTATAAAAATATACGAAAATGGCATAACTATAGTCCATACAAAATAATGAATATTGAAAAGAACGTTCTATCATCAAATATCTACTCTTCCTGTTCTGTTATTTGTTTTACTGCCTCATTACCTCCCGGTTCGGAACCATGGATTTTGATATTGAGCTGTTATCTCGTGCCTTTTATATTTCGCTACAGATCCATGGCATTGCGGACATGTGTGTTCCACATCTTTAAATACTTTCATGCAACACGGAATTACCATAAAACAAAACAATCCAAACCATCCGCTTATAAACAAAACAAAAACAAAATTATCAGATATCGGTAGGCTATATTTAAATGATAAGACAAAAGTGGTAAGGTTTTTGTTATAGTAAGTTTTATAAGTAAGTAAGTAAGTAAGTAAATTTTATTTAGAGTCGGTATATATATACATAGAAAACAAATCAACATGATCCCTAAAATGCTCTTATGAAAATATTGAGCATGTGCAATGCAACTCTATTTGATTTTCTGAATTGATTTACATGTATACACTAACTCTGTCTGTGCCAGTGTCATTAATGATGCATTCGCTCCGGGAGGGGGCAAATATTAATTACATGTCCTTTATCATTTAATGTGAATTGATACACCAACACATCATACAGGCAATACTGTTTTGAGCATCAATGACATTTGTGAAAGAAAATAACAAAACATTTGATTGATTAATTGATTGGTGTTTAATGCCAACTTTAGCAGTATTTCAGCTATATGGTTGCACAAAACATTTGATTGATTAATTGATTGGTGTTTAATGCCAACTTTAGCAGTATTTCAGCTATATGATTGCACAAAACACTTGATTGATTAATTGATTGAT
Organism: Bathymodiolus brooksi; assembly: GCA_963680875.1. Classification (NCBI taxonomy): domain Eukaryota; kingdom Metazoa; phylum Mollusca; class Bivalvia; order Mytilida; family Modiolidae; genus Bathymodiolus; species Bathymodiolus brooksi. The sequence continues at coordinate 47,938,950 of OY804576.1, read as the reverse complement.
GTTTAATGCCAACTTTAGCAGTATTTCAGCTATATGATTGCACAAAACACTTGATTGATTAATTGATTGATGTTTAATGCCAACTTTAGCAGTATTTCAGCTATATGATTGCACAAAACACTTGATTGATTAATTGATTGGTGTTTAATGCCAACTTTAGCAGTATTTCAGCTATATGATTGCACAAAACACTTGATTGATTAATTGATTGGTGTTTAATGCCAACTTTAGCAGTATTTCAGCTATATGATTGCACAAAACACTTGATTGATTAATTGATTGGTGTTTAATGCCAACTTTAGCAGTATTTCAGCTATATGGTTGCACAAAACATTTGATTGATTAATTGATTGGTGTTTAATGCCAACTTTAGCAGTATTTCAGCTATATGATTGCACAAAACACTTGATTGATTAATTGATTGATGTTTAATGCCAACTTTAGCAGTATTTCAGCTATATGATTGCACAAAACATTTGAATTAGAACAGATATAAGATGATAATAATAATCATGATACATTTTTATCTCAACAACTCGCATTTTACCGAATCTGTTATGAAACCAAATTTAAACAGTGCTATTCAACACATCAATATCAACAATATGAATAAACTATCTCTCATTTCAAACCATTGAACAAAAATAAAAGATTACCACATATGTTAATGAAAATCCAGGTCCTGGTTTTTGAACATTACAAAAAAAGTATGGGGTTAAACAGTGTATATGTATGTTAAATGTAAGGAGATTTGAGACACAGATATTCTGTAATGGTTAACCAGGTCATGGTGGCGACCGTAACACTTTCGAAGTGATGACTTCACCTTAACTAATAGTAACCCTTGCTTCAGTAGCTTCGTTGGGTCCACTCGCGCATTTTATTATCCTGTGTTAATTATTAAAGCGGTACGCTAAACAGTTTATCATTGAGTTTGTTAATTCATTGTAGCGAGCCGTAATGAGGGAGGCCATAATGAGAGAGTTGAATCGTGTCATTGTGAGTTCGATTCCAGCACGTGGCGAGGTGTACTCGATACATCTTTATGAGACTTATGGTATGTCGGTTGTTTATCCGGGTATTCCGGTTTCCTCCATCAATAAAACTGACCGACATGATGTAACTGAAATATATGTGGCGTTAAACACCCATCAACAAATTCAATCAAAGCCACATTTTACCACCGTGTGTCATGATTTGTTTAGTAGGGCGTTAAACAGGTTCAGAGTACATCTGGCTGCAATTTGTAATACTGTGGCGGTTTTTTGGTTGTTGTCTAAAGTAGTATGTTAATTTAATGTTAACATTTTAATAAGACCAGTTCTCAATATGATTCGATTCGTTTCTAAGCGGATCCAAATATTCTCTGTATACAATACATCTTGTATAAACTATTAATTATGGATGCGTCGTTACTGTTTAGTGAGGTGAGTGAGTTATTTAAGGAATATTTGAAATTGTTGGACAGGTAATACGATATAACCTGGTTTGGGTCAGTTTACGCTTAATAAGACGCGAAGCGGTTTATGAAAAGCGGAAACTGACCCAAACCAGGTTATGTAAGTATAACCTGTTCAACAATTTCATACATTCCTTATAATTTAATTTTTACAACAAAATTTAATGATTCTTCGATTTTAATTACGATTATTCCGTGTGACTATTCGAATTTGTCGTTGGCGGATGAACACGTTGGTGACGTCACAATACCAACCCAGGTTATCGAGTATAACCAACATTTGCTCCAGGCGGATTAGCCAATCAGATTGAAGTATTCAAATCAAATTAAATTATTATTGTTTAATGTCAAATTAGCAAATTTTCAGCTATATCATGACGAAGCTTATTCGTGGTTTAAATCTATATTTACCGTGAACATATATTTTCTTTTTCTTCTTATTATTTGTCGTAAATTTATTTACGTTGCATACAATCAGAGGCGTAAACGGGGATGGGGGGAGGGGGTGGAAAGTGGGGTGAGCGCAAGCTTCTTGAAGGAACCTGAAAGTGACCTGACGATGCAAGCTTTGGAAGAGGACTGGAAAGCTGGGATTTAGGGGCAAACATTGGAAGTGGATTGGAAGAGGGGTGAACTTCAGGAGAGGGCGTGAAAGTGGAGAGGTAAGTTTTTAAAAGTGACAAGCAAAAAAAAAAAAAAAAAAAAAAAAAAAAATTAAAAGGACATTTCATTTTGCTTCAAAAACACCCTATTGAAAAGTTTTAGCTTCCATACAAAAAATGCAGCTTTTTATAAATTTTTGCACAAATATGTGGAGGGAATAAGCATAGCCACTCCCCGGGCTCCTACGACCCTGATGATGTATATTTGTATCGCACACAATGTGGAGATATTGGAATATTATTAATGTTCATTTCTCCATAAGCCGTGTATTTGGGGTATAGTTTATGGTATGTACCGTTGGTGATCGAACCCACGACTTGAGTAATAGTGAGTATGCTAATAACTATTACACTACCGAGAATAACAAGGATCTTGAAAATGAAATGCAATGTCAAAGATAAATAAAATGTTTGCTTGGTGTATAACGCCACTGTCAACACTATCTCAGTTATATTGTGGCGGTCAGATTCATTGATGGAGGAAACAGGAAGACTCGGAGAAAACCACCGACCTGTCACAAGTCACTGAAAAACTTTATTATATAATGTTGTACACCTCACCGTGAATCTAGATTCGAACTCACAACATCAGTGGTGATATGCACTGATTGAATAGGTAGTTGTAAATCCAACTACCATACGATCACGGCCACGACGCCCCTAAATAAAATGTATTAATATACTTACAATGCGCAGCACATCAAAACAATCCACATTTTAGCTAATGAGCCAACATTAAAAGATGTTTCAGTAGTTATTTGTGCACTACATTTTGGACATCTGGTACTATAAGGCTTAAAATGCTCCTGAGTTATAATCGGTGGAGGTGGTAGTATTAACACTCCAGGTGGAGGCTCTGCCTGATTAAACCCTGTCTGAGACATTATTGGCTTGGGCATGTCCATTTCATGAGTGTTAGAACAACCTATAAGTATGAAATATAAAAAAGAAAAAGAAAGTTATTCACATTGTCCTAATGGTAATATTTGAAAGAAAAATGGTTTTACATTGGGAGAGTAAACTATTGTTTATAAATACGATTGACTTGTTTAATGGCAAGTTAGCAGTAGTTAAACTGTATTGTTGAAACAAACTAGTAAACTTACAAACTATAAATTAATTACACAATGTAGTATGTCGGTAAAACGCGATAGGCCGATGTTTTGGGGAAAATATTGGAAAAGGCGAGAAAACTTTGCCGTGCAGCGGTTCACTAGTAACCATGGCTGACAAGATGTTGCTAATCTGAAGCGGTGTAGTGAGCTGTTGCCTGTTTTCTTTACCGGCTCTTAGTGGCATCTGGTCTATTTGCTGTCAGATACATTTGTACTTCAATTATTTGGCTTTCCAATATTTTGACTATGAGCATATCTAAGTTTATTCCATAAACACGTCGTATGCAGTAGATTAGATTTTTACGTTTTAAGGTCTATCACTGGGTCGATACTTTTACTGATGGACTATTAGTTCCTGAGGAAATCATCAATCCAGTAGTCAGTGCTTTGGCATTGACATGGGTTAATGTAAACATTATTTTATTGTTGAAAAGAATATACAATGTAATACATATTACAGATGTCACACAATCATGAATAAATGAGCAACAATTGGATTCGGAAACAAGCAAACTGCTAATATAAATCCGTCTCCTTACAAAGTGTATATATATATATGTACTTCAAATTTATCCGCCTCCTTACAAAGTGTATATATATATATATATATGTATATGTACTTCAAATTTATCATTCCTAAATAATAAAATTTATTAAAAGTACGACAAACATCTCTCCGACAAATATAACATGTAACCATAGTTTATGACCCTTGAAGACCCCCGTTTAGAAATAAAATAACTAACAAAAGTATGGCCCATCACTAATCCATAAAGATGATTTAAAAAACTAGAGGCTCAGTGGGCTGAGCCTGTGTCGCTCACCTTTCATTATGCTTTGAGGAAGCTTAACACAGAACCTTCCATATAGGTGCTTCCCACCAAATTTTGGTTCATTTTGTCAAAGCAGTTTCAGAGAAGAGGATTCTTAGAAATAGTCCGATCTAAAACAAGAATTGCCTGTGGCGGCCATGTTTGTTAATGGATCAAAACGAAATGAGCAATCTCTATAGAGGATCTTCCATAGATACTTCCTACCAAGTTTCATATCATTTGGCCAAGCGGTTTCAGAGGAAAAGCCGTTTTAGAAATCGACCAATAAGAAACAAGAATTGCCTGTGACGGCCATGGTTATTAACGGATCAAAACGGAATGAGTAATTCCCATAGAGGACTTTCCATAGTAGCTTCCTACCACGTTTTGGTTCATTTGGCAAAGCGGTTTCAGAGGAGAAGATTTTTAGAAATCGACCAATCAGAAACAAGAATTGCCTGTGGCAGCCATATTTGTTAATGGATCGAGACGAAATGAGCAATCTTTATAGAGGACCTCCCATAGATGCATACTACCAAGTTTCGGTTCATATGGCAAAGCGGTTTCAGAGGAGAAGATTTTTTAAAAATCAACCAATCAGAAACGAGAATTGTCTGTGGCGACCATGTTTGTTAACGGATCGGGACAAAACGAGCAGTCTTTATAGAGAACCGTCCATAAATACTTCCTACCAAGTTTCGATTCATTTGGCCAAAAGGTTTCAGAGGAGAAGAATTTAAAAAATCAGCCAATCAGAAACAAGAATCGCCTGTGGCGGCCATATTTGTTAACGGATCGGGACGAAATGAGCAATCTTAACAGAGGACCTTCCATAGATGCTTCCTACCAAGTTTCAGTTCATGTGGCCAAGCGGTTTTTCAGAGGAGAAGAATTTAAAAAATCAGCCAATCAGAAACAAGAGTCGCCTGTGGCGGCCATATTTGTTAACGGATTGGCACGAAATGAGCAATCGCTACAGAGGACCTTCCATAGATGCTTCCTACCAAGTTTCGGTTCATTTTGCCAAGCGGTTTCAGAGGAAAAGATTTTTAAAAATCGGCCAATCGGAAACAAGAATTGCCTGTGGCGGCCATGATTGTTAATGGATCGGGACGAAATGAGCAATCTTTATAGAGGAACTTCCATAGATGCTGCATACCAAGATTCAGCTCTTTTGGGTGAGGAGTTTCAGAGGATAAGATTAAAATGTGAAAAGTTAACGGACGACGGACGACAGACGACGGACGCCAAGTGATGGCAAAATCTCACATTGCCTTTGGCAAGGTGAGCTAAAAAACAACATTAAAATTGGATAAAAGATGAAAAAGGTGATAGCTTCACCCCCGCCTTTATATAAACGGTAATCGCTACACGTATGCCAAAATCAGACGAACAATAAACTCTCCACTTACAAAACAAACGAAAACAAAACAAAGACACCCGTATTTACACTTTATGGTAACATAAACAGTTGGATGTTTTCATTTATATGTCTTATATTTTGCAATTGCAGAAGGAAATTGCAAAATACTCTTCATAAATGTTAACACACACATTCTTGAAACTTTATATTTAAAGGATTTAAATATTATTGTCACAGGTGGACATATACAAAACGAACGACGTCTATTTGACTTGTGTACGTTGTTTGTATATATTTCTTGTGTATGCCTTCCAAGGACGGATGCCTTCAACCATTCGGGGTAAAATTGGGCATTGAATAAAGTTATTATATTATATGTATACGATTAATTTGTTGAGAATGTTGTCGATTGATTGATTGGTTAATTGTTGCTTAACGTCAATCGAGCAATATACCTTCCATAGTCAGATTGAAAACAAATCGCTACAATCTTTGTTATTTTGTTTTGTAATTTTACCTTAAGATAACTACACAAACCAGCTAACCAATCGATCAGTAGGTTATAAACTGTGTCATTGTGACGTCTTGTCGCAGGTAAAAGAGCAATTGGGTAGGAAAAAAATGCCTCGCTACTGGTCACTGACGATCATTACACGGTGTGCAAGAGGTGTTGTATACAGGTGCTGTATACTTTAAACACGAGACTGTCATTTACCACACATACTGAGATTGTCACGTTAAAATATATCTTTAAAACTTACCATACTGTGTTTGATTTTGTGAATACTGCATTTCAAAACGTTGTCGATCTCTTAAATTCCAATGAAGATTAACAATAACACTGACGTATTTATGAAATGAATGCCTGGTATATTTATAGATCACTGGGTATATAGTTCACGGAGTTTAAATAGACTGATCGATCAACGGAACTATAATATACCGAGTATGTTCTCAATTATCTATGATTTATTGATAATCTGTATTGCTTACTTGAATCATTATCATTTTGCGATTGATTGATTATTATATGACGTCAAGCTACATTCTATATTTAGAAATCATAGCTTCAATTAGTACACCAAATAAAAAGTAACACTTTCATGGGTATTCGGACTGATAAATGTTTGAATTACCCCAGGAAAAAGTGTTTATGTGTGTGTTGCGGGGGTGTAGGATCAGGTCCAAATATATTGCCTTGCTAAGACCACAAACGACCACCTCTAACAAGAATGCTCATTAGAAAATGTTGCAGGTTGTCCCATTCAAGAAATTAAAATAATAGCACTTTCATGTGTATACGGACAGACGAATGTTTGGATTGTCCCAGGAAAAAGTGTGTGTGGAGGGGATGGTGTGCCAGATCCGAAAATATTGCCTTGCAAAGACCAAAAACGACCACCACTAACAAAATGGCACATTAAAAACTGTTGCAATTTGTCCATTTCGAACAGGTAGCTTGGTATTCTACACAAACGAGACACTCATTGTCCATTAAGGGGGGGGGGGGGGGGGGGGGGTATGTATTTGAGTCGTTCTGCACAATTAGTCGGTGGCCATTTATGAAGGGTTGTAACCCGCAGCTGACAGCTGGAGAAACTAGGTCTTGCCTCTATGTTTCGAGATTCCCTCGGCGATTTTTCACTTCCGGCTGATGTTAGTCAGTGTATGAATGTACTCTGCGAGCAGGCTAACCATTACACCATCGATCACATACGCTTAGATTTTGAAAAGGGTGTTTTCCCAATATAAATCACACGTACTATTAGCATTTCGTTTGCAGATAAAATTAAACTAGATTAACATGTTCGAGGAGAATTGTAAAACATGACCTCATTTCAAAATGAATATTTATTTAGAACTACACTTTCTGTAGATGTAGATGTTATGAAAATGACAGTAGCGTAGCTACCATTGAGGCATAAATATTTTTTTTTTAATGTAAATTACTCTATAATAACATCTTTATTACGTAATAAGTATAACAATGTAATGTTGTGGCTGACCAGTAATCAATGTTAAAAAGAAAGGAATTGGCACAGGAGTAGTTTAACATGTGAAGGAATAAAAAGATATTCAATGAACAAGAAATCACCAAATAGTTTATCACTATTTTTGATGTTACATTCAATAACTCGGCACTCCTTTAAGATACGTCGCTTCATGTCATTTGTTCAAAAGCATTTCATTTTTCTTTTTAAAACAAATTCGACATGCTCAGTAGTAATGGAATCAATACAATATAGATTTGATTCAAATAGGCCATGACTACTTGTTTTAAAATGAAAAAAAGTGTTTTCCTTACTTAAAATGACGGTGATCTGTTATAAATATTGATTTCTTTGGTAGTTTTCACAGGTAACGAAATAATATGATGCTTATCATTACTGTGAAAGTAAATGAAAATATTGTGTTGATATAGTGCTAAACACAAAAAAATCGTTATTGGACGGAATATTTTAATCTTAAAAATATAAAAAAAAGAAAGCTAAATTAAAGGGGTAGCGGGTGCAATTTTCGGTTATTTGTCGTTTTGTTTTGTAGTGAAACGACAGCTTACACATCGAACTCAAATAAAAAAGGTTTTACTTTATAAATCGGTTGATAATTGTTCCATTATCACTAATAAAGCATCACCTACATTGATATTGCCCATGGTTACCACCGATGGAGTAATTTGAGAAAGTATCTGTTAAAGGTAGAAAGAGATACGAATGAGGTTATTTCCAAGAACCATAAGAACGCTCTTTTATTAAACCATCAGTTATGCTGGTGCTATAAGTTGATTCTTGTTTTATTATATCTATGCAAACCTCGTTAAATGCCCTATTTTCTACAAAGCTTTGTTGACACAATTTGCGAGAGTGCGTAAATAGGTTCTTGCTAATCAATCAATACAGAAAGTCCGTACGATAAAGCTGAAAGGAATGCATCAGATGGCATATATTCTAGTAAAAACTGTGTTAGGTATGCCGGTTCAGAGTCTAACAAAACATAATACAGTAGAAGCGACTTGGTCCAATCTGTTCGTGTTCTGTGCAATAAAACATAGATATCAAATTTAAAATCCAGAACCAGCAGCATTGTTGATAGGATCCGTACCTCATCCACCAAGCGCTCCAACGACTGGCGCTTGTAGAATAGTTTTTTTTTGCATGCACGGGGAGTGCGGCAGAAGCCAGACCACCTAGCATGGGTAAAACACCTTGCTACTGCATCCGTTGCTTCATATGTTCTTACTGAGATCCAAATTCATACCATCGTTACCACTCGCGAGCCTTTGTATCTGAAGTTTAGTAAGCAGTATCTTGTGTTCTCCCGAGATGTTTTCATGCGACAGAAGTATGCCGGCGAGACATCCATTCTTTGCCTTCTGTAATCTCCAATGGAGTTGTGTACTTGGTGGAACGGGTATGGAATCATATTATCTCATACGAAAACCGCACTCTAGTTTATTTCGTCAGAACGTAACAAACCACAATATTTGACGACGGGCAGGTGCTCTCAACAAAGCATTAACGGCGAAATCGCACACGATTGTCATTTCGTGCTTGAACCCGTAAACAGACCTGTGGAAAACAGATAATATGTCTTAGAGAAATGACGAACGAAAACGATTCTTAATGTGTCGATTTTGTATTTTCGGCTTTCACGTCTGTCCTGGATCTTGTACCACAATTGGTTACGACCTCGCGATGTACTAACACCATCAGGGTAGGTGACATGGTGGCATGGTGGCAACTAAATCGCGAGATCGCTACCAAGTCGTGTCCATGCTCTAGCTGTTGACCACCGGAAAGCCTAGATAGTAGTTATGAGCAGATACATGATACCGTTGTTCACTAGTGACACTAGATCTACATTGTCATAGGCCGTTCCATTATTTGAAGTCGTTCTTCTACCTTCTACAATTCGAATGAATATCCCGGAACTGTTCAAAAGAGTATATGGTTGATATTGAGGTTAGTAGCTATGAACTTGAATGCCTTCCTCGAAATTTTACTTGAGGCGAAGTACTTCTGTTATACTGTATTTATTTATGGTGTCAGGCGCAGTGGTATGTGGATGCAACATATTTTCAGTTCGTACTAGTTAAATGACATACTAGTAAATGATCGTAAAATGGATAAAAATTAAAGGAAATGTAGACAAAACATAAAACAGACGTTGTGACAGGCAATTCTCCAATTCATGGACGATTTCGCTGATATTTAAGTTACAAACACTTGAAACAAACTGAAATTTATATACCAGTATCTTAGAAGAACGATTCTTGTAATGCATAGTATATTGCTTGTCTGAAATAAACATATCTTGTATGCTGTCTCAAATTTCGATGAAAGAAAATCCTGCATGCAACAGTATATATAGGCCTATATAAAAAGTTTTGCATTCGTTTTGAAATCTGTACGTATAGTGTTCATCTAGTGTGGTTATTATGTTCATATATGAAAACCACATATAACAACAATTATTGGATATTTACTTACAATAAATAGACTAAAGTGTACGTCATATCTATAGTCAATACAAGATAATAAATATTGAAGAGAACGTCCTATCGTCAAATATCTACTCTTTCTGTTCTGTTATGTTTATTACTACCCCAGTACACCCTGTTTCAGAACCATGGTCTTTGATATTGAGGTGCCATCTCATGCCTTTTATATTCCACCACTTTTGCATGACATTGTAGAAAAATGTGTCAAAGGATTGCAGATAAACAAAAACAAAATTCCCATACTGTTGTGACAGTTCCAAAATCCAATAGAAAAATCGTAGGAGGCAATATCGATACCCCTACAAACACATACACCTTGATGACTTGGTACAGGCACTTTAATAAAAAAAAGTGGTGAGGTTAAAATCGTTGCATAGGTCACAACCTGAGTGAAATGAGGCGAACCCAAGCCACCCGTTTAATTTATATACAAAAGAAAAAATGTTGTTGATGACGGTGTTAAACAACCTGCGCAATATAATGACTGCCTAAATAACCACTCCGCATACTTTATATTTGTCATTAGTGGTGCTTGTTTTATTGCTGATAAGAAGGTGAGTGGGAGATCAAGTGCAAATATAAGACAGACTTCGGCGACACCCATTTAATAAAGATATATTAATTGTAGATATAGATATCTGTATTACAAATGGATGAAGAAATACCAAAATAGATAGATATATGTTATACTTTAATACGAACTAGTCAGTGAATACTACTATTCAACGTAATTATTGTAAAACGGGCATGCGAAAAGGCTGCTAACAAACAACATGTATTGTTGACGCTGTGTGACACACATCCCATTACATGAGCACTACCATTGACCATGGTTACAAAACGCCTTCATCATACAAAAAGTGGAAACCAAGAGAGCAGATACATTTTTTGAAACACAAACTGAATATATCATGGAATGAAGGTTGAAGGATTGTTGAGCTAGTAATGTGCGACAAGGCAGCAGGTTGTGAACTTTGTCTACACCATATTAAAATAGAGCTTGACAACTATGTCTAAAACATATTAAAATAGCGCTTGACAAGATGTGGTGTTCGTGGTTTTGCAATCTCATTCACAATGGTAAGCGCGTGTGACAAATACCAAAACAATTGTTACTCGTGCTTGTGATTTGGTGGCTCAACATAGCCAATTTGTGAAGCCGTTAATGGTTTGGAAATAGTTTTCACGAGTTCAGTTCTATCTATTTCATTTTTATTCAGAAAATTATTAAAGCAGCTTCCTTGCATTATTAATGTCTTTTTACCAACTTTCTAAATGTTTACTTTCAACTTCTAAATAAAACATGTTCGTCTAAAGTTACTTAGAAGCTCTTAGTTCAAAAACGTACAATATTTAGACATTAGTGGTTCCAGAAATTTATTATGTACAAAATATTAGTTTTTTTTATATACACCCTCGTACTTTCATATATTCTGTGTTATCTGTTTAATTCAAAATCAGAAAATTTCAGTTCAAAAGTTTCTATTTTCATTATATGTCTTTGAAAATTGGTGTCTAAATTTTGCCTTTCCATATGGCATATATCCAATACCTCTAAAACAAGGGCATGGTTATCCCCTTTTTAAAATAGATATTTCGATGCATCTTGTTACGATGAACTTTAAAATAAATAAATAAATAAATAAATAAATAAAATCAGGAAAATGGCAAAGAATGCCATTGGGTATCGTCTTGCCTTATTCAATTGACAATTGTCATTACAATCTTTGTGGCATTTCCAAGCATATAAAGAGGCCATCGTGGCCGTGATCATATGCTAGTTGGATTTACAACTACTTGTGCAATCATTTCCCATCACCACTAAAGTTGTGAGTTCGAACTCCGTTCATGGCGAAGTGCACTCGATATAACATTATGCTATAAAGTTTGTCATTAACTTGTGACATGTTGGTTTATTATCTCCTGATACTCCTGTTTCCTCCACCAATAAAACTGACCGCCGCGATATAGCTGAAATTTTGTTGAAAGTGGCGTTACGCACAATAACCAAACAAAACCATCAAAACATAAAACTGCATTCGTTACACACGTTAATGTATAACAGCTTAAAAACAAGAACGGAAAGGTTAAATGATGGATCAAATGATAAATACGACTAATCACGTTTTAAGAGGATTAACTGGGAAACATTGCTTAAAATAGAGTACGGAAATGACGTCAAAGTATTGTCAGTAAAGTTTTGCTTAGCATATAAAGCATCATATTTAAGACATATTTAGTTAAATCTTATTTCGAAATTCCTGAAATGTTGTATTTGGGCCAAAAACCAAACAAATCATTATTGTTTATTCGTTACTAAGTTACGATGGAGCCGTCTTATCGTTGTTGGATTTGGTTGTCTACCAGTGTAATCTGTTATCATATCACTACTGGCATTTTGGCAATTTTGATTCCACCCTAATTTACTCCACCAATAAAACAGAGTCACCATATGTATGAAATATTGTTGAAGTTGGTATTAAACAACCATTTCATTTACCATATAAACATAAAACGGTTGAATCAGAAATGCGTCGTGCGCATTACATTAGATATCTATGTTTTTATTAATATCACTAGGTCGATACCTCTGTTGATGGACTATTATTCCACGAGGGTAATATTAGCCCACTACACGAGTGCTTAGGTATTGACATGGTTTATTAGATATATAAATATTACTGAAATATACAGTTTTTAAATAATGTACTTATCAAAACTAAGGCTATCCTCCATTACGCACAGGCAACCATAGCAGATTTTGACTATCCTGTTTATGACCTCCGAAACACTTTAATATTCATTGGCTTTCCAATCTTTCGATATTGTGCGTACATAATGGAGGTTATTCCAGTAACACGTCATGTGCACTACATTTGATGGTTTTTTATTTTTTTTTTTTTTTTTTATTACGAATGGAAAATACAGGGAAAAAAATAACATTACATTATTGCACTATATATATAAGTAGCAAGAAACACCAATATTTACGTTTGAAATTTATGCTGTACATACTCCATACATAATTGTCCACTATAAGATCTAATGTTATCATGGTCCACATTAGACAGTTGCCACTAGTAGAGCTAGTGATGATAAAACTGCCACAGCAACTAGTCTCACTCGTTGGTATTTTAGAAATTAAATTTGTGCGAGCTTTTGCTTTGTCCGATTGCTTTAAATTTAGGATTGTACAGTTGCTGATGTATTCCGAATTGTCTATTTGATCCAAAATGTCGTGGAATTTTGGTCCTCTAAATAAGTTTTCGACAAGACGAAATATTGAAAATTGTATGAAGGTCACAGTAGGCTAAACGGAGTAGACATACAGTGAGAGGGTTATGTCATTTAACATCAAGTGAACACTTATTAAGCTATATCATGGCAAGGAAAAGTTCCCCTTTGATGATGTTTGTTTTGTACTAGATAAGCACGCTTAATAGTTGGATTTACATAGTTGCGTTACCTCACTGAAACAGCAATCCTCAAGTAGTCATATTATCCTGACTCCGAGACAACTAGTCTGTATGTTACTCCTTAAAGCTGCCTGCTTATCGAAGAAGCAGAAAATTATGCTATGTTGTAAATTGTAGGGAGAGGGCGTTTATAATGTTGTTATAACTTGTGCCCAATCCCATTGCTTATACTAGAGTAATACAATATGTTTAATTCAAAATTCAGCAGCAAATACCACTTTTATAGACTTTGATTGGATCAGTACTCGAACCGACTATCACACACAATATGCGAGTGTGCAAACACTCTTAACCATTACACCAATGAGACTGAAATAGATGTTATCTGCAGAAGAGATTGACTTATTAAATGTTCAATTCTCCGTTCTCCCTTACGGCACTTTGAATCCGCCAATGATCTGATGTTCATGTTGAGGAGAGTTTTCATCTACATTTTGCCAAGAAATAGTTGTCGTTTACCATACTGTAAACCTATTTTTGCAATTTCTAATAAATTTGAGGGGGCGAATAAAAGACAAAAAACAGCATGACTTATTTATTTATTTATTTATTTATTTATGTTTCAAGATTTTCGAATATAATTCATTAACATCCAATTGTTGTATCCTTAAACATATCGCAATTTGTATAAAAAATCTCTCTTCTGTCCAAGTCTTATCAACACCACCACGTCAATATTGGTGTTTGCTTCGAAACCATGGTTTTTGATATTGTGGGTGTATTTCGTGTCTTTTGTAAGTCGCTACGGTTCCATGGCACTGTGGACACATGTGCGTGACATCTTTAAAGCACTTCATGCAGCACGGGAGAAAAATAGGGCAAATCAATCCAAACCATACGCTTAAAAACAAAACAAAAAAATAGTTTACAAAACATTATTAATATATACTATGTATTTAACATTGTTATACAAGGGTAAATGTACTACATTAATAATTCAAAAAAATTAACTTAGAGAACGCATCACTTGACAAATTAAAGATAGAGAGAGAGAATATTAATTGCCGTGTGATCACTTACATGCTAATATAACACTATATGGAGAAAAAGCATATCTTACGTCTGCTTGAACAAGTCATTGTGCAGCAATCCTGTGCGATAATCTGGTGTACAAAACATCTCATAGTCGACACATGTAACATGACTAGACTCAATATCATCGACCCTAGCCCGATGAGTGCATTGTATGATAATGGCTACCGTTGTCATCAGAAAATGGTTGACCGTTTCGAAAATCCATATCTCAAATGACAATGGATCATTTCCTTTTTACATATATGTTTTCTACCCTCTATCACCTACAAGACTTTTATCGGACTTGACTGCATGAGTAACACAGTGGGTGCCTAAAAGAAGCAGGAACTTCTTACCTTCACTAGTACCTGGGTTCATCTCCGTTTTTTGTGGGGTCTGTCTTGTTCATCTTTTTTAGTTTTCTATGTGTTGTTGTCTTTTTGCTTAGTTTGTCTTGTTTCTTGTGTACCCAATGTTGTCAGTGTCTCTGGATTGTATAACTACATAAATAGATAAATGAACGGAATCTATTGTGATTAATGGAAAACATATACCATGTGTACCTTACGATTTCTCCCTTTTGTCAATAGCTTGAAATGTTTTAGTCTAAGCCTGATATTATGCATAGTTATTGTAGTATTTATTTCAATTATGATGAGATTGAATGACTGACGAAAGCTGTGAAAATTGAATAAAATACAAAAGGAAATATATAATCAATGCGCACGTCTGAAATAGCCTTCATTATATTAGATACGCTGAAAATCGAAAGATTGGACAGTAAATTAAGTTTTGTGGGAGGAAGTATACCATTGGGCCTAAACATGAGAGCCAAAATTCCCAAACTGCATCTATGTCTTGAGGGTCGGGAACTTTAGTCTTAATAATAATTACATTATGTAGCAATTGTAAATTTATATAATTAATATATCTAATAAACCATGTCAGTGCCAAAACACTGATTACTGGGTTGGTGGTACCTTGGAGGATTGATAGTCCACAGTAAGTCATAGTAATAAAAACGTAGATATCTCATGTAGTAAACACCGCTTCTGGAATAACCTTCATCAGATGCACTGAATGTATAAAGATTAAAAAGGCAAATAATTAAAACATTTTGGTGAGCAAATAAGCCAAAGAACTGAACAGAACATCCAAAATCCTCTAAGGTCACACTTTAATTGATTATAACGTCACAATTTACTCTTTGGCCATACTTAACATTTTGATACATAATCACGTGTTATACTTACAATGAACAGCACAGTATAAATATCCACATTTTAGCCAAGGTGCCTACTTGAAAGGTAGTTTCAGTTGTAATTTGCGCTCTACAATTCGGGCATCTGGTACTGTAAGGTTTAAAATGCTCTTGGGAAATAATATATGTAGGTCGCGGTTGTACGATCAAAGCTCCAGGTGGTGGCTCCGGTTGTCCAGCCTGGGATTGTGGTTGCGTTGATACTTCGAACGTATTTGTTGGAGGATTGCCATAACCTGTTGAATAGAAATTCTCTTCTTTCTAGACAATACACACAAAGTATCTGACTGTTACATTTTATTGTATCTGTCTATCTGATTGTTACATTTTATTGTATCTGACCGTTACATTTTATTGTATCTGACTGTTACATTTTATTGTATCTGTCTATCTGATTGTTACATTTTATTGTATCTGCCTATCTGACTGTTACATTTTATTGTATTTGCCTATCTGACCGTTACATTTTATTGTATCTGCCTATCTGACTGTTACATTTTATTGTATCTGACTGTTACATTTTATTCCTATCTGACTGTTACATTTTATTGTATCTACCTATCTGACTGTTACAGTTTATTGTATCTGCCTGTCTGACTGTTACATTTTATTGTATCTGCATATCTGACCGTTACATTTGATTGTATCTGTCTATCTGACTGTTACATTTTATTGTATCTGTCTATCTGATTGTTACATTTTATTGTATCTGCCTATCTGACAGTTACATTTTATTGTATTTGCCTATCTGACCGTTACATTTGATTGTATCTGCCTATCTGACTGTTACATTTTATTGTATCTGACTGTTACATTTTATTCCTATCTGACTGTTACATTTGATTGTATCTACCTATCTGACTGTTACAGTTTATTGTATCTGCCTGTCTGACTGTTACATTTTATTGTATCTGCATATCTGACTGTTACATTTGATTGTATCTGCCTATCTGACTGTTACAGTTTATTGTATCTGCCTATCTGACCGTTACATTTTATTGTATATGCCTATCTGACTGTTACATTTTATTGTATCTGACTGTTACATTTTATTCCTATCTGACTGTTACATTTGATTGTATCTACCTATCTGACTGTTACAGTTTATTGTATTTGCCTATCTGACCGTTACATTTGATTGTATCTGCCTATCTGACTGTTACATTTTATTGTATCTGACTGTTACATTTTATTGTATCTGTCTATCTGATTGTTACATTTTATTGTATCTGACCGTTACATTTTATTGTATCTGACTGTTACATTTTATTGTATCTGTCTATCTGATTGTTACATTTTATTGTATCTGCCTATCTGACTATTACATTTTATTGTATTTGCCTATCTGACCGTTACATTTTATTGTATCTGCCTATCTGACTGTTACATTTTATTGTATCTGACTGTTACATTTTATTCCTATCTGACTGTTACATTTTATTGTATCTACCTATCTGACTGTTACAGTTTATTGTATCTGCCTGTCTGACTGTTACATTTTATTGTATCTGCATATCTGACCGTTACATTTGATTGTATCTGTCTATCTGACTGTTACATTTTATTGTATCTGTCTATCTGATTGTTACATTTTATTGTATCTGCCTATCTGACAGTTACATTTTATTGTATTTGCCTATCTGACCGTTACATTTGATTGTATCTGCCTATCTGAATGTTACATTTTATTGTATCTGACTGTTACATTTTATTCCTATCTGACTGTTACATTTGATTGTATCTACCTATCTGACTGTTACAGTTTATTGTATCTGCCTGTCTGACTGTTACATTTTATTGTATCTGCATATCTGACTGTTACATTTGATTGTATCTGCCTATCTGACTGTTACATTTTATTGTATCTGCCTATCTGACCGTTACATTTTATTGTATATGCCTATCTGACTGTTACATTTTATTGTATCTGACTGTTACATTTTATTTCTATCTGACTGTTACATTTGATTGTGTCTACCAATCTGACTGTTACAGTTTATTGTATCTGCCTGTCTGACTGTTACATTTTATTGTATCTGCCTATCTGATTGTTACAGTTTATTGTATATGCCTGTCTGACCGTCACAGTTTATTGTATCTGCCTATCTGACTATTACATTCAGGACACATGTGCACTACATCTTTACAATCTTTTAAAATACACGGCACTAGACAACATCCAAACCAAAATCTGAAAAGAAATTGTGTACTTTTTGTATGATAATCTAGTTATTTTATTGAACAATTCTGGAAAATACAGACCAGTTCAACATTGTATCTATATATAAATGTACATTAAAAGCAACTTATTTTTCAGCAATTCTTCTGAATTTTTCTCGGACAGTCTCATGGGCACCGGGTAGGCAGGTTAACTTTTAAAACAAACAAAATCTGCCCATGAAATTCTGAGGTTATTCATTAATTAGCCATGTAAATTATATATAGCTTTTCATGTCTTTTGTCTGAATTTATAGCGACCTAGTCATATATAATAAAAAAAAAAAATTAGAAACATATTCTGGTGATTCATCCCTAGTAACACGAATATTGGGAGTTATCTCTCCAGTGTAGAGTTATCAAAAGACCCATAAAAATCCGCAAACGTAAATATAAATAACCGTCTTCCAATCAAAGTATACTACCTTATTTGTACTCTTAGACATATCAGAATGGAAGCCAGAATGGGTTTTGAGTTTTAACATCAGTTGGTGGATATTAATATCCGCCAACCAATGTTAAAACTCAAAACACATTCTGGCTTCCATGATTTATTTCTTAATTAGAATTATTGGTTTCCTTACAGACAAAGGCATAGTTGTTCAACGAACGGTTCAATTACTGATGATACTCCAAGTCTATCGGTACAGTTTACGTCATTTTCTGTTTATGCAAAATGTCCATTTTGTAGCTCAGACGTTCTGACCTCTTTAGAATATAAAGCTGGATGTTTTTCATGGTTGCTTTGTTGTGTGTTCCTGATGACTGGGTAAGATATGTTGGCGAATATATAGCTTCACTAATTACTTTTTTTTAATGTTAGTGTAAAAAGCACATTTTACCATTTTGACAGGCATTCAGAATTATCTCCTTTTGCTGCCGTTTGTTTCCAAAACTGCATAACAAAGATTGTGATTCTGACACTGGTATGTAAGCTGACCAAGGATAACTTGGTTCTCATTCGTCTTGGGCATATCGGTTGATCCTAGATAATATTACGATCGTTACACACTGACATCAGAACATGAAGTCATATCGTGTTCATGGCGAACAGCCTTGGCGTACAAATGATCTAGAAATCATATTGTTGTGTCAGTATAAACATGTAGTAAGGGTTGTGGGCTATGGGTGTTTAATGCTACTGTCGAAAATATTACAGTTATATCGTAGCAGTCAGTTTTATTAGTGGATAGAATTAGAGAAAACGACCGATCAGTGCTGCAAGTCTTAGACAAACTCTCAAAGTATCGAATGCACTCTGTCAAGGGCGAGAATAGAACTCACAGTTTTAGGTGTGATATGCCTTGCTTTCATAAGTAGATATAAATCGGACTGTGATATTAAAACGGCCCTTTCACAATCTTAGTGTGAGCTTTATCGCCTATAACTTTTAGGTATTTTCATAAATAAAGTGTTTTCTCAAATAGTGGTATTTATCTTTCACCGTGTGTTAAAGGTAAATAAAATTATAAGAAACGTATATGTCCAATTTATTTGAAATTGTCAGTATCTAATATCATCGGTTGGTTTAAAGTAGCATGAAGATAATGCCACTATAAGTAGTACTAGTATTCGATCGCTACCACAGCGGACACGTCACTTTAAATAGACAATCTAATTGAAAGTAGATTTTTATGGGTCTTTTGATAACTCTACACTGGAGAGATAACTCCCAATATTCGTGTTACTAGGGATGAATCACCAGAATATTTTTCTAATTTTTTTTTTTATTATATATGACTAGGTCGCTATAAATTCAGACAAAAGACATGAAAAGCTATATATAATTTACATGGCTAATTAATGAATAACCTCAGAATTTCATGGGCAGATTTTGTTTGTTTTAAAAGTTAACCTGCCTACCCGGTGCCCATGAGACTGTCCGAGAAAAATTTAGAAGAATTGCTGAAAAATAAGTTGCTTTTAATGTACATTTATATATAGATACAATGTTGAACTGGTCTGTATTTTCCAGAATTGTTCAATAAAATAACTAGATTATCATACAATAAGTACACAATTTCTTTTCAGATTTTGGTTTGGATGTTGTCTAGTGCCGTGTATTTTAAAAGATTGTAAAGATGTAGTGCACATGTGTCCTGAATGTAATAGTCAGATAGGCAGATACAATAAACTGTGACGGTCAGACAGGCATATACAATAAACTGTAACAATCAGATAGGCAGATACAATAAAATGTAACAGTCAGACAGGCAGATACAATAAACTGTAACAGTCAGATAGGTAGATACAATCAAATGTAACAGTCAGATAGGAATAAAATGTAACAGTCAGATACAATAAAATGTAACAGTCAGATAGGCAGATACAATCAAATGTAACGGTCAGATAGGCAAATACAATAAAATGTAACTGTCAGATAGGCAGATACAATAAAATGTAACAATCAGATAGACAGATACAATAAAATGTAACAGTCAGATAGACAGATACAATCAAATGTAACGGTCAGATATGCAGATACAATAAAATGTAACAGTCAGACAGGCAGATACAATAAACTGTAACAGTCAGATAGGTAGATACAATAAAATGTAACAGTCAGATAGGAATAAAATGTAACAGTCAGATACAATAAAATGTAACAGTCAGATAGGCAGATACAATAAAATGTAACGGTCAGATAGGCAAATACAATAAAATGTAATAGTCAGATAGGCAGATACAATAAAATGTAACAATCAGATAGACAGATACAATAAAATGTAACAGTCAGATACAATAAAATGTAACGGTCAGATACAATAAAATGTAACAATCAGATAGACAGATACAATAAAATGTAACAGTCAGATACAATAAAATGTAACAGTCAGATAGGCAGATACAATCAAATGTAACGGTCAGATAGGCAAATACAATAAAATGTAACAGTCAGATAGGCAGATACAATAAAATGTAACAATCAGGTAGGCAGATATAATAAAATGTAACAGTCAGATAGACAGATACAATAAAATGTAACGGTCAGATATGCAGATACAATAAAATGTAACAGTCAAACAGGCAGATACAATAAACTGTAACAGTCAGATAGGTAGATACAATAAAATGTAACAGTCAGATAGGAATAAAATGTAACAGTCAGATACAATAAAATGTAACGGTCAGATAGGCAGATACAATAAAATATAACAGTCAGTTATGCAGATACAATAAAATGTAACAGTCAAACAGGCAGATACAATAAACTGTAACAGTCAGATAGGTAGATACAATAAAATGTAACAGTCAGATAGGAATAAAATGTAACAGTCAGATACAATAAAATGTAACAGTCAGATAGGCAGATACAATCAAATGTAACGGTCAGATAGGCAAATACAATAAAATGTAACTGTCAGATAGGCAGATACAATAAAATGTAACAATCAGGTAGGCAGATACAATAAAATGTAACAGTCAGATAGACAGATACAATAAAATGTAACGGTCAGATATGCAGATACAATAAAATGTAACAGTCAGACAGGCAGATACAATAAACTGTAACAGTCAGATAGGTAGATACAATAAAATGTAACGGTCAGATAGGAATAAAATGTAACAGTCAGATACAATAAAATGTAACGGTCAGATAGGCAGATACAATAAAATGTAACGGTCAGATAGGCAAATACAATAAAATGTAATAGTCAGATAGGCAGATACAATAAAATGTAACAATCAGATAGACAGATACAATAAAATGTAACAGTCAGATACAATAAAATGTAACGGTCAGATACAATAAAATGTAACAATCAGATAGACAGATACAATAAAATGTAACAGTCAGATACAATAAAATGTAACAGTCAGATAGGCAGATACAATCAAATGTAACGGTCAGATAGGCAAATACAATAAAATGTAACAGTCAGATAGGCAGATACAATAAAATGTAACAATCAGGTAGGCAGATATAATAAAATGTAACAGTCAGATAGACAGATACAATAAAATGTAACGGTCAGATATGCAGATACAATAAAATGTAACAGTCAAACAGGCAGATACAATAAACTGTAACAGTCAGATAGGTAGATACAATAAAATGTAACAGTCAGATAGGAATAAAATGTAACAGTCAGATACAATAAAATGTAACGGTCAGATAGGCAGATACAATAAAATATAACAGTCAGTTATGCAGATACAATAAAATGTAACAGTCAAACAGGCAGATACAATAAACTGTAACAGTCAGATAGGTAGATACAATAAAATGTAACAGTCAGATAGGAATAAAATGTAACAGTCAGATACAATAAAATGTAACAGTCAGATAGGCAGATACAATCAAATGTAACGGTCAGATAGGCAAATACAATAAAATGTAACAGTCAGATAGGCAGATACAATAAAATGTAACAATCAGGTAGGCAGATACAATAAAATGTAACAGTCAGATAGACAGATACAATAAAA
Organism: Bathymodiolus brooksi; assembly: GCA_963680875.1. Classification (NCBI taxonomy): domain Eukaryota; kingdom Metazoa; phylum Mollusca; class Bivalvia; order Mytilida; family Modiolidae; genus Bathymodiolus; species Bathymodiolus brooksi. The sequence goes on along the minus strand of OY804576.1, from coordinate 47,916,639 downwards.
TGTAACGGTCAGATATGCAGATACAATAAAATGTAACAGTCAAACAGGCAGATACAATAAACTGTAACAGTCAGATAGGTAGATACAATAAAATGTAACGGTCAGATAGGAATAAAATGTAACAGTCAGATACAATAAAATGTAACGGTCAGATAGGCAGATACAATAAAATGTAACAGTCAGATATGCAGATACAATAAAAATGTAACAGTCAGATACAATAAAATGTAACAGTCAGATAGGCAGATACAATAAAATGTAACAATCAGGTAGGCAGATACAATAAAATGTAACAGTCAGATAGGCAGATACAATAAAATGTAACGGTCAGATGGGCAGATACAATAAAATGTAGCGGTCAGATAGGCAGATACAATAAAATGTAACGGTCCAATAGTTAGATACAATACAATGTGATAGCCAGACAGACAAATTTAATAAAATATGATAGGCAGGTACAAATCAAATGTAATAGGCAGATATTATTCAATAAACTGTAGAAAGGTTTGAATATACCAAAGGGGTAATCAGAGGCCGTATATCGAAAATGGACTGACAATACAATGGCTGAAAGAAAAGGGGAAAAAATAAACAGTGATCTACAAAACATTACACAGGAAACCTTACCATTGAGCAGCACTAAACCAACAAACACCCGGGGTTAACTTATGTGCTACGAACAGGTAATCCGTTCCTGCTCGACTAATAGCACCTTTGGTGTTACTGTTGTCAAAATCTGGTGGTATGTAATGCATGAAGAAAGGATGATATTGTGATTAGGTCAAATGGAACATCCATGGTTATTTGTGACAGGGATATTCCATAATGGCTAACCAATTTATGGTGGCGACTGTGAAACTTTCGAAGCGATAGCCACCTTAACCATTAGGAACCCTTGGTTCAGTAGCATCCTTGTTAGCAGCTATTCTCTAACAAGAAAATCGTGATAGTGAACACAACCTCTGGAATTCAGAATATCTTATCTACTTGTGAGAGATATATACTTCATAAGCAAGTTCTGTTACAATGTTGTTACATATAGATGGAAAATTCACAATGGGAAAATTGAAATCGATCATGTCTTTTGTTGGAAAGCTTCGTTCTTAACCAGCCCTCATCAATTTCTATGTGTAGGTTAAAATATGAAGCAAGCCGAGTTGTATCTATGGTATCTTTTATTTCAAGCTCAATGGGACATATGCGATCAACAAAATCACAAAATTTTGAATATAGTGGCAGGACATTATCTATATAGCGAGAACCGCTTCGGTGGTGTAATGATTAGCGTGGTCGCCTCGAGTGCGATAGATTCTGTGGTGTCGAACCAAACACTATTACATTGGTATTTGCTGCTTATCAGCTAAGCAGAAAGTGCAAAGAATTGTTGGTTTGGGATCAGGATAATGTTTCAGTGGAGCGACATGTCTACCTGCAGAATGTTGTTTCAGTGAGCTAGCACTAATAAAAATCCATTTAACCGTGTTGGTCTAGTACAAAGCAGACATCATCATCATAATCTGATCGACATGGAACTAGTTCTCATCATGATATAGTTGAAAATTTCTCATTTGGCGTTAAACAACAATCTCGCACTCAATCACTATATAGCGGGTCGTGAAATTAAAGGATCGGACTAGCTTCTCTTCTTTTTTCATGTAACGTTCATGATGTATTTTTTAAACCAGACGACGTTGAACAAATTACATAGCTTATATTATAAATAGCCATCTGAAGTAAATATGAAAACAACTGGATTTGAACGTTTTAGTCGTAATATCAAGATTGATTGGATGTTTGATTTGCGTCACGTTCTGATATGTTTCAGCTATATTTATTATGCTTTCGAAATATCTAATCTCTCGTTCCGAAATTATATTATGATAAAACAAAATAACAAAACCCATAATGATTCTCAAACCATATGTTTGAATTCCCGAGGGATATCATCCCACTATTCCGACACCTCATTTTCCAGACGTTCCGTTGATCCGACACGCGTACAATCTTCAAATGGAAGATAATGAATTGATTGTCCTTAACGTCCATCGAGAGAATTATTTCAGCTGTATTAGGGGAGATAACAAGAAATAACAAACAAATTATGAACCAATAAAGACATCCGAGACCAATTTAGAAAGCCACTAGAAAAGGAGGTTACTTTGGATATGGTCAAATAATTTTGGTCACTACGAACTACTAAACAAAATGTTACAAAAGACCTTTTCAAAGTGACAGCATAATATATATGTATAGCATTCCCTTTAACTCAACTCACATGGTCTAAACGTTACTTGCGAATGGACGATTTATACTGCGAATTGATCACGTAAAACTACGAGAATTTATGTTCGGTTCTCCTGGCAAGTTCTTAACGTTGTGTCGATTATATATGTGAAATTTAATTTTTTTTCTAAAAATGCAGATCACTAAAGCAAATCCATTTTATCGGTAATTATTTTTAAATAAACTTAAACCTTGGTCCAATATTTGTTTAATTTGTTGGTGTTCTCATTTCTGTGAGTATAGTATAGCAGAGGTAGTATGACATTTAACAACTAATTTAAACATGTACCAAGCTTCGTGTTAAACCTCCTCATGTGCACATGTTCATTTTTGAAGATTTCATGGTGACATTAATGGTGTTTTTGAAATCAAAATATTGTTGAAAGTGGCGTTAAATACTGTAACCCATAATATAGATAAGGGTTTTCTTTGTAATTTCCATTTTCAACCAGTAATTAAAATTTTAAGAGGAAAAAATTTAAGATAATATCTGAAATATTAGGGAAAACCAGAAATTATAACATAAAGGGAAAATAAGTAAAACGAATACAAGAAAAGTAAACAAAGAAAAAACTCAACCTGAAGTAATATATTTGAAACGCATGAAGTTCACAAAGCAACTGCAACATTATTTAACATTAACTTGTTATAAGCTATGTAAATCTTTTTGTATCCTCAATGTAAGATAATACTGTAGTTGATTTTTCTGTATATTGTATGGTTGTGACTTGCTTTGACGTTTATATATCATTTCACACACCGATAGGCTTGAAACATATATATAATCCCAACCTCTCTGTGTGTGAAATTATTCAGCGCATCAGTGATTTTTTTCTCAAACTGATAACGAGTACACATTTTCAATTTGACACAAATGGTAGCTCAGTTAAAAAAAAAACGGGTTTAACGAATCACGACGAAAAGACTTTCATGTCAATAAACACTAACGGTAGCGAGAAAAGAACGTGACTGTAACGGACGGAATCGAGGCCGTAACTACCATTACGGCAAGTGAAGCAATTGCCTCACTTAAAATTCCGTCAATTTTTTAAATAAATGATTTACAAAGGTATCTTGTGTCTTGTGTATCCCGTGTTGATTCTCTTTCAGCAATGATCACAAACTACTCGAAAATCTATGAATCGCTCATAAAAATTGAAAGCAAAAGTAGCGGTGATGCCAAATCAAAAGCTAGTGGTCATTGGAGAATGTTAGAGGATCCCGAGTTCATAATTGCAATCGTGGTAGCCCAGTATGTGCTGTCATTTTTGAAACCCTTAAAACTTTTCCTTCAAAAGACAAATTGCGATATGGTTGTTGCATTTGATGAGGCCCAAAATACTCTCAATAAGTTAAAAGAATTTTCGCTAGAGCGCATATTATTGTAGACACAATGGAAGTTGTGTTGCAACCAAGGAGAAGGGTATGTATAGACATGTTCACAGAGATAACCCAAATGCCAATTCTGCCGAGCAATTATGGCGAACAACGATGTACTTTGCCTTTCTTGACCACGTTAACAATGAACTCGAGCGCAGAGTTCCTGGTGATCAGCGGCAAATGATGTCAGTATCTGATACCCAGCACGTTCGATCACTTGGTGGATTCGGTGAGTAGATGAGTTGTCGGCTGTTTTTCGGGTAGATTTGCCCGATTTAACTACCAAGAGACCAGAAATAGCCAAATGGAGAATGAAATTCCATGATGGGTTTGAAAATATCCCTATTTCTCGTCCAGCAATCTGCGAGTTACGCGCATGAAGACGTTTTCCCCAATATTAGGGGTATATTCATAATTCTGTTGACACTCCCCGTAACTATAGTGTTTGCTGTGAAAGATCATTCTCGTCTATTCGTGGACTCAAAACGCGAGAAAGAGCTACAATGGGCGAAGTCAAGTTTTGTGTTTTGGCCATGCTCCACGTTCACAGAGATATGAATCCCTTCTAAGACGGTTTGACAAAACGGGACACCGGAAAATTGGAACACTGCAGTTTGAATGACAATTCATATCTTCAGATCATACCTACTTCATGTATCGCACATTGCCGTACTATTGTGTTGAATTTATTCCGATTTGCTTTTTTTCATTGAACACATAGCCACTACATGACATCCTTCTTTTTAAAGTCATGAATACCATGTCAGTTGGATGTTAATTTTGACTACGAAAACAACCACTTTAATTACATGTGTGCGATCATTTTCATAGCCAAAATACCTTTGCAGTTTCAAATAAAGCCGGAGCTTCATGGGGTGCTTGGCCCTCCTGGACCTGATGGGGACGTAGATCCCTTGCCTCACTAGAAATGAGACCCTAGTTACGGCCTTGCGGAATGTTAATGGTCTACTTACACTTAGTGTGTTATCTTAATTTCTGATATTTTGCAAATCTGATCGGAATGTGAAAGTTTTTCAATTTGCTAAGGACAATCATCATCCAGGTATGAATCAATCTAACTAAAATTAGATGTATGTTGTATCTTTTTAATTAAAAAAATTAAAAAGATAGAGCGTTGAAAGAGAAAATGTTAGTTCACAGTCTAAGGGAGCTAACTCTAATGTTTTTATCAAAGGGGAATAATTAAATCAATAAATCACGTGACCTGTGTTTATAGTCGAAGAAACCCGCCAAGCAGCAGAAGAAATACATGGAAAATATCTGGTAATTTTATTAAATAGGCAAATCCTTTAATTTATTGTAGCACTATTTATTTATTTATTGCACTTATTTTATTGCACGCGCTGATTTTTAACATTATAACACATATTTTCGTTCCTTCTTTGTTTACCAACGCTGTTGCTGTTTTCGTATATCTTTTGGTATAAACTGTGTGTTTGCTTTTGAATTGAAATTCACTTGCCTTTGTTATCTGCAAGAAATTTGCTATGCAAAGGTAGCATCGGTGGATTGCCATTAAATTGTCAGTTTTATACGTAAATGCAATTGTGGTGTAAGGGAGACAACTCAAAATCACAAAAAAATCAATGCATGACTTTCAATAAAATCTCATTTGTTATAGACACTATTAGCAATCAGTTAGGTTATTGAAATCTCACCATGCAACCTCTGTCATGCTTCATGGTGTAGATAGTTGTTGGAACTCATCAAAAACTGTTGATTCATTGAGCCATTATTCTAGTATCAAATGGCAAATGACATTGATATGACAAAAATGACAAAATGTAGCATTTTTCTTCTTCAAATTTCAGGGGGCCAGGGTGGCTCAATGAGTTAAGTAGTTGGATTATCTAACAACTCATACAAGCCTATCACCAATATGGCGTGGGTTCGCACCCGACTTTGTAAATTGCAAAAAAGGATGCACTTGACTTGCAACCGCAAGTAATAAAGTTGACCAGTTGCTTGTCCATGGTCGGTGGTTCTCTCCGGGTACTCCATCACTAAAACTGGTTGCCATGATATAGCTGAAATATTGCTGAAAGTGGCATTAAACACCAAAAATCAATCAATTATCTAACAACTCATACAAGCCTATCACCAATATGGCGTGGGTTCGCACCCGACTTTGTAAATTGCAAAAAAGGATGCACTTGACTTGCAACCGCAAGTAATAAAGTTGACCAGTTGCTTGTCCATGGTCGGTGGTTCTCTCCGGGTACTCCATCACTAAAACTGGTTGCCATGATATAGCTGAAATATTGCTGAAAGTGGCATTAAACACCAAAAATCAATCAAATTATGGCCCCTCCCCCCCCCCCCCCCCCCCCCCCCCCAAGTATGCCTGTCTAACTGAGTTTAAAAAATATGGTGGAACTACTAACCCCCAAATATAGAATACAGCTGAACTGCTGCCTAGGCGTCCTTTCACACTCGCTTGATGACTAAGAGTTATGGATTAGGATTATGGAGTTTTATGCCACTTTCAACAATATTTCAGTTATATTGTGGCTGTCAGTTTTATTGGTTGAGAAAACCACTGACCTGCTGCAATTAAGTCACTGACAAACTTTATCACAATGTGTCGAGCACACCTCGCCTGGATGGGATTCGAACTGGCAATGTTAATAGTGGTGATAGGCACTCGACTGATTGCATAGGGTGCATAAATCCAACTACCATTCGATCACGACCGCTCCACTACGAGTTATATTCATTATTGAAGATGGTACTGTGACTTTAATTTATGCTTAAATGTGCAAAGTTGGGTAGTTTATTATGTTCATTTACATCCATATCCTTTCTTACTAAAAAGATATCAGTTCAAATACAAGAGTTTTATTGAAAGTCTACAATAAATACAATAAAACATAAGCTTTCTAGAGGTTTTCAAGCTGACATGCATAATAATATTGATAGCATAGAACACAATAAAATAGTAATGACATCATAACAGCATAATACACAAATAAGTACCATGGAAGACGTTCTATTAAAATTTGGCATTAAATTGCCATGACCAATTATCATCAGTTGTATTTGGGACTCGCCATATTTCCCCAAAAAATAACAAAGAATGCACTTACTAGTATAACTTTTGGTCAGGTCTTATCAAAGTTTTATTGTACAAGGATCTCTGGATATTTAGACAAATGATTTATTGATTGTTGTTTAACGTCAAGTCAACAGTATTTCAGATTTAGGTGAACAGGTTCTTGGAAATGTACTACGGTAGTTTTGCCCTCTTTCACTTAGTTCCTTATTACCTTGAGGTTAGATCATTTGGTGATGAAGTCATATGATTGTTATGCTCTATAGGTGAGGCCCATTATTATAAAGGTTCTGACTATCTTAATGATCTTCTTATTACATGTATGTAATTCCAACATTCCTCTTTATTATTCAGAAGAAAGACATATCAACGACCACAATGGTAGGACGACCAAGGAAAGCGAAGACAGATGCCGAGGCCTCAGTGGCTCGATCTATGGCAGAGCCAACATCGGAAATATCTCTGTAAGTATAGGTCTATGAACGCGAGTGGTCACACCAAAGGATGTAAACAAGAATTAGCAATTTTATACCACACTTGACAAAAACAGGATTACCTGAAATTGCAGTGAAAAAGAGTGAAGTGATGGAAATTCAGGGAGATTTCCAAAGAGCGTATGTAGTTCATTGACTGTTTCTTTCCCTGTTACTACATGTCTCTTAGCAAAACTGCTGCTCAATTATCTTGAACAAGATTTTTCTTTCTTTGACAAAGTAAAGATTCGATTTCTTAAAAGGTTTTAAAAATCAATAAATTGAATATCAAATCATAAAGAAAGGTTCTGTAATATGGGAACTCCAATTGCATGAATATACAGGAAAAAATATAGAAAAAGATAGACTATAAAAAGCTGACTGTAAGATTTAAACTTCACATTATCGACAAAAGTAGGAAATTTTTATTGAAATCAGGGCAAAAATTTGTCCCACTTTGCCTGGTTTGGAAAGCTTGGTGTTTTGCATTGTATGTCTTGTTTTCTAGACAGATGGAAATTTTATTATATGTTTTTGTTTGGTTTTTTTTTTTGTGAAAAATTTAAGGTACAAATGTACAATCTCTATACTGTTAAAATTTACAATAATTTGTAATTATATACATTTCTGTAGTTAAAATATACAATACTACTTAATAGTGCATTTTGATGCCTTTCCTTCACATACTGTATCCAATTGCATGTTGCAACTTCAGGTAATATATAAGGATTTTGGCTTGTACAATGATGTACATTTCATTTTTGTGTCCGAAAATATTGAGGTATTTGTGATAATGTATATCTAATTTTAGCCCAGAAAATGATGATGACAGCGATTTTGAGGAACCACAAGTTGTAACCAAAGGAAGAAAGAGACAGAAGAGAGGAGATGGACCAGTGAGTTTTTTTTCTATTTTTTTTTAAAACATGATTAACAAAAATAATTGTAAAATTGTCTTTCTTTCTTGCATTTAAACTGTAGAAGTATCCCTTGTCCTCCAATAGTAGTTGACATTGTGGGAATTTGTGAAATATATTTTTACTGATGTATATTAGGGATTAGTTCATTCAAAATTAAAATGAGAAGATGTATTGTAAGCTTTTCACATTTCAGTCTTCTCCAAAACCACATGGTTCATTGATAAAGAATTGTTTAGAATTCCTTTAGAAAATGTGGGTAGAAGTAATTTTAAGCAAAAAGGAAATTTTAAGTGGCCTAACATTGTTTCCTTGACTTTCTAGGATGTGTATTGTTTAACAGTGCCTGAAATGAGGACCAGCCTTTTTTTGGCTGGCCCGAAAATTTTTTGAAAAATTGAGTCACTGGTCCAAATGGCATAATTGTGGCCCAAACATTTTGTGACATTTTTTTTATGAAAAAAAGACATCAGATATCAATATATAAACAGTTTTCAGATTAATTGTTTTTATCAATAACATTAAAATTCATTCTTTCACTAGTCTCACGAAGGTTGGGGGGCTCTTCAAGGTAATTTTGGCAGGTACAGGTGTGCAGCTGAAATTGCGAAAACACCTCAATGCATATATATTGCTATCAAATGAAACCTGAATTTACTTGTCATAACCATTTTGACAACCTTGACGCCATTGGCTAGGGTGGTCTTAAGAAACGATGCTAGTCCATCGGATGGGGACAATAAAAGGCTGGTTTGTGTAAGGGGAGATCAATGCCATGATCACATTAAAAACCTCCGGAAAAGAGTAGACTAATGCCACTACCAGGACCGCTCTTGCACTCCCCAGAGTGAAGAGTGACATCACTTGTTTCAATTCACTAAGAAGAAGCGATTTTAAAGTAAAAATAACTTCTCAGTTCGGGGTAATGTCAGTTGGTTATTCATTCCAAATAAGTATCTCACTTTGTTGAAATAACAAACGGTGCTGTCATTTTCTGTTATATAAACAACTCTTAACTTTTCCTGTTATTTTTTAATTTTTTAACAAAAGTTCTGGTTCCAAAAAAGAAAACCACTCCCAATTGTCATTAAAATGTAGCCGTGTACATGAACTATGAAAAGTTTAAAAGAAGTGACAGGCCAGATCGTTTCCGTAGTTTGACATTACTGTCAACGATTTTCTCTCCGTTGTTGGGGAAAAGTTTTTCAATGATTACCTAAGGATTGACACAAAAAGGTTTCCAATTTCTGTAAAATGAACCTCGTACATGTACATTTTGCATCAGATTGAATGAATAAATTTCCGAATCGTGGAAGATACCAGATCGCAAACATTATAAGTTGACAGAATTCTCTTTATTGTTCACAACTTTCCACTTCGTCCGTGATTTTTAACAATTTTAATAATTAAATCATAAAGAAACAAAAAAACACGTTTCTTTTCTAATATTTTTAACAGTCTTTTAGGCAATCGCCCAAACGTTTTTTGTTGGGCCAGTGACTACCTAATTTGGAGCAGCTTTTGGTTGCCCGAATAAGATATTAGTCGCATTTGGCGACTGGGCGACCGTCCATTTCAGGCACTGTTTAATGATATCTGTATAAATTATTGTTACAGGCAGCTAAGAGAGGAGGCGGGGCAGCAGGTAGAGGACGAGGAAGAAAGAAAAGTGGAGGAGAAGATGACATGGACCCGGGGACAGGATCTATATTTGACGTTGTAAAAGGAGGAAGATCTTCATTACAGGTAATTATGATTATCATGTATTGAGCAAATAACAAAATACTATCTGTTTAAAATCATATTTCAAATGTGCAATAACCATTAAGATCTAAAGTGCATGGTTAGCGTGCTCTCCTCGATGGTAGATCATGGGTTTGAGCCCTGGTTGGGTCAAATAAAACTTCAAAGACTTCAAATTTGTATTTGTTGCTTTTCTGCAAAGCACGCAGCAAAACTTGTTGCTCAGAATCATAATGTATCTGAGTGGAGCTACATGTCTACCCGTGGACTGTTGTTTCAGTAAGCTAGCGCTATAAAAATTTAAATTATGCATATTGGTCTAGAAGAAGACAGACTCCATCATCATATCATCAAAATGTAACTTGTTCTCATCATGGTATAGTTGATAAATTGCTCATTTGGTGTTCAACATCAATCACTGATGTCTCACTCACCATTAACATCCCACAAAAGTTCACTTAACCTTATGTCTTATGTCCAGGTGACCTTTAGATTAATCAGTGAAAAAGCAGAAGAGAATAATGAAATTTACATAATCAAAACCTCTCCTCTTGGTGTCTAGGAATCCAAATGCCATACAGAAATAAACAGTGAAAAACATGTAGATTTGTTTCTACTCAAAAGACTTAACACTTTAACAGAAATGACAACAATTTTATTGAACATGTTAGACATCTATATATTGTAGCTGGAAAATAAACTTTTCTTTTATAGACCCTTGTTGATGATTGGATAGAGTCTTACAAGAATGATAGAGATCTTGCTCTTTTAGAGCTTATACAGTTCTTTATCCAGGGATCTGGATGTAAAGGAAAGATAACTCCATACATGTATGCTAATCAGGAGCATGCAGAAATTATCAGAAGAATGACAGAAGAATTTGACGAGGTAAGGCAGATTTCACGAAATGTGTCAGTTCTGTCAGAGGTGACCTGCAAAATTTGGGCAGATTTTGCTAAGGACTGACAAAAGATAGGTATTTTGCAATAGAAAATTAATGAGGACTGGCATTTTTTCACTAGGACCACCAAACCCATATGTAATTTCAGGAACCTCTACAAGAAAAAAAGATAATTATGTATTGGCTGAAACTTGCCAGTATTGCACCAAAAAAAATATGGGGAGAGGGCTCATTGTTCACTTTTTATTTAAAAATGGATAATCATGGATTTTCATCTGTTGATACAAATTAATTATTTGGATGAATAATAAATAGTACAGTGAATAAAAAAATTGCAAACTTTATGCAAATATGGAAAACGGATCACACAAATGTCTGAAATGATATAATTTTGCATAATGTATAAAAACACAAATATTACATCAATAGCAAAAACAAACACATGAAATTTCATAGAAAGAGTTGAAAACATTGGTTGTGAGAAGTTTAATTCAGAATTAGCTATTCACCTTTGGAACATCTCTTCTGAGTTTATAAAGAAGCTTTGTTGTATGGAGAGGAAAGAACTGAAGTAAAACTTAAAGAGATGATAAGAAACAATAAAACTTACACTTTTCATCTAGGTATAATAAGCAATGCTGAAGGTATAAATGAAATAGAATAGATTTATTTTACTTTGGCTATATAAAAAAAACCAACCCTACAAATAACCTAGTTTTTCTAAGAAAGGCACTTCACTCAGATTGCATAATTGCACATCTAAATTTTCAAGTAGGTCACAAACCATTACACCATTCATGTCCTTGCAGCAAAGACAGGACTAGTTCATACCAAAAAAGAACTTTTAATTTGTCAATTGCACTGGTCCTGGGACTACCGGTTAAAAACTTGTTTTCTTACTGTTTAAAACTTGTATTTAAGCCAAGGTTATCTTTGTTAAATTAAAAGGAACAGGAAAACCTTCATTATGTTATTTATATTGTAGGAAAGTGGAGATTACCCATTGATTATGTCTGGACCAGTGTGGAAAAGATTTCGTTCTAATTTCTGTGAATTTGTTCAAGTACTAGTTCGACAGTGCCAGTATAGTATAATCTATGATCAGTACATGATGGACAATATAATATCATTGTTGACAGGTTTAACAGATTCTCAGGTCAGAGCTTTCCGACACACTAGTACATTGGCAGGTTAGTAATATTAGCTGCAGTTTTATAGGGATCTATCTTCTTTTTATCCTCTCTGCTATGTAGGTCCAGGACCAAATTTCTTGCTAATTTAACCCTGCTGCTCATTGAAAATTTGATTTATTTTAGTTTCAGATGGATTTTTCTTTTATGTCCACTTTAGCTTCCATATCGTTTTCAATTAATATAACTGACTTTCAAGAGTCAAAACTTGGACCAGTTAAAGCTTGTGGACAAAGGGAGGTAACTCCCATAAATTTTGAATGTTGCAACTGAATATCCAAGCAATAGATTTGTAAGAAATTTCTCTTTTATATATTAAAATATGAAATTACTATTATTAAAAAATATTTGTTTAAGACCCTAATGATGTAACTGAAAATAATGTTTACTATGGTATGTAATCCATAGTCGATCACACTCAAGATTTTTTTAGACCTTGATAATAACAGTTTGGTGACATCTGTAGGAATGCAACATGAAAATTTTTATTAAATATGAAAAAATATTTTGATAAAAAAAAAAATGTTTGATTTATATGTTACAGCAATGAAACTAATGACAGCATTAGTGGATGTGGCTTTGAATTTAAGTATTAATTTAGACAACACACAGAGACAATACGAAGCTGAGAGACAAAAACAACAAATAAAGAGAGCAAATGACAGATTAGATATGTTGTTGACAAGACGGCAAGAGGTAAGTAGTATAGAGCAAAACTTGTGAAATTATTTCTAGAAAATATTACATGTCTGTTATTAATGGACCCAAGTTTCAATTGTCATGGGCAACCTCTGACATAATCTTCAACTTGTTGAATGCGCTGCGGTCAGTATTTGGTAGAAGTAGAAGAAATGTTACTGTTCGGTTTGGGCGAAGAAGTTGTCTTGGGGTTTGATGAAGCTTTAATCTGGATTCAAAATTGACTTGCAAGTCATCATGCACTTTTTTATTTGTCGATCATGTGTTTTTGCAGTGTGTCGCACATGAAAGCAGGTATATCAAAATATATTTTGATTTAATGAATCTTTTCATTACTTCTATTTAACTCATGATATAAAAAAAAGTACAAATATGGTGGTATCAGAATTGGACGTAATTGCAGAGAAAGTTGAACCAAACAAAAAAAACTTGGAATAAAGCTTTAGACAATAAATATTTGACATATATATCATTCACACTAAATTTTAAATTTAGTGAATAACTTGTATTGAGATATTTTTGAACCCATTTTACAATTTTGTTTATACTTTCTCTATTTAGTTGGAAGAAAATCAAGCAGAAATTAGAAACATGTTGACGTACATATTTAGAGGAGTGTTTGTACATAGATACAGGTATGTGATTAGTCAAGAAAAACTGATTCTTTGTTCAATAATAATTCTTGTCAGTTTCTAAAATATTATTATCTTATATTTTTTTACTGAACTAGAGTAGGGACTATTCCAGGGTTTGGAAAACCTTTTTTTTTCACACTTCTGCAATTTATACAAATTTGAATTATAAATATCTAATACAGACAAATCTGCTTTAAAGATAACCTTTGTATAGCAAATCACTGTCTTTATTTTGCAATTAATTAATTTAAATAAATATTGCCATTCACATCCATTTTTTTTTTTTTTATCTCATTTTGATATGTTTATAGAGATACGCAGCCAGAGATCCGAGCTATCTGTATGACAGAGATAGGAGTTTGGATGAAGAAATATCCCAACATGTTCTTGGATGATGCCTACTTGAAGTATGTAGGTTGGACTCTGTACGACAAGGTAAAGTTGATCGGTCTAGATATTCTTTAATGCACGTGAATAGCATATTACAAACTACAGTACTACCGTTTATTTTGACAGGTCTTAAATTTCGTGGTTTGACTAGGGAAAAAAACATACAAAATATATTAACAAAAAATGGCACAATTTTGTTTATTTTGGGGGAAACTCCTATTTGAGTGGTGGAAACAAATGATAGAAGTCATTGAGTCCTTGTTTGTGTTTTGCATTTAGTTTATATCTTGTATCAAGTTTCTGTTGTGGTGAACTCGGTTGGAACTTTTATGACCAAGTTTCAAAAAATATGAATGAAATTATATTAAACTCAAGCATTCAAAATATATGTATGAAATACTGCAATGTTGCAATACATCATCAGTTTATGTAAGAGAGACAACTCCTTGAAAAATAGTTAGCATGGTAGAAATAAATTTCATACATAATACAGGGTTCTCAAAATGTGCCGGTGACCGGCGATTTCGCCGGCTACTTCTGGTTGAGAGCCATCAACAAATTTGTCAAAAATAAAAATAGAAGTTGGTAAAACTGAAATGTTACCGTCTTTTTGAACCAGTGTAACCTATGACCGCAAAACGTTTTGTTGATCGCGGATTTTGATTCGGAGTCATCCCGAAATTGGAATGTATTAGAAGTTACCGATTTCCGGTAATGAATAAAAAACCACTATGCCAAGATGTTATCCTAACATCTACAGGTGATTTCGGGTAATGAATAAAAAACCATGATGCCAAGATGTTATCCTAATCTACAGGTGTATTCAGTGTTTGCCATGGCATTGTCAGTCGGTTCTAATTTTGTGGCATTTTGACTGTAGCTTGGATTTCTTCAATTTCTCTTTGAGAGGAACAATGATTCACCCTAAGAAACCTGCATTTTTTAGACCAATTAAAAGCTTCATTTTCCTCAAATATTTGCCGAGATTGCATCTCCTGCCATCTAGAATTTCAAAATTTTCAGTGGGAGGACCCCCCACCAATCAAGAGGGGGGACACCACCCTCTCGGACTCACCCCTTCTCACGCCTATGGTGCTCGGGGACATGCCTGTGGCATGTCCAGTTTCCGCCTACTTCCAAAAATTCGCCATCTACTTTAAAACTTTTTGAGAACCCTGATAATATTGACATTTTCTCTGTAATACTATAAAATAATATGTTTGACAGGGGAACTGATTACATAGAAAATTTTATTTTGATTGATTATCTTTTGCTGCTGATAATGTTTCCATTGTGGCACTTGAACAATGGTGCACAGCAACAAAATTGAACATAGATGTTATAAAAAATTTCATAGTGACTTTCACAATTTTCTGAAATCTTACAAAAGTCATGAAAGCTATCATGCACATATTGTGATATAGATATTTTAATGGATGAATTTATATACATGTATTTCAGATTGGAGATGTGAGGTCATGTTGTCTCAGAGCTTTATATCCATTGTATGAAACAGAAGACCTTTCACCAAAATTAGAGTTGTTTACAAACAGATTTAAGGTAAATTTCTATGTCTCTATGGCTTTGATGCCAGGTCTGGTCTGTTTTAATTAATTTTTTTTATTAAATCTGTAAATAAAGGCTATAAGTTTGGTTCTCTACTAAGTACACAGCCAGGAGTAAGAACAGTGACTGGTTTGCTTGGAATCAAGATAATGTGTCCATGTGGAGCGACATGTCTTCCTGTGGACTGTTCTTTTAGTGAACTGGCACTAAAAAAGTCAAACTCAATGTGTTGGTCTAGTACAATACAGACATCATTAATGACTCACTCAATGACAAACTTGGCTTGTTAATCCTATTCTGAAATGTTTTGGTTGTATTGTTCTTCATAGGTACAATCTAGAACATATATTAACTCTATTAGGTAGTTGTACAAGCCTATCACCAATACGGTGTGGGTTTGCGCCCAGCTTTGTATATTACAAAAAAGGGTGCACTCGATTCGCAGCCGCAAGTGATAAAGTTTACCAGTTGCTTGCCCATGGTCGGTGGTTCTCTCCGGGCACTCCAGCTTCTTCCACCACTAAAACTGGTTGCCATGATATAGCTGAAATATTGCTGAAACACCAAAAATCAAATCAAAATATATTAACTCCAGCAAAACTCTGCTGAAATGGAAAAATAATGGAAACTCTGTGAAAATGTTTTGTATGAAGGCAATGTAAGGTAGTTGATTATAAAACAGAAAACTGTAATCTTTCTTACATTGTCAATATTTTCTGGGGGGTTTTCCCCTCATTTTCTGCAAACTGACAGTAAATAAAAAATAACGAGTAACATGTTCAATAAATCTCAATTATTTGCAAAGATAATTGAAATGAAAAAAATAAATAAATATTTTAAATTGTACTGAAGACATGTGACATTTATTTTTAAATATCTGTCCTTTGTGAATTTTTAAATGATTAAAAAATGTTACTCTCTCTCTCTCTCTCTCTCTCTCTTGTTGTGCATATTATGTAGCTCTTTTGTTATTATTTATTATTTTACTTTGATTTATTATCTGTATACTATTGTATTAACAAAGATTACCAGAAATAAATACCCATTACATACATAGTGTGGTGGTACAAGACTTTGTATCAGGTCGAGTCTGTTGTGTGAACCAGTATCACTATGAGTCGCTATCGCGACGAGTTGTGATGCGGTTAGTTCACGCAACAGACAAGACCTGATACACAGTCTTGTACCACCACACTATATATGTAATAATTTTATCTAACATTTCAATAAAAACGAATTTTAAACAAATAGCAAGGGTTGAATTAAAATGTGTACAATACTCTTAGGGAGACTACATTTTGTGTATGACGTCACGTTATTTTTTCTGTTCATTCACCAACGTCAGGTTACTGTGTTTTGTCTCACATTCCAATGATATGACGTCATGTCAAAGTAGTTCGGCAGAGAACGTCTCGTGCAAACGTCATGCCATTCTTTTATCACCACAGTGTGGTGATATGGTGATACAACATCTTGTATCAGACAGGCGACTTTCGTAAATTTCAAAGGAAAACGTATATAATGTTAGATAAAGATATATATTTACAAGACATGTGATATTTTTTTTTAGGATCGTATTGTAGAGATGACCTTGGACAAGGAATTTGATGTCGCTGTACAGGGAATTAGATTAGTTATTAGTATTTTGAAGTAAGTATATCATTCTTTAAATACGTATATCTTAATGTGAACAAATGCCTGGTATATGTATGTTCCTGAGAATCTCATGAAGTAGATATCAAATATTTTAGAGATATATATCAGAATTCAAAAACATTTAATTCAACAATTTCTTAACAAAAAAAGACAACACATGCATCCGTGTCAGAGAAGACTTTATAAGTTTATGCATATCTTATCCATTTGTCTGATACAGTGGAACAAGTGTAAACCAAACCTCCTTGGTACCAGCTGTTTTGTTGAGGTGTTTGGTTTATACAGGTCAAATTAATTAATTAATTGGGACTTTTATTTATTTAAAGTTCAGTTTATACAGGATTCCGTTTTATTCAGGGTTCGATTTGGACAGGTCAAATTAACAAAGATATCATACATTGAGACTTTATTTTTAAAGTTCAGTTTATACAGGATTCCGGTTGAGACAGGTATAACCTGATATTGGATATTATTAGATGTTAGTGGATCTCCGAATAAAAAGAACAGTAAAACAGAAACAAATATCTACTTTAATTGGAAGTTCAGCAAACAGCCAAAATGAATTCAATTCAATATATATTTGTACACTTCTTGCAGATTTAATGATACCATTCTTAGCGATAAAGACTGTGAAAATGTCTATGAATTAGTGTATTCTTCAAACAGACAAGTAGCTCAGGCTGCTGGAGAATTTCTTAATACAAAACTGTTTTTGAGAGATGACGAAGGACCAAAGACATTAAAAATTCACAAAGGAAAGAAGCAGAGTTTAAATGCACCGTTGATAAAGGATCTCGTGCAGTTCTTCATTGAAAGCGAGGTATTAATATAAATTCAAGATTTGCCTAATGCTTAAACAGGGCTTTCAATATTTTTCAAGTATACCAGAACTTCCACTTTTTACAGGTGATATTTTTATGTATATCTTATACAATACTCTTTAAAATCAAGAGGTACCAAATATCATTTTAAATGGGTAAAAGTACACGGTACACCCCTTATTGAAAGGTTTGGCTTAAAAAAAAATTAGAATGATTATAATGCATTCTGAATATCAGAAATAATAAGTCACAAGTAACCAAACAATGCAGTAATTCAGGAATGTGTTCAATTACGAGTGATTTATTTCGTATATTCAGAATGCAAAAGTAATTATACTGTTTATTACATAGATTTTACATTTTTGTTTGCGCTAATACCATATGGCGGGTTATTTTCGCAGATGTAAAATTTGGCGATTTTGAGTGAAAAAGGTATGCGAAAAATTTTGGCGTTTTTAAATTTGGCGGATGCTAAGTGATGCAAAAAAGAAATTGGTGGACGCTAAGTGATGCATTGAACCTTAAATTTCTGCCACAAATACAAATCTTTATTAAAAAATATTTATTATTAAAATGTTGACGAAATTTGTACACAGGATGACATTTCTCAGTTTTACCTCCGTATATAATTTGAGGCGGAAGGAAATCTCCTGGAAAAAAAATCGGGAGTAAATATTTGTTTGCAAAAATCACTACAAAATTTATTTATAAATTACTGGATTAGATAACAGTATAGCCAATATGACACTTTAATCTGTTAATCAATAAATATAATTGGTGGGCGTCTAGCAGTCTCGACTGGTTGATTTTATGAACCTGTTGGTATGTCTTTGTTGTTAATTAATCATTGACATGTTGTTTTGTCAGTAACATTTGATTACTATTGGAAAACCTTGTGACAAATTAACAAATCTTCTATCAATGAAAAACTAACTAGTCTATACGTGTGAGTTTAATTCAGATTTTACTTGTAAACCATGAAAGTGTAAAAATGCCATTGGCATTAATCAATATTGTCACATTGTATACAGTTATGTATATACAGAATTATAAAAAAAGATCCGAATATAGCTGAAAGTACTTCACTTCAAAATGTTAATTTAGCGGAATTTATTTTGGCGTTTTTAGAAGGACCGCTAAAATACACGATAATTAGCACCCCGCAAATATAACCCGCCATACGGTAAGACATTTAAATCTTTCTTACCCGAAGGTGTCTCAGATTTAAGAATCTTGCACCTTTCACAGTGTTTGACTCTTTTTCTCACCCTTTTCTATCGTGTCAATGTTTGTTTACTTTGAGAAAATATAGTGTGCTCTTCCTTGTTTGTAACAAAGGGGTGAGAAAATACTGTCCTATACCACAATATACATGTAATTTTTAAAGGAATAGTCCGTAAGAAAGGTTTGAAGAGACCAAAGAGAGTAATCAGAAGCTGCAAGTTGACGGACAAACAATACAATGGCCAAAAGAAAATGGATTTTAAGTTTTTTTCAATCATGGGAGGAGAATACTTCGCTAAACTGAACATCAATTCTATGCACTGTAATTTTGTAGTATGTAGTGCACAGGCACGCCCATTTTATTATCCTTCAATATGCATGAAATATTTACCATTGGACATTAAGCAAGCTACAATTAATTGATTTCAATAGAAGTAGATAGTTCTGATGTGTGTGTATAATACTCACCCATCAATGATTGTTTTAAGAAAAATGATATAAACGAGCTAAACACCCTATTATATATTACAGTTACATGAACATGCAGCCTATTTGGTAGACAGTCTGTGGGATATTAATGATATGATGAAAGACTGGGATTGTATGACAGATTTATTGTTAGATGAGCCACAAAAAGGAGAAGAACGTAAGTTTTTACTTGTATTTGGTTTATTTCAATGTATGGTAGAAATAATATTTTTTTATTTAATGTAATGTTTGTCATGGATGACAGTCAATAGTACATAACATTTTAAACAATTTCTTTTATGTCAAAGTATCATACTAATAACTAAAATTGAAAAGAGGTTAGGTTAAGGTTAAGGTTATGGTGTTTAACACGACTCAACAATATTTCAGTTATGTCGTGGCAGTCAGTTTTATTGGTGGAGGAGACTGGAGTACCAGGAGAAAACCAGCGACATGTCGCAAGTCACTGACAAACTTTATCACATAATGTTGTATCAAGTACACCTCGCCATGAACGGGGTTCGAACGCACCACTTTAGTGGTGATAGGCACTGATTGCATAGGTAGTTGTAAAAATTGACTTAGAATATATGAAACAGTTCCAAGTCTTCCAGCAGTGAAATTTGGATATTAATTATATTAGATATATATTTTTAACTAGTGCCACTTTTAAACTTGTGTATCTATGCCAGTAGAAGATTTCACTGTTCTCATGTTGACTTAATGGCCAGTATAGAACATTTTTTAATTTTCTGGTTTTAGACTGGCTTTATGATTATGCCAGTATAGTAATTATTCACTATGCTGGTTGGGTTGTTTATACTATTCCACTATAGAAAATTTCAACTGTGTTGGAAAGCTGTATAAAAGTGTATTCTATTATGTTTTGTAGCACTGGATGACCGACAGGAAACTAGTTTGATAGAGATTATGGTGTGTTGTGTAAAACAAGCTGCTACAGGAGAATCACCTGTAGGACGAGGTCATAATAGAAAGGTGGGAAAAGAAGGGAGACCTTTGTTTTTGTGTCAAAATTAACTTTTAATTTGTCGAGTTTTGGTTGAAACTTTGTCCCTTGATAAATGGTTTTAACTGGAGATAAGTTTTCAGTAGTTGAGTAAGGAAATTGAAAACTATTTAATCTTGTAAATATCATGTGAAAGATTCTATAAGGTTTATATATTTCATATTAAAATTAATTATTGACTTTTGCCGTCTTCGTGCTAACCCACTTGCCCGAAGCCCAAGACAAGTAAAACTGGATTTAGACAAGTGAAAATTATGAAAGAATTTGTTTTAATAAATATAATTTTTTTCTAAATTTGACTTTCGGGCAAGTAGTTGAAAAAAATTATGGCAAAGACTGGTTTTGTTTAATATATATACATTGTATATGTGTATGTAAATTGATTATTACACTAATGTTTACAGATGTTAATACAATTTCCTTTTAATTGTGTCTTTATTTACAGAAAAAATTAAACAAAACAAATATATACATGTAGATTTCATGGATAAGACTAAGACTGTTAATTAACTCTTTTTTTCACTTCGGTACAGTTGTCAGCCAAAGAAAACAAGAATGTCTTAGAAGATAAGACAAGACTGACAGAACATTTTATTACAACATTGCCACAATTACTTCTAAAGGTCAGTGTTACATTAAATATTATACTAACAGAACATTTTATTACAACATTACCACAATTACTTCTAAAGGTCAGTGTAACATTAAATATTTTCATTTTATTACAACATTACCACAATTACTTCTAAAGGTTAGTGTTACATTAAATATTTACATTTTATTACAACATTGCCACAATTACTTCTAAAGGTCAGTGTTACATTAAATATTTTCATTTTATTACAACATTGCCACAATTACTTCTAAAGGTCAGTGTTACATTAAATATTTACATTTTATTACAACATTACCACAATTACTTCTATAAAAGGTCAGTGTTACATTAAATATTTACATTTTATTACAACATTACCACAATTACTTCTATAAAAGGTCAGTGTTACATTAAATATTTACATTTTATTACAACATTACCACAATTACTTCTAAAGGTCAGTGTTACATTAAATATTTTCATTTTATTACAACATTACCACAATTACTTCTATAAAAGGTCAGTGTTACATTAAATATTTACATTTTATTACAACATTACCACAATTACTTCTATAAAAGGTCAGTGTTACATTAAATATTTACATTTTATTACAACATTACCACAATTACTTCTAAAGGTCAGTGTTACATTAAATATTTACATTTTATTACAACATTACCACAATTACTTCTAAAGGTCAGTGTTACATTAAATATTTACATTTTATTACAACATTACCACAAATACTTCTAAAGGTCAGTGTTACATTAAATATTTTCATTTTATTACAACATTACCACAATTACTTCTAAAGGTCAGTGTTACATTAAATATTTTCATTTTATTACAACATTACCACAATTACTTCTAAAGGTCAGTGTTACATTAAATATTTACATTTTATTACAACATTACCACAAATACTTCTAAAGGTCAGTGTTACATTAAATATTTTCATTTTATTACAACATTACCACAAATACTTCTAAAGGTCAGTGTTACATTAAATATTTTCATTTTATTACAACATTACCACAAATACTTCTAAAGGTCAGTGTTACATTAAATATTTTCATTTTATTACAACATTACCACAATTACTTCTAAAGGTCAGTGTTACATTAAATATTTTCATTTTATTACAACATTACCACAATTACTTCTAAAGATCAGTGTTACATTAAATATTTACATTTTATTACAACATTACCACAAATACTTCTAAAGGTCAGTGTTACATTAAATATTTTCATTTTATTACAACATTACCACAATTACTTCTAAAGGTCAGTGTTGCATTAAATATTTTCATTTTATTACAACATTACCACAAATACTTCTAAAGGTCAGTGTTACATTAAATATTTTCATTTTATTACAACATTACCAAAATTACTTCTAAAGGTCAGTGTTGCATTAAATATTTTCATTTTATTACAACATTACCACAAATACTTCTAAAGGTCAGTGTTACATTAAATATTTACATTCTAGTTATTCAGTCTTTAACAATTTTGACCTGGAGTCATGCTTTATCTCATTTAGATATTGTAAATCCATCTAAGTTTAGGTTTAGTTTATGGGGTTTAGCGTCACTTTCAACTATTTTTCAGTTATATCGTGGTGTTCTTTTTTGTGGGTGTATGAAACTGGAGTACCAGGAGAAAACCCCTGACTTGCCGTAAATCTCTGACACACTTTATTTCATAATGTATCAAGTACATCTCACCTGAGCTCTCAGTTTATTAATTAATAACACATTGGATATCCTTCTCCCATGTATGACTTTGCTTAGAGTATTTGCCTGGATGAACATGGTTGTAAAGTAAGAAACAAATCCTTAGCCAAGTTTCAAAATTGAAAATATCACAATCAATGATAGGATTTAAACTGATGCATATGAATTGTAATAAGTTATAAATGAGTTCTAAGGTGATGAGAAGCTATATTTCATCACTATGACCAATGTTATGGCGTTTTTTGTTCAATTTGATAATTTTTTAAAGATAATTTTAAGACCAGAAATGTTTGTTGCATGATATATTGTAAATATAATATAAATAATAAAGATCATTCATCATGACATCACCAATATATGTAATTTTTCTGTCAAAGGTCAAAGTTGTTGTATAGATTTAATCAAATCCAATGAGTTAAATTGTTTATATTTTATGTTAATTGCAATAAATTAACTTTGTAAAACATGTACACCTGTAATACTATGAATGTAAGTTATATGATTGTATTTTAGTACTTGGTGGATTCAGAAAAGGTTGCCAATTTGTTACTTATACCACAGTACTTTGAGTTGGATATATATACAGCTAGCCGTCAAGAAAAGGTAAAACGATAAAAAAAAAAAAAAAAAAAAAAATTATAATTGTCAAATGTATGACAAAAAATTCAGAATTTTTAAAAATGTTCCTCTTAGTGAACCTAAACTGTACATAATATACATGTACTTTGTTAAGTTTGTTGATCTGAAAATCTAGTGTGGTGATCATTTGTGGAAAAAGATACAGTATAGGAAAAATTTGAACATTTAAAAGAAATGTCAAATTTGTTTAATACAATTATTCATAAAAATCGTTGACAATAGTCGTTTTGAGATTTTATTATTCATTTCCATAAAAAATTCATGAAGGCCATCATAGTTTGGACAGTTTGTGGCTTTCAGATAGTTTGGTTTGAGTGTATCCGATGAAGGTTATTCCAGAAATGTGTCATGTGCATTAAATTAGATATCTACATTTGTATTAAATGTCTTATTATTTATGATATTATCTGGTTTTTTTTCAGAACTTAGAATCCTTGTTGAGATATTTACATGAAGTTGTTGAAAAACATACAGACACAGAGGTAAGATTTTATGCTATGATCGATTGATTGGTGTTTAGTGCCACCAACTTTAGCAGTATTTCAGCTATATCCTGGCATGTTTTATGTTGTGAATATTAAAAATAGATAATCGTTTTGTTGTATCAAAAGAGCTCAAATTTTTCATTTTGGAATTAGCATATTAATTTAATAAGGAATAATGGAATAATGATGCAGGCATAATTAATTAATTTTAACCAACCTATATTTTAATATAAAGAAAATTAGTGGATAGAATTTATACTGATAAAGCTGAAAAGTAATATCTGGAAAAATAGTTGTTAACCATGAATGAATTTATTTTTGTCAACCACACAAGATTTATGAATACACTTTCAAATGAATTTTGAGAAGAAAAGGTGATAACAATGAAATCGTTTGAGATAGAGGATAGCAAATTCATTATTATTAACAGAATCTCTCCATTACAAATATCAAATGCCACCTGGAGAAAACCACCAACCTACCGCAAGTCACTGACAAACTTGATCACATTTTGTTGTATCGAGTACACTTCGTGTGCGGGATTCGAACTCACAACTTTAGTGGTGATAGGCATTGATTGCGCATGTAGTTGTAAATCCAACTACCATATGATCACATAAATCATATAGATGAAAGAATGATCATGTACAAACAGAAGAGAATAACAATGAAATCAGACACAACTGATGAGATGTTTTGAACTATTTCATTTATATCTTTTAAGGTGTTAGAGGCATGTTCCAAGTGCTACGAATGTTTATGTTGTGAGGAATATGCCATCGCTGGGAAATGTGACGTGGCCAGGAAAACATTGATTGACAGCTTAGTCGTCAAGTTCAAAGAGGCGATGCAAGATTTCTTTGCAGAGGTAATATAATACTGTTGAGTTCTCTTATTCTGAAGTCATACAGTCCTCTTCTTATTTTACATACATTTTTAATTTGAAGAAACCTTATGAGCCTCTCCAATATTTTATAATGGCTTGTAACAAGTAGCAGATAAAATTGTATTACAGGATTATCAAAATTTTTGCTGTACTGTAGGTTTGGTATTTATACATAAAAGTCTATAAAGCACAGTCTCATTTCCCCACTTAATTAATAGTGCATATAATTTTGACATATATAAAAGGCACATTCTCAGGTTCCCTTGAAGTTGAATGCCCTTTATATACAGATTTGAATATATACATTATATATTATTATAGCAAAATATTTTATTTTCTATCATAAGCATTAAATTTGTTATTACCCTGTCCAGCAGTTGAAGATAAAGTAAAAGACTGTTAGTTCCTTTGCTAAAAATTCTCGTCTGTGCAATAACTTACAGATATTGAGAATTGGCAATTGTTTAGTAGAGTGACATGTCTACCTGTGGACTGTCATTTCAGTGAACTAGCAATATAAAAATCCAACTGAACATGTTGACCTAGTACAAATCAGCCATCATTATCATTTCATCTAAAGTAAGATGTTCTCAACATGTAATATGTAGCTGAAAAATTTCTCTCTTGGTATTAAACATGAATCACTCACTCTTTCTTATAACCAAAATTTACAAATTGCATACAAAATATCTTGTCTTGATATTAGCACACACTCAATTAGAAATTTGAACAAAAATAAGTTTGTAATTTTTATTACTTGTACAGGGAGAAGATCCTGATGAAGATGAGATATTTGCCCTCACAGCTTGTCTTAAAAGAATTTATGCTTTTTACAGGTAAAAATAAATTGTTCCTTCTTTTGATAAAAAGGATCAATGATAAAAGATACAACATTTTCAGAATTAATGTTTCATTGTCAAAATCTGGAATCTAGGAAGGGCTCACTGAGTTAGGTAGTTGGATTACCTAACAACTCATACAAGCCTATCAACAATACAGCTTGGGTTCGCGCCCAGCTTTGTAAATTACAAAAAAGGGTGAAGTCGACTCGCAGCCGCAAGTGATAAAGTTTACCAGTTGCTTGCTCATGGTCGGTGGTTCTCTCTGGGTACTCTGGCTTCTTCCACCACTAAAACTGGTCGCCATGATATTGCTGAAAGTGGCATAAAACACCAAAAATCAATCAATCTGGATTCTAGGAGAGCTCCAAATCGTATATCTGATGAACGTTCTCAAATTGTTGTATAAAATGATATAGTTATATCACCCCTTCTTGGGGAGACATATTTGAAATCGTCTGTCCATCATAAAAGTTTGGATTTGAAAAATATCCCAAGTATGACCTTGATTCTGATAAAATTAAAGTCACAGGTTTCACTGCTTTTTGACAATAAATCTTACCAGAAATTAACTTCAATGTGGACTTCTTATTCTATGTAAACCTTAGTAAATGTAAGTGGAATAGCAATCCCCAATATAGAAAATGGGTCAGGAGATCAGAACACGTCTTATCTCCAGGCAACATGTTTTTGTTTACCTGCAGTTGTTTACAAAACTGTCAGGGCGTTACTGAACGACACAAATTGCTGCTGTGCAAATTATTTCATGGAATTGGTAATCTTTATCAAACATGACAAATAAAATATATCTATTGCAGGCACATTTATATGCATAATAACATCATTGATATAACAACAATATTTGCATATAATATACATTTAAACTACCACATGAAACAAATATCATTTCAAGTCTGATATTAAAAGGTTACAAATGGTCAAATTTACCACTATATTTCAGAAGCAATCTGAAATATCATCAAATAACCCAATTTAAACCACAATAATGTGATCACATGTAATAAACAGTATTTCCCACAGCTATATCATTATCAAAATAACAAGTGTCAGAACAGTTCCAAAATCCAATAGAATATCGCAGAAAGAGGCGAAATTGATACCCATAGCACACATTTACATGATCACTCATCTTTCCTGGCTTTATACATGCACTTCAGTAAAAAATAAAGGTCACAATGCAATGCAGTATGCAAACCAAATGTATTAGAATTAAAATTTGTCAGCATTCAACAGATTTCTATAATTTGCTTCTTTATTTTGCAGTTGCCACGACTTGACAGGTTGGGATTTATGGGATGATATATTTAGTATAATAAAAAGTGGAAATGAAAATCAAACGATTCCAGAGGAGGTATAACACAAGTGGTGATATTTTGTAATAGTCGCTAGTTGTATTGACATTTAGTGTTATGCTTGTCAAAATGTGATGCATAGAGTTAACATTTTCTTATTATATTGATTATCCATTTGTACAAGAAAATTTAACTTTGTTGGCAGTAGGTATGAAGTGCAAATCTTATTTTAAACTGAAGGTATAAAGTTTACCTGTAATCAAATTGATAAATGAGGGCTATGGGTCTTCTGTATGTTCAAATTACCACCACCAAAAAAATGGCAATGCTTTTAGTGGCACAATATATGATAAAAGAAATATATTTAATCTTGGTTTATAAATATGAAATATGAAAAAGTTTTTGAAAGGGTTTATATTTGCTTCAATTTTTGATTTTTATTTATTGAATAATAGTACATTTTATATAAATTGATATCCTGAATGAGAACAATTTAAGTACAGTCAAACCTGCTTTAGTAACCACCTCTATTAAGCAATAACTTGTATTATGTGACCTTAATTTTAAGTTCCCTTCACAGTGCATTTTATATAAATTAAACCTGTATTAAGTGACCACCTGTCTTATGTGACCCTATTTCAATGTTCCTTTTGAAGGTCACATAAGACAGGTTTGACTAGTATAATTCCTTCAGTGTGATATCATACCCTTTATATAAAAACTATGATAGTGTGATAATACATCTATGTAGTCCAGTCATCACCATGGCAATAGACAATCAAGTTGTAGTAGGATACTATCTACTTTTCATTAGTTAAAAATGTTTGCATGTCTAAAAGAAGATTTAATTAGAGTTTTTTGTTGTAGATTGTGAGTAAAGCCATGTCTTCTGGATCCATGTCTGTATTATGGTATCTACAGAAATTAGATGAAACTAATCCTAATAAGGTAATACTTTCATTTTTATTCATATTCCATCTTAGATTTTTCTGCCTATGATGTGACATGACATTGCAGGATACAGCTGATGTAATCATCTTTATCTGGTAGAATTCTTCAATTATTGAATTATTGAATTAAAGCTCTTTTTTCCCTAAATTTTCAAAAGTAAAATTGCTTAAATGTAGATTAGATAATATTACTGGTGTTTGACACGACTTTTAACAATATATCAGTTATATGATGGCAGTCAGTTTGCCATTTGACAGACTTATAAACTTAGTGTTTTTGTTAGACATTGATTACATAGGTACATGTAGGTGTAGTAAATTCAGCTATAGCCTTTAATATGGTTACGAATGCACTGAAATGCTTGTAGGATAAATTTATGATTGGTTGTCCCAAACACAAGTGATGAGCCCGGGACTCAACTAGACAAATTGCAAAAAAAGATATTTCTGGGATGCATACTTTATCCTTTAAAGAAGAGTTCTTATTGAACATGAAATAAGCTGATACCACCCAAGTTAAAAAATTCTATGATAGTAATATTAATCTTGAACCATAATTGATATATATGTTTGAAATGAACAATTCTCTCATTTTACTATTTTTACAGGAAGAGATGAAGCTTATACGGAAGCATCTTATTGACCTGTTAAAATACTGCCATGAATTAATATACCACCCTAAAGACAAGGTGAATGAAGAGGCATTCATAACTATTTGTGACTTGTTAGTTGTGTTCAGTAAAAATATGGGCCTTAATGAAGTCATGAAGCCGTTAGTGTATGAACCAGACAAGAATCTACAACAACAGCTCAGTAATTTCCTGACAGATAAAGTCTTTGTAGACGATGAAGATGGTATGACCTTTTGTTGTATGACCATGTTATGGTTAGGGTTATGTAGTTTAACACCACTTTCAACAATAGTTCAGTTATTTTGTGGTGGTCAGTTTTATTGGTGGAGGAAACTGGAGTACCTGGAGAAAACCACTGACCTACCTCAAGTCACTGACAGATTTTATCACATAATGTTGTATTGAGTACACCTCCCCTGAGTGGGATTCGAACTCACAACGTTAGCGGTGATAGGCACTGATTGGATAGGTAGTTATAAATCCAGCTACCATACAATCACGACCACAACATGACCATGTTAGAGATACTAAAATCTTTGTAGAGATGAAGATATGATCTTTTTTGGGATACTAATATACTCTGGATTAAGCTTTGTCCTAATTTACTTTTAACTTTAAATCTGAAAAACCACAACATTTTTATGGAATCATTAGGTCAAAGTATCACCCTTGATGACTTAATTATTTATATTTAAAATTCTATTTCAATCAATAAGGATCCACTTTAGTCAAAAAAGGTGTTCAATATCTGCTTAAAGATTTAGCTTAATAACTGATTCAGGTGATTTTGGTGAAACTTTTAATGTTCAACTAACTGCATCAGTGATGTAATGGTTAGCATGTTCGTCTTGAGTGCAGTAGATCGTAGGTTCAAGGCCAGGTCAGGTCAAACCAAACAATATAAAATTGGTGTTCACTACTTCTCCACTAAGCATGCAGCATTGAGGAATAAGAGCAAAGACTTGTTAACTGGAGCAATATGTCTACTTGCAAACTGTTGGGTTTCATTGAGCTAGCACTAAAAATCCAACTAAGTGTGTTGGTCTAGCAGAGATGCCAACCATCCCAATTTCCGTGGAGTTTCTCTGAATTTTATGTTTACAATCTGACTTCGGATTCAATTTGCGTGTACTCACGACTTTCAAAATCCATTTTTGGAGTTTGTCCTTTTCGATCTGCTATTTACTGAATGAAAACTCATGAGAATGCTGAAAGTAAAATAAACATGGCTGATAACTTTTCACTGCAGCAAAAAGAAATATCAACCATTCTGAAATCTTCCTGAAAAACACATTCATTTCCATCATTTATCAAGTCGGTATCAAGAGAAATACATGCAATGTGCTTTTAGTAACATCAACATCAGCATGTCAGACGGTGGCAAAAGAGATCTTGCTAAACATGTTAAGACAAAAATGTATGTTGATTTGGCAAATAAAACTACTTTCAAACTAAAAAATAGTGAACACTGAATATAAAGAAAAAGAAAGTAAATTATTTTTTCAGTATAAAAGCAAAGGCATTTTGGAAACTGATACGAAAATTGAAAGCAGTTTTTTCAAGGATATTATGATATAAAATATGCAGTGATGTCTTGACATGAAATTATATGTAACAAACAAATGCAATTAAAGCAACTTTTTCTTCAGAATGGAGGATCTGACTTCTCAGTTTCCAACATTTTTTGAAAGGGGAGAGGGGGTGAATACCACAACTGCCTGTAGAAGTTCACTTTGCAATCCAGAACACATACCCTACCGATTTTTCTGGATACTCCTCTTTTCCTTTGCTATCAACCAATTCAATGCATAAATCAAGAACAGATATCTGGTTAAGAGTTTGAAGAGAAATATTTTCAGTAACCAGCTCCTCCCTGTTTTTTGATGACTTCAGCATAAATGTAAGTGATATGGTATTAAAATCTTTTGATCTTTTGATCCTCACATGTGTCTTTTGTTTCAGATGATGTTGATGAAAATGTAAAGATTGAAGAATTACACAAGAGAAGAAATTTTCTGGCATGTTTCTGTAAACTTATTGTATACAACATTGTGGGGATACGAGTAGCAGCAGATATGTTTAAAAATTATATGAAGGTATTTTTTTATTAATGATTATGATTTGGTTTGATTTGATTTATTGTGTTTAATGCCACTTTCAGCAATATTTCAGCTATATCATTGGGACCCGTTTTAGTGGTGGAGGAAGCTGGAGAGAACCACCGACCATGGGCAAGCAACTGGTAAACTTTATCACTTGCGGCTGTGAATCGAGTGCACCCTTTTTTGTAATTTACAAACCTAGATGCGAACCCACGCCGTATTGGTGATAGGCTTGTATGAGTTGTTAGGTAATCCAACTACCTAACTCATTGAGCCACCCGGCCCCTTTAATGATTATGTCATTTTCAATTTATGATAAATACTGTATTATTTTGTAGATTCTGATATACATTTAAGTACACATCGGGGCATAGTTCAGTTGATCACAACCACATGACCACTATTGTTTTACCAATAAAATATATATTAGCAGTACTAGCTCACAAAGATGTTCACTATCCTTTTTTAGCTCACCTTGCCAAAGTGTATGTGCGTCTTATG
Organism: Bathymodiolus brooksi; assembly: GCA_963680875.1. NCBI lineage: Eukaryota > Metazoa > Mollusca > Bivalvia > Mytilida > Modiolidae > Bathymodiolus > Bathymodiolus brooksi. The sequence goes on along the minus strand of OY804576.1, from coordinate 47,885,510 downwards.
GGAGTTTTTACATAGATGGCATAATTGTATTTTGCATGAAGTTGACAAGTGAAATATATATTAAAACCTTGTATAAATGGAAGACCGAAGGGGGGTATACAGGATCTAAAGTTTAACATAGGCCTCAATGAGGATTCTTACAAAAATAATTTATTCTTAAGAACCAGATGTTGAAATGCAAGGTTAGTATTACACAATTGATATTATAGGCAATAAAATACTACATTCCTCCTCATAAACTGATAATATGCACTTCCTATTTACATTGAAAATATTTTTTTTTTCTTTCAGTTTTATAATGATTATGGAGATATCATTAAAGCCACATTGAGTAAAGCCAGAGAAATCAACAAAATAACCACAGCTAAAACATTAGCTCTCAGTTTAACACAGGTATTTGATGTTTTAAACATGTTGCAAATCTTTTCAAAAAATTAATGCCTGTATTTCTTTTTCTGTAATTATTTGATATAGATTTGTTTAATTCTTGAATATTAAGCTGTTGTCAATTTTTAATATACAGTCAACAATAGTTACTTTAACCAACAATTTTATTTTGAAGTTGACGAGTTTTGTCTTAACAAGTACTACAATAGGACAATATTTTACTTTGAGTCGTCCAAAGAAACTACTAATCTAAGTTTAAAATAAAGAGGTAGGTAGGACTGCATTATGTGAATATTGTAATGAAGTATTGGTAGAAATGAATTGTTGACTGTCAGAGCAATTCTTAGAATATTAATATGTTAATTGAATTATTCAATTTTTTAAAGTTTTTATTCAAGATGAATAGTCAAATTGTATTCAAATTAATATTTAAACTTAAAGGCATACAGGCTGTCAGAATTGAATTTTTTTGTTTATATTAAAAGTTGCAAATATTCGATGTTTTATACTAATAAAATGTTCTGAACAAGAAGCCAGGTTTAAAAAAATATGTTATAATGTCGTAATTAGTGAAAAGAATTTGAATGTCTGTCGGTGGAATCGCCATTAACATACCTAATTATTAGTCGGATGCTTTTCCGAGGTTTGCCAAACACTGATAACTGCTACAAATAACCAAGGAAGCATGGTGCATGTAAATTCGTTAGAATTAATATAATTTAAGAAATATATCGATGAAATTGGATCCCGGGGTAATCAGTTAATATTATATAATGGTATTTATTAAGAATAACACTTAAAATTGGAAATACGTGATGAAATCAATAAAAACAAACCCAAACTCTGCAAAAGGACCTGATAAAGGGAAAATTGTAAACAAATTGTATTGCATATTATTGACAACACTTGAGTTGACTTGATTGTATTTTTTTAGAAAGAAAAAACGGACATGAAGTTCATTATTTTAGTCTCTAATTTAAAAGATTTAGCGTTTTCTCCTGAAAAAAAGAATATATAAAAAACGATGCAATTCTACTGTCAAAATACGATTCGGCCAAAAAAAATATACTAAATTATGCTTACGTGTTGAAAAATGGAGTAGGTCGGTATAACATCTTTTTTAATTTTTACACAAAGCTTGCTGAATCCTCCTTTTTGTGTCGTTTTCGTATAGAATCCGTCAATGTTTTTATTCTTCCACGATTCGACTTGTGCCATGTGCACATTTCCTTCATCAAGAAACAATTTCGCACATGCACAAGCGCTTTCCCGAATGAGTTCACTGTCAGGTCATATGAATATTGCGCAGGTAAACATTGAAAGCTTTACTGGATGCAAGAGAATCATTCAATCAAACAGCGACGTATTTCCTTCGTTCTAGGCTATTTACGTATGATATTATGAAAAATTTCAACTGCAATTAGTATAAAACATCGAATATTGGCAACTTTTAATATAGAAAAAAAATTCAATTCTGACAGCCTGTATGCCTTTAAATTCATTTTTTTATAATCGCCAGTTGAATCCCTTTAATTATACATATTACATTATTCTGCATATTCATGACTGGAACAACTGTAATATATATATACTCATTGAATTAATTAATCATACCAAATTGGTTGTGGATAATATTTTCAGTGTAATGCTAATTGATTTACAAGGACAGTTACAGAGACCCTCAGTATAAATAGATGTCTTCCTGCTGTGTAACAACTTATATTTAATGTGATATATATATTGTTTTATAGCTATACAGAGAATTGTTTACAGAAGGTGCACCCATTGACAGATCATCAGAATCTTTCCAGTCATTAAAGGTTACAAAGTTTTGGCATTCAGAGGAGTGAATAGAAGGGGGGTGGGGGTCATCAAATGCACTTTCATTAATGTTTGCTCCAAGATAAAGAACAGTAGTTCAAACACTATTCCTTAAGTTATGATTTTCATCTTCAATCATTTTGTGTTAAGATTTGTAATAATAATATATAATATAGAAAAATAGTAACTTGATTGAATTTTTGCTTGGGGGTATATTTTTGTAATATTGAAATATTCCATATTGACTACAAAAATCAAAATAATAATAAACGGTCAGATAAATTGTCCACAAGTGAGAGGAAGTTATTAATTTTGTTGATATTATTGGAATTGCTAACCATCACAGTTTAAACTTTCTTTAAAATTGTAATTTATTATAAAGTTGATAAGAATTGATAGTGCTAATTTAGCCAACATATATTATTTTTTAGGAATTAGCCAGAAGATTTGCTCTCTCCTTTGGTTTAGATGCTATTAAAAACAGGGAAGCAGTCGCTGCAATGCATAAGTAAGTGTAATGTCTGTGAAAAAAATAAGAAAACAGTCGCTATGATACAGTTGGTAAACCATACATTTTTCATAGCAGCTAGAGTGCAAGTGTAGTACCTGCTATCTCTGTACATTTGTTAGAAACAATTTGAGGGTACCAATTTTGTGTAACCTGTATCTGCAACAGTTTTCATTCAACATTATTCAAACTATGCACACACACTGAATCCATGTGGTCTTGTGAAAATGCTTAAACAAACTTTTAACTAAATATAAGAATTGCAAAGATGAATTTTTGTCACTTTATGCAAGTTTCATGTTTATAATATTTTATTTTTATAAAATATTATAATATCCTCCAGTTGGATCATTTTAGATTGGATATGATTGTTTTTGTACTTGTTATCAAATACAATATAGAATTATGGATGTTGTAAGCCTATTACGAAAAGGAATTGTCAGTGTTCATGAGTTATCTGCCCTTTTATAGTTGCTGAATTTTTTAAGCATATTTTAGCAGTGTTAGAATCATTAAATATTTGAGCTTTACCCTTTCAGTGGTGTAATGTTGACATGCTCTCCTTTAGTGTGGAAGATATGAGTTTGGGATAAGGTATCAGAGTGGAGTGACAGATCTACCTGCTAATATTTTTTCAGTGGCCTATTTGGTCTAGAAAAAATAGACATGAAGTTACTTATGCAAGCCATGATAGTTGAAAAACAGTTCACAAGATTTACTAATTATCACTTACTGACTCACTGTGAGCTTTATTTCAATGTTCAAGATTAATTTGTCTGATGGAAACAGTGTTCTAGGATTCCCGTTAACAGTGGCAAGTGAATTTTGGTCACAGGAAAGTGGATTTCCAAACCTTTGTTGTCCGAGGGCAAGTAAATTTCAACTACTGGATTGAAGAGTTCATTTCAAATGATTTCAAAACTTTCTCTTTTGGATAATTGTACATATGAAGAATCATACTTTTATTTAAAATCATGTTTTCATATGAGATCGTCATCAGCAGTCTGAGGGGATATTATAGTTTAGGGGAAGGAAACATGTGTGTTGTCAATGTTCAGAGTACTGCCGTTGGTGGCTAAACGTTACCATTGGCAAAAGTAATCGCCATTGTCAAGACATTGGTACTAATGGTGACCAATAATAGCTACCGTTCAAACAGACTTTCTGAAGTGATGTTAGCGTTGGTAAGTTACATGTTCATACAAATCCAAAATGGCGACAATATTGCGAGTTCCAACCACAGGGACGTGCTCCCTTCCACTAAATTTGCTTCACTCATATTTTTTTTTACTATAAATGTGTTACCCAATGACAAATCATATGACAAATCATTATCAATGTGCTATCCATTAAAATCACATGTGATTTTTCAGTGGACAACACACTGATAGTAAAAAAAATAGTGGCCGGGAACAAGTCCCTGTGTTCCAACACAGCAAGATTTGTAAGGATTGATCAGGGTTCGTACGGGTCATGGAATCCTGGAAAAGTCATGGATTTTTATTTTGTAAAATAAAGGCCTTTAAAAGTCATGGAAAACTGTATTTTATCAAAAAGTCCTTGAATAGTCATGGAAAATTACTATTTGAGCTGTAATCTTTATTAAATGTTTTCAAACATCTAAAATTAAGAGATTCTCCCGATTTCTGTCGTAACTGTTTCATTTAGACGTACTTGAAACAAGGCACCAGTTGCGGTAAATGTAAAATAAGGATTTTAAGTTTGTTTCTTTAAAATTATTTGTAAAAATATGCAACCGGATGTATAGACTGGTTTCCTAATGTACTACAGTTTCCTGCATTAAACGGTGTTGCAGTAGGAAACCAGATATTGGAAAACGTACTTTTGGCTTTTAAAATGTCAGGCAACTGCCATTTTCAGATCAAGTGGTTAGATAACCCTGAATATAAAAAAGATGGTTGGATGTGGGAATAAGTGAGAGCAAAGCAAAAGGCTCATTTGGTCAAAAGGAATTTTATTTTTCGAATATGGGTGAAACTGCCCTTGAAGAAGAGCCCAGAGGAACACTAAACATTATGATTTTTCTAAAAAATAAATCATCTACCAATTTTATAATATAGCTCGCTTATGAGGTGTGTATTTCCATATTTTAAAAATGACAGCTTCCTCATACAAATACAGCATGTTGTAGTTTTTGCCACAAAATGGCTGGAAACTCTTCTTTTAAAATTAAATGGCTTGAAAAGCCAGAATATAAGTGTCTGTCTCAAATACAGAACAAATTTAAAGCTGCATCATGTAATGTGTGTATAAAGGATATTAACATCAGTAATATAGGAGGAAGAGTGGACTTAAGTCACATTTAGTCAACAAAACACTGAACACATAAAAAAAAGCAGTTTGAGACTGTCAGTGTGGGTTAATAATCAAGTGGAACCAGCCAGTGTTCAGCCTACAAAAAAATTATTGGAGGAGTCTGTGGGAACAACAGATTTCATAAAAGTGGAGATATAATTTTGACATTAAACATGGTAAAAAGCCACTTTTCTTTCATAAGTTATACAGACATTGTTCAGGTTTTTCATAGTATGTTCTCGGACGATATGATAGCAAACAAATGGCCCTTGGAGAACCGAATCACGCTCTTTGGCAGTCTTTGGAATCCGTCCATATTTGATGGAATCAATAAAAAGAAAGATAAAAAAGAAGATATATATGTTCTCTTATTTGATGAATCTCTAATTCAACAACTTAAAAAAAAAACCAGCTGGACATCCAAGCTATACTAGAATTAAGTTATAAATTTAAATAGACAACTGAAAGGGTTGTAATTGTCTCATTGTCCAACGGGCCACTTCCATTTTGATGGTAGTTCAGGTCACGTTGGCATAAATGGCTACCAAGTGTGCTGTTTATGATGGATAATTTCTTATATACATGTACTCATATACAAAGATTAGAACATGATTAATAATGTGATTACTCAAAATTTCACTTATACTCGTTGAAAGTTTGCTTATAGTTGGTCCTGGAAAAACTAAAAAAATCCTGGAAAAGTCCTTGAAAAGTCATGGAATTTTCTCACAAAAAAGGTGTATGAACCCTGATTGATTTTCCCATTGTAACTGGGTATTAATGGAAAACTTTTCAATTTTTTGTTATTAATACAGAGCATTTGAAGTTTATTTTGCACAGCAATTATATTGTCGAGTGTTTGTATTCAAATGGTAGATGAAATAACCACTGTAGTCTTCAATCGTAGAAATTGGAGTTTTTTCTATTTTGAAAATAATCATACAATTTTTTTCCTGCACTTTTCTAAATAAATTAGAATATATTGTAGTTGGCCTACAAGTGCGTTTTATTGTCTGTTCGTATGATAAACTACATGGGTCTGCTATATTATTGATATTAACATTCACAATAGTTCCATATAAATTACCGTTGGTCAAAATGCCAACCACTAGTATACCATTGGTACAATTGGTAAATAGGTTGCCATTAGCAAAAATATAGTGTTCAGACTTAATTTGTCAAATTATGGTACCAATGTTAAAGTTGAATGGTACCAACGAAACTCCTCTGAATGCAGTCAATGTCGGGGGAATGCTTGTTCTGTTCTGGTGTTTTCCTCCAGTAATGACAGAGCACTCCCACTTGGGATATTATATCCTATCTTAACTTACTTTAATATATTAATATAATGATTAGAGTGAAAGTTAAATTTATATAGGTTAAAAAGAGAAGAATATGGAAAGATTGTTAACATTGCATTCCTCTCAACAATGAAAATTTAAATAGATAAAAACTAGAGACAAAATATATAGTGATGCTATAAGGAACCATTCTTTTGTTCCATTTTGAAAAGCTCATTTGCTTGGCCCAAATATGATGAACCAAAAGGATCAAATGTTTTGATCATATTACTGTACAAAGATTACCCTACAATAGCTAAACACAACAGCTTTATTACTGGATCAAATGTCTTTCATCTAAATAACATTAAATTGAGCAACAAAATGAATTAATCAGAGAAAGTAAATTTGGTCTGTGGGCAAGTTAATTTTTGGTATGCACTTTCCCTTGGAAAGTTGCTGTTGCAGAAAAATCCTAGAACACTGGGAAAAAGTCATGTTACTTCTGAAGAATTGCCCGCATCGGTGGAGTAATGGGTAGCGTGTTCACCTCGTGTGTTGTAGATCGCGGGTTCGAGTCTAGATCGTGTTAAATCAAAGACTATAAAATTGGTATTTGTTGCTTCTCCGCTAAGCACACAGCATTAAGGAGAAAGAGCAAAGACTGATTGGCTCGGAATCAGGATAATATGTCCAGGTGGGGTGACATGTCTATCCTTGGACTGTTGTTTCAGTGAGCTAGCACTATAAAAAATCCAACTAATTGTGTTGATCTAGTACAAAGTGGACCTCGTCATCATCTCACTGAAGATTAACTTGTTCTCGCCATGGTATAGCTGAGAAATTGCTGAATTGGCATTAAACAACAATCACTCACTCACTAATGAATTGTAACTGTGAGTGAAGAATATCTTGTTTATTTTACAGGGAAGGTATACTGTTCAGCTTGTCTCGGCCTGATAACAGAGAAGACTATTCTGGCCCCCCACCCCACCTTACCTTCTTAGAAATTCTGTCAGAATTTACCAATAAATTGATGAAACCAGACAGAAGAGTTGTGTAAGTATTAGAATTGTAGATTTCCAAGGAAGAAAACAATTTACAATAACTGTAGTACACATTTTAGCTCTGACACATGGACTAAAAGTCTTTTGAACTGTTGTGATCACTGTGTCCGTCAGCATCCTGGATTATCAAGAGTTTAATTACAAATGTACCTAAAACAGATGTCTTTTAGTAATTTGTTTGATCAGTCAGCATTTCTAATAGCACCATGCACAATTCGCTTCTGGTCCCCGTTTCACAAAAGATCGTAAATCGTACAATTTCCGACTTATCTTACGACCACTTACAGACTAAGTTTGCGACCATTTCATAAAACTTGTCCAAATGTTTTTTTGCGATTTCCGACTTGTGGTTGTGAAGTCTTCTTTGTGCGGAGGTACGAAAATCGATCAATTTACCCGGGCCACGCACCTGTCAGATATATTTATTTATCCTGCACTGGTTCTATTTGAGCAGTCAAATTGCATTGACTGGATAATTTTTTTTTATATATGGTCACTGACCAAAATATAGCTTTTCTGGTACCTGATTCCTGTTGAGCAACCGACAGAAACGGTAACAGTGTAAGTGCCGACATCACAGATGACGCCCCTTTAAAAACGTTTAGAACGACGCTTGTTTCAGCTATTTTCAGACAATTTGGCAGTTGTTTCGATTGAGGTCCACACGGGTCATGAAAACAGGACCACAAATATATACAAGTTATGGTGGACAATCTGATTTTTTTTTCTAAAGAGCCACTAAAAGGTACTCTGATGAAACTTGTTGAAATATGTTCCGAACAGGTGTTTTTACTTTTCTCCATGTCCGAAATTCAAACTGGCCACCAAACATGGACAAATCTTGCATAATCTACATACATGTATAAATACTTTGGGAAATGCATTTTATTCTTAATCAAACCACTGTCACTGACAATAATTTTACCAAACTTTGCATCAAATTACCAGACGGTTTTCAATGCTCACTGCCTCTACTGGGACTCTATACACCAAACGAAATTTTCTATTATATTAAAATGGCAGTATTACATTAATATGAGAAATTCTAATTACAAAATTTGATAAATATAATGAATTTAATTTTAAACAAGGAAACAAAAATCGTTTGCCATTCTCAGCCCATGAACACCTGATGATATGAAACCAGTTGTCTCTTTTATAAGACGGGCATTAAACAGGCAGGGGGGCCATTAACTTGTTAATTATCTTTTTTCTTCTTCATGTTTATCTTTATTGATGCACCTTTTGAACATCTTATTCATTTGTATAAATGCCCTTGTATTGCTATCACCCACAGGGGTCTTTTGTATGCAGTAAATATATGGTCAATATCTAGATAACTTAGTAGAGTTGATATTTGATTTGTTTCTGATTTTGTAGATCGTTTTCTCGTGGACATTTATTTCACATCTCAGTATTTTCCATGAATATAACATCTATAAATAGTGCCAACATAAACTAATGGAATATCCCGTTACAATTTGACACTATATCGACTTTCCGCTTTGGAGTTCTTGGACTTATTGTAATTTTGATGCCAAATACTGTCAAGAAATTGAAAATTGAAAATTGTAGCATGAATTCAGTGTGTGTGTGTTTTTTCTTGGTCAGTCGAAATCTACATGCATGTAGTTGCATGCGTGCCAAAAAGTATCCTGTCACTGAGATTTCCTTATATAATATTTCATAATTACGTTTTATGAAGCGCACATTTCCGCCGTTTTTATGCTTGTTTGTTTGATGATGTTTAAAAGGTCAATTTCAACAATATTTCAGTTATATCGTGGCGGTTCCGTTTTTTTTTATTTAGATAGATTTCCTTGCAATAAAGAGAAAAAGAGGTAGATTTTTTAAGTTAAATTTTATTGTTTATTTAGAAAGATTCTTATAACCAATAGTTTCTTTTTAACAACGACATAAACACAAAAGAAATATCCTTTTTGTAAATATGACTTATGCGGAAATTGCAATACATCAATCGATTTGAAGTTTATACACACCGTAAAGGGAGATAAATTTGTTTTTGGGTATGATATTTACAAGTTGTCAACCTGCAGAAGTAATGGAATAGCATGACTCCTCATTGTAATTATGTACATTCAATGTTTGTTTTTAGTGATTTACGACTGCTCCGACCCAGTCGGTAATTTGCGACCGAAAAAGGTCGTATGTCGGAATACGGTAAGTTTTGTGAAACAGTTGTAAATCGTAAAGACAGTCGTACGACCAAGTTTACGATTTACAACCTTTTGTGAAACGGGGGCCTGATGTATTTAAAAATATAATTCTGTAATCTTTATGAAGTTTCACACATGAGGTCCTGAGTACCACTGGTACTGACTAAATTACATAGGTCTCCATGAGATGGATTTCCTAGGAGATGGTCAAAAGTGAACAATTTATTACTTTCTAAATTCAGTACTGTTTCAGGTAATTGTGTGTATAAATATATATTATTTTGTATTAAAGCAGCATCTCAGAAAAAATTCACAAACATTGGGCTGGTCGACAAACTTAAATTTATGTTGTGTTTTTATTGTATTGTTACGGTTATATTTGAATGAAGAGAAGATTTATATATCTCAATGAACCAATCATCTTATATTGAACAGTTATGCAAAATTGGTGTATGATAAATTTCATCGTCAAAGTTTATTTGAATATTTTCCTGTACTTCTAATATTGATAATTTATGTCTTTATATATAAATATATATGTATGTGTGTATGAGTTAATTTTCTTTCAGGGTCTGTCATGGTCGTAATCGTATGGTAGTTGGATTTATAACTATATGTGCGATCAATGCATATCACCACTAACGCTGTGAGTTCGAACCCAACTTCGGCGAGGTGTACTCGATACAACATTATGTGATGAAAGTTTATAAGTGACTTGCGACAGGTCGGTGGTTTTCTCTTGGTATTCCGGTTTCCTCCACCAATAAAACTGACCACCACGATATAACTAAAATATTGTTGAAAGTAGCGTTAAGCACCATAAAACCAACCAATTAATTTTCATTCATTTCCTTTGACATTTAGTTCTGACATTGTTTGAATCATATCAGGAATATTCCTGAAGGATTGTCCTAGATATTATCTGATGTAAAGCTCTTTTAAGTAACTAACAATCTATAATGTATGTGTTGTTATCTAATAGATTACAGTACCTAGACAAGAATCTTCCAGAAGGTGGTATATCTAGTACAGAGGACTGGCAGTCTCTGATAGCATACAGAAACAGTTTGATGCAGGGTGAAAGTGAGATCAATCCTGTCACTCTGAAACAAGCGACAGCTCGTAGATATGGCAAGCGTAAAACACAAGATGGTATGTTATAACATAGCTGCAATAATGTAGCTCCTGTGACAAACTTGTGTCTTGGTAGAGCTACAACGCGGTCCCATTCGTCACAATGGAGCAAAAAAAAATTTGCAGTTGAAATGTAAAAACTCACTATTTACGCTTCAAACATTTCATTATAACTATTACTGATGATCCCAGTCCTTGTTAAATCGGTTTGGCTGAGAAATATATGCTTTTCAAAGGTAGCAACAACCTTGTTCAAATTTATCGATTGTTTGTCATAACCGGAAACTATGGAAGGCGGAGCTTTTCTAAATATGGTATTTTTTACTACGATGTTTACGACTGCTGATGTAAATATTCACGCCTTAATCGCCAAATATGGTATCGACATCCAAATAGTGAGGCCGGAAATGACGAAATTCAAAATGTTCAGAGAGTTTAGTAAACATGGATTTTTATTTTGTGGGAATTACATTCTAAAATACTGGTAGGTGATAAAAACTTGTTATAATAATGGACAAAAGGAAAGGTTATGTCTTATTATTGATAAATGCAGGCGTCAGAAACTCTGCAAGCGAGCGCAAAAAATTTCGGCGGCTGCTCCATTACGTGTAATGGCATCCCGTTATAACCCTTGCGAGTAAGCGAGCATTTGGGGTTTTATTATTAGAACTAGTTATAACACTACAACAGGACATCAAGTCAATATCCTTATACAGTGAAACTTGTCTAAACCGAACCCTGTATAAACCGAATATTAAATGTTCTTTGTTAATTTAACATGTATAAACAGGACACCTGTCTATTCCGACCACAAAAAGCAGGTTTTGACAGGTTTTCTTGTACATGTTTTTATAAATGAATGGCGCAATGTTGATTGTGCATATATTTCTCTGAATGGATGAATGCAAGGGGTTGCTTTTTATAAATTCTAATCAAATTTCATAAACATTGCAATATTCTACTTATTGAGTGGGTAAGAGATTAAATTTATGAAATGTCAGATTGGAATGAGAAACTGCATGTCATTGATGAACCGTTGCAGTTATTCCCACCCTGTAAGCAAATATTTATCATACTATTAATACCATACAGTGCCATATGTGGAGGAATTCTATATTGGGACATAAAGTGTGACATCAAAAGTAAAAAATGAAAGTCTTTAATTCAGAGATCCTTGAGAGTTTTTGCTAAGCAAAATGTCTATATTTTCATTAAATAGCAATGGCAAGATAAATTCTGAACCCATTTTCTCATAATTTTGTGATGCATCAGAATGTCCAATGTCTGTTGCATTCATAGCATAGTGTCCAAATGCAGCTTTTAATAGACTGTTGTATATATTTAAAAGACCCCTTTTGTATTCAGTGATAACCTTATATATAACAGTTGTAAAATACGGTTAAAAATTTAAAAATAAATATTCATATTTTCGACTTAAGAATGATTAATCATTTGGACACCGTTACATACGAATACTTGTATCCTTATACAGTCAAACCTGTCTATAGTGGTCACCTGGGGGAGATTGACAAAATGACCACTATATACAGGTGACCTTAATATGAAGGGGTTTGATTATTCGACGAAATATTCTACATTAGTTGTAAATAAACATTTCTAATTACATGTTATGTTTTGTTTGTTATTTTGTTCCTGTCGCAATGTTACTCTTTGTTTACATTTATTGTTAATGAAATTATCTCAATCTGATATGATTTGAATAAAACACACAAATAAATAAAGAAAGATATTTAAACAAAAGTACAATTTCCAGTAACACAATGTTGAACTGGAAACATTGTTTTCAAAATCGTCGATTGAATCTCACGTTTTCTTTAAAGAATGTTCATTATCTGGGTACGACCAACACCCTTCTCCTCGCCAACACTGCCACAGCCCAACGACTTTTCCCACCATCGATCACAACGATTTATAACTTTCACTTTGTCGTCTAATTTCAAAGCTTTCCTATATTTACGGATGTTGATAATTATACCCCCCCCCCCCTCGCAAACAACGTTTGGGAGGGGGCATATAGGAATCACCCTGTCCGTCCGTCCATGTACCTTGTAAGTGCAACTCCTCCTAAACGGCTTATTGGAGTTTTGTGAAACTTTACACAGTTGTAGTACACTACCTGCAGATGTGCATGAAGGAATATGGTTGCTGTCCAAAATTTAAAAGGGGAGATAATTCAACTTATACTTTCACAAAAAGGGAGGGCATGTACCTTGTAAGTGCAACTTCTACTAAACTGCTTATTGAATTTTTATGAAACTTTACACAGTTGTAGTACACGACCTACAGATGTGCATGAAGGAATACCGTTGCTGTCTAAAATTTAGAAGGGGAGATCATTAACTTGCTAATATACCTGTATTCCAAAGTTTGAACATCATTGTATTGCAAGTGGGGGGTATCACTCAGTGAGGTCACTCACAGTTCTAGTTTTGACATGATGCACTAGATGCAAAATATTTTTGGTGAGTGAATGTCTACTCTAGTCGTAATGAATAAATATCTCCAATAACCCCCGGGTATAAACTTTCCTTTACGTAATTTATTACTCACAAAATTTAATAGTGTTTGTTTAGTTAGTTGATTAAATTAAGCAATATATTTTGTAACGCCTCGGGATTTTTTTTACATTTGAGAAAAATACAGAACTTTCGAAATCATTTACCGTTATACAAAGGTTTTACACTGGAAATTACTAATAAATGGTGACGGCTGACCACATTGAACAGGTGACCGCTATATCAAATTAAAATATATAGTAAAATGCACAGGGAGAGCACGAAAGTGACCATTATGAGCAGGTGACCATTACACAAAGGTGACCGTTACGACAGGTTTGACTGAACATAAATAAATTTGATTTTTTATCTTCCTGAGAATATACTAGCAGGTTTTAATCATCATATATGGCTGTGTTTATACACTTGAAAGTAATTTTGGTAACTTTATCTTAGTATCTTCAGTGTATGGTAGCGAAAAGAAAAAAAAGTGTTGTGACTGTGAGCACCACTAAGTACCTTATTTTTAAACTTTTTAATTGTCTAATTCACTGGATAGTCTGAAAAAGAAAGAAAATGACATTGCAGGTAATCATTACCGTAATGTGAAGTTTCACAAGATATTAGAGTGAAAACGATCAAACACTGCGTTCGTATCACAGGACTACAACAGTGATTGACGACTAAGGTGACTAGAATGAAGATTTTTTTGGAAAATAACAAAACTAGTGATTGTTATGTCTCCCCTTCGAATGAAGGGAGACATATTGTTTTAGTCTGATTTTTTCTGCTTCCGCTTCTTCTCAGCGAAGCTTGTCCGGACCATAACTTTTTTGTCTTTCGAGATAGATCAATGATATTTGGTATGTGGGTGCATGACCATAAGGCGGTGTGTCGCATACCGTAATGACCTTCGTTGGACCTTGACCTTTGACCTCAAGGTCAAATAATTGTTTTTTAAATAGTATTTTCTTGTCCGGGCCATAACATTTTTGTCTTTCGAGATAGGTCAATGATATTTGGTATGTGGATGCATGACCATAAGGCGGTGTGTCGCATACCATAATGACCTTCGTGGGACTTTGACCTCAAGGTCAAATAATTGTTTTTTAAATAGTATCATTCAACTCACAATGTGTAACTTATTGTTGTACAGTACAGATGGCCACATTAAGGGGAGACATAAGTTTTAGGTATCTAAAACAGTTCTTCCTATTTTTTTTTACTTCACAATGTAAATAAATGTACTGAGAAATTGCCTGTAAGTCTTCTTTATCTCAACATATACATGAAGTTTAAAAAAAACGTTGAAATCATGGTACATGACTTACCTGTTGCGTTCGTAACTGTCCACCATTATCGAGACGACAACACATTATTGAGAAGTACGTCACACATTTCTGCGAGATACCCAGTTTTGCGTGACGTGAAAATTCCCGCACTAACAATAGATTAAGGTACACTTTAGGAAGTGTCACGGCTTTCACGATTCTATTATTGGCTAACGTTCTGTTCATAATTTCATGACGACAATTTCGAATCCCAAAATAAAACCTCGATTTCAGTTATTATAGGGACCATCTGTTCAACTTTTTATTATATAACTCATCCCTGATACTTCTTTTCAGTACACACTGATCAAATTCATTAATTCATTCTGAATCATCGTAATGCATACAATTCGTAGATACTTCTGATGGACACCATTGGTTACGCACAAAACATGAAACTTTTGGAACAAAAATGTATATTCCTCCTTATGAAAAAATAATTAATTCATTAAATACAAAAGTTTTATCAATATTAATGTCCAAATAAGCCATCCCTTTCGAAAGTGCCACTATTTTTACTTGTAATAGTTAAATTATAGCAACCCATGTTGCAAATGTCACAAATTTTGTGGATTTTGTGGGGAAAAAAGATTGTCAAACATCAGTTTTTTCACCTTTTCATCAGATTTTTAAAATTGTATTTCAATAATGTTCATTTAATGTAATGTGCATTGGTTCACAATAAGAACTAAAGCATGACAACTTCTCCATTTGTCCCAATACTGAATTCCTCCACATAAGCATTTTTTTTTGTGTTCAATTATTTGAGGTGAGAAGTGGTTGTTCATTTTGTTATTTGTGGAATTTTTTACCATCACTGTTCAAACTCTCTTTTCATAATTACACTTCACTATTCAGGTGCATTTACGTGGCACAATTTCTTCTGATTTTTTCTAAATGTTACTTTCAACACTTGAGTAAACAGGAAAATCAGATGTCAAAATGTCGTTTCAAACTAGGCATCAACGGTGAGCACAAGTTTGCTAACAAAATATTGTGTATAAGATGGTTTTGGAGTGGGCACATGTGGTGAAATGATAATTGCCAAAAGTTTAATGGATGGTTTATGAAAATTTACTTTGCAACTGGCACCAACAACCAGTTGTAACTCTCTTACATATGAAAGATGGCCATAGACTATAAAAAAGTAAAAAGATTGTTAAAATAGTATGCTGAAATTACATTTGTATATATATATATGATACTGAGAATTCCTTTTAATGTCATATTTTGTTTATATTATTATGTAAATATTTTATTTATTTCAGTTTCAGACCATGATTCTAATACAGGTGATTGGCAAGAAGCCATGACACCTGCTCCAGGTTTAGGAGGTCCACAACTCACATCCACAGTTATGAAGAGAAGACGTGTTGATGAGGAAAGTCTGGGAGGAGCATCAGAACCAGGATCTGAACAAGACTTTGAAGGATCGTAAGTATTTGTTGGTACATTTATTTTTATAATAGAATCTATTTATGGGTCATCAATTCGATTTAAATGACAATGACTTCAGCATATCAAAGGATGCTTCAAGCTTTATTTCTCAGTTATATTTGGCTTTTATTTGAAATATAAGTTAACTGCTTCTTTATAAAATTTGATGTTTACATTATACTGTAATGGTTACCTGTTCATTAAGAGCGACCTAGTAAAGAAAAGCTTCTAGGATGCTTGGAGGACTATTGAATTATAAATTATAAAAAAAAAGTTTTTTGTATCTTTTTAGCTCGCCTTGCCAAAGGCAATGTGAGCTTTTGCCATCACTTGGCGTCTGTCGTCCATTAACTTTTCACATTTTAATCTTCTCCTCCTAAACCCCTCAGCCAAATGAACTGAAACTTGGTAGGAGGCATCTATGGAAGGTCCTCTATAAAGATTGCTCATTTCGTCCCGATCCATTAACAAACATGGCCACCACATGCAATTCTTGTTTCTGATCGGTCGATTTCTAAAATTCTTCTCTGAAACCGCTTGGCCAAATGATCCGAAACTTGGTAGGAAGAATCTATGGAAGGTCCTCAAAAAAAATGCTCATTCCGTCCCGATTCGTTAACAAACATGGCCACCACAGGCAATTCTTGTTTCTGATTGGCTGATTTTTTAGATTCTTCTCCTCTGAAACCGTTTGGCCAAATGAACCGAAACTTGGTAGGAAGCATCTATGGAAAGTCCTCTGTTGCGATTGCTCATTTCGTCCCGATCCGTTAACAAACATGGCCGCCACAGACAATTCTTGTTTCTGATTGGTTGATTTCTAAAAAATCTTCTCCTCTGAAACCGCTTTGCTAGATGAACCGAAACTTGGTAGGATGCATCTATGGGAGGTCCTCTATAAAATTGCTCATTTCGTCCCGATCCATTAACAATATGGCTGCCACAGGCAATTCTTGTTTCTAATTGGTCGATTTCTAAGAATCTTCTCCTCTGAAACCTCTTTACCAAATGAATCGAAACTTGTTAGGAAGCATCTATGGAAGGTTCTCTATAAAGATTGCTCATTTTGTCCCGATCCATTAACAAACATGGCCGCCACAGGCAATTCTTGTTTCTGATTGGTCAATTTCTAAAAATCTTCCACTCTGAAACAGCTTGGCCAAATGGACCGAAACGTGGTAGGAAGCATCTATGGAAGGTTCTCTGGGAAATGCTCATTCTGTTTTGATCCGTTAACAAACATGGCCATCCTAGGCAATTATTGTTTCTTATTGGTAGATTTCTAAAACAGCTTTTCCTCTGAAGCCGCTTGGCCAAATGAGATGAAACTTGATAAGAAGCATCTATGGAAGGTCCTCTATAGAGAATGCTCATATCGTTTTGATCCATTAACAAACATGGCCGCCACAGGCAATTCTTGTTTTAGATTGGTCGATTTCTAAAAATCGTCTTCTCTGAAACTGCTTTGCCAAAATGAACCGAAATTTTGTGGGAAGCACCTATGGAAGGTTCTGTATTAAGTTTCCTCAAAGCAGAATGAAAGGTGAGCGACACAGGCTCAGCCCACTGAGCCTCTAGGTTTTTTTATTTCGTGATGCACCAAGATCTAACATTTTGCAGTCTTATAAGTATAACCTTTCTTTCATCTTTGATCATCCAATCATTGCAAGACAATTAAATATGTTTACCAATAGGACAACCACTTTCAGTGTGTGCTGAGTTTTAATACCTCAAGATTTGGTAGGCTCATATCTGATTGGTTGGTTGGAAATAAGAACCCTGGCATGACCCCCAAATGGGTTATCATTAGATGTTAGAGTATCACACAAATAAAGATACATTAGATTGCTTGGAGTATATCATAAGGAATAATCAATTTAGTTCACAATCATACAGATTTCTATTTCCAGCTGCAGATATATTTTTTTGTAGGTTTTTTTCATTTAAAATATATTATGTGTATTTTCTGTTGCAATAAATCTTATTTTCTCTTTTCTTTTTTCAAATCATTATTCTGTAGTTCATATATTGCAGAAAGCTTTATTTAACTTCTACAAGAACCTATTTAAATTAATTATTTGATTTACATAATTTTTGTATCACTGCTTAGTTTAGAGTTTAGTTGCTTATCAATATTACCTATTTAATTTTGAAACCAAATGCTTACATAAGTTAGCTTTTGACATCACCTTTCATCTATTTTTGTTTTATTGTCATCAGTATCTATTGTCTGTAAACTAAGATTGTTTTACTGTAATCACTAATAAATTAGTTATGCTCATACAGTGACTGACTATTTGAATAAGAATAGAAATAAAAATGATGCTTTATTAAATTAATTTGTTTTTACAATGGGATTTTTTTCTCAAGTTCAATTGTATCCATATCCCATACAGTATTTATTTAGCTCACCTGGTTCAAATGGCCATGTGAAGTATAGTCATCATCCACTCAGACATACTATCTTGATTCCAAGCCAACCAATCTGCTTTTACTCCTTAATGCTGAGAAGCAACAAATACTACTTTTACAGTCTTTGGTTTGACCCGACCGTGGCTTGAACTCACGATTTAACTCAATTAAGGCAAGCACACTAACCATTACACAATCAATACGGTGGCATAGTTTGATATATTGGCCTAAGGGAAAAAAAATAATTTTAAGTGACAGTTGGTTTCAGTCTCTTGTAGTATTGATATATAACATTTTTACTTATTTTTGTTTAATTTGTTTATTATTTAATTATTAAGTGACATATATAATATTTTGTTTGTGTTATTTTATTTTTGCTTTGTTATTTTGTTTAGTTTTTATTTGTTTTCTTTGTTTTATTTTCTTGTAGACTTTGGTGATACATGTAAATAACAGATCCTTCTTAGAACCAGTACAACAAGCGAAAGCAAACACACGGACGTGTTGTTAATTAATGTTACGAAACATTGTTTTTAATAAGATTATTTAGCACGATAGATCTGATGGAACTAATGTGATAAACTGCCGAAAGAAACGTGTACATTACGTCGAATGAAATTGACAATTTTCAGAAGCCAAAATACATTTGGTACTAGTATACTTGTCTAGTGTATTGAGTCTATAAAAGTATTTTACATACATTTATGTATATTTAAACTTGAAGTTGATGTACAGATACTTTGATCATGTGATGGTTGATATTTCTATGTTTTACATGGCACCTGTTTTAACTTTTAAACATTCATTGAGAATCATAGCAAAATTTGTATTGTAGGTAATGAAATACTACGTTATTAGTTAGAATGGATAATTTTACTTTTAACGAATCTTCTGAAGATTTTTATTTACAGAAATTACATAATTTCTACAAAAAATTTGTCGTAAAATTCTCATGTTAAATCCTACATTACCATTTAATATACATGTATGATTCATCTTTTTATTTTTGATACCTTTTTATTACTGGTTTGTAATTTTAATGTACTTTAATTTTAGATAAGGGTAAAGATCATTCATTTTATTAAATGTATGGAAGAATTTTATCTTTGAAATAATAGTTGATTTACAGTCTTTGAAATTAGACTTTCAAATTTACTGGCTAGAAAACTTCAAAATTAGAATATTTATATAGATTCTATTGAAAAAATTTGGCAAAAGTCACTGGTCCGAATCAATTTTCACTGGTCGTGGGCCACCGGACCACTGCTAAAATCGATGACTGGATTTACGTAGATAGTATTATATTTTGATAGAAATGAAGTTATTTAGATACTGTTAAAAAATAAGTGTTGTGATGGAATTTGTTTTGTTCAGATATTAGATATATATATATGGTTATAAACAAACAAAACAGCAAAAATAAATTTAATGGACCCAGTCTTTTGTTTGTTTGTTTTTATGTCTCGGCATGATGTAGAAGGATAGAAATAGAAATAGAAATATTAAAAAAAAGATATTTGATTGTGTGTTTTTAGCAATAGTATGATGATGGTAAAGTTTTAATTGAGTTCATTCATGACAAGAATAACCACTAATTGGCATACATATATCTGATTCCACAAAATCCATTGATTAGTTATTACTTTGAGAATTTCTCTTGGATGGAACTAAGATGAGGTTTTTTTATACATATATAATTTAATTTGATTTGAATACTGCAATCTGATTGGCTGATCCACCTGGAGAATATTTTGGTTATACTTGATAACCTGGGTTGATATTGTGGCGTCACCAACGTGTTCATCCGCCAGCGACAGATTCAAATAGTCACATGAAATAACGTAATTAAAATCGAGGATTCATTAAATTTTGTTGTAAAAATTAAATTGTGAGGAATATTTGAAATTTTTTAACAGGTTATACAAGAAGTATAACCTGTTCAAAATTTTTAAATATTCATGAAGAGTTGTCTTTCTTTTCACATCAGTCTTTCAAAGTAATCAAATAATTTCCAAGTCCAAAAAAGTGAGGATTTGATATTGATATTATCACACTATTACATTTACAGAAAATAAGAGAAGTGAATATTGAACTATTTATTTGGATATTTTTCCCAGAATGCATCTGTTCCTTCTATAACTTTTCTATCTTTTATGTTCTTGTAGATAAATTTAGATACATTTAGATCAAAAACCACATAATTAGTTATGTTTCATTAGGGGATAAAGAATTATATTACAAATGTGATTAATTAATATTGATATTTTGATTGGCAAATGTTAAAAGGGAGATAATAAATGAGAGTAAAAAAAATTTAGTTTCAAGGTTAATATTGTTTGTTTGATGGTGTTGAAAGGCACTTTCAACAATATTTCAGTTATATCGTGACGGTCAGTTTTGTTGGTGGAGGAAACCAGAGTACCCAGAGAAAACCTGTTGCAAGTCACAGGGCTCTACAATTCATACCAGCTTCCACTAAGTAAGGAAAAAATTTTTACTCGCCAACAAAAGTATGTTACTTGCCGGTCAATTATAGCTACTATTACTGTATATCTCCAAAATGTATTGATACCAATTCATACTATAAAACTCCAATATGTGTTCATTTGTAAACAATTATTAATGCCCTGAATGAGACAGGAGATGCTTACTCCCTTGAACTCAGCCCCACTTTTTGTAGGTCTGTGTTGCTACTTGTATTTTATTTGTCTTTGTACTTGTCTTTTTTATTTATTAAAACTTGTAAATAAAGAAACATAAAATAAATAAAAGAGTAAATTTTGAACGAATACAGTCTAAATATCTGGGTCTGCCTTTCTGCAAAAATCACAATACAGAACGTAACTGGAATCGTATACGAACTTCGACTTCCCGACATCTTGGTATTTACGCTTTCAGCTTTAGAACTTTCCTCAGTATTTTCGAATGATACTTTCCGTAATGCTGCATCGGGCAGGCCAGTTTCATAATCGGTTGATTCAACTGATTTATTTTTAGAGAAGAATTTTGTAAGGTTTTGTTTTTTGCACATTGTGGTCACTTGCAAATGTTAAAAGTACGTGATTTATGTCTGAGTTAATTGTGCGGTTTAAATGACCGGATAATCAAAGTCGGAAGTTAAATTGAAAAATATGATTGGTGAGGGATCGAAAATTTTCTGGATATATGAACTCACCGTCTGGCGATCAACACATAATTATTACTCGCATTTTACAGAAGTAACTCACAAATGCGAGTGTTTTGGTCGCAGTGTAGAGCCCTGAGTCATTGACGAACTTTATCACATAATATTGTATCAAGTACACCTCGTCAATGAGCAGTATTCGAACTCACGTTAGTGGTGGTAGACACTGATTTCATAGTTAGTTGAAAATTCAACTTCCATGTGACCATACTATCATCAGGATGATAGTAGGACAACAACAACATTTTAAAAACAGTTGATTAGATTGGATTATGGGTGTAAAACACCACTTTTTAAAATATTTATGTTTTATTGGGAGAGGAAACATCTTAATATTACGACTTGCGAGAGTGATATCATATCATCTGGACATCTAGGCGTCTTAAACGATCAAAGATGGTTTATGTACAACAAAAACAAAGTTATACATTATTATGATAGGGTCTGGATTTCAAAGTGGTTAAGATCATATAACTTATAACTGCTAGTCTAACACCACTGATAAGGGTTGATACCTACCTGAGCTGAGGTTTTCAGACACCTGCTGAAGGCTGGGAGATTCAATAGTCAGTTTGTTATATTTTGTCATAATAAAGCTGAAAAATTATTGAATGTGATGAAAAACAGCAATAACCCTAACAATGTATTATGGCAAATATCTTTAATGGTGCTCGAAAAAAAGGACTACACTATTCTACCTCACCAGACACTTAAATCCAAGTGAGTTATTGTCATTGCCTTGCATCTGTTGTCTGTCATTAGTGATTGAGTGATGATTGTTTAAGTTTTAATATGAGAGTTGTTCAACCCAGTCCTGGTATATAGATATAGGACCTAGATCTATTTCACCACTGCAGTGTACAACCCTCCTGAAAGTTGTATCCACTGGTTGTGTGGAATAAATCAAATCCACAACTCACTCTTAGGATTTGATGCAAGTGAATGATTTTTGTTCGGAGCATGTCACACTCCTTGGATTAAAAGACAACTTGCAGCACCTCCAAAAATGAGTAATAGTTTGTAAGGAGTAGTGATTGGTGACCTTTTGTCCCAATGAGTAATAGTTTGTAAGGAGTAGTCATTGGTGACCTTTTGTCCCAATGAGTAATAGTTTGTAAGGAGTAGTCATTGGTGACCTTTTGTCCCAATGAGT
This sequence comes from Bathymodiolus brooksi, assembly GCA_963680875.1. NCBI lineage: Eukaryota > Metazoa > Mollusca > Bivalvia > Mytilida > Modiolidae > Bathymodiolus > Bathymodiolus brooksi. The sequence continues at coordinate 47,862,787 of OY804576.1, read as the reverse complement.
AATAGTTTGTAAGGAGTAGTCATTGGTGACCTTTTGTCCCAATGAGTAATAGTTTGTAAGGAGTAGTCATTGGTGACCTTTTGTCCCAATGAGTAATAGTTTGTAAGGAGTAGTCATTGGTGACCTTTTGTCCCAATGAGTAATAGTTTGTAAGGAGTAGTCATTGGTGACGTTTTGTCCCAATGAGTTATAGTTTGTAAGGAGTAGTCATTGGTGACCTTTTGTCCCAATGAGTAATAGTTTGTAAGGAGTAGTCATTGGTGACCTGTTGTAAGGCTATATTTTCTAACCCTATCCATCAACCTATTTTTTTCTGTGTGGCAATTTAAGACATATGTCCAAGAGGCATAAGATCCATCCTAGTGCTACTATTTACCTACATAATTTGTGCGAATCCTGCTCATGGCAAGGTGTACTTGATGATAGAACATTAAGTGATCAAGTTTTTTAGTGAGAGGCGACAGGACGGTAGTTTTCTCTGGGTACTCCTGATTTCCTCCACCAATAAAACTGACTGCCACAATATAGCTGAAATATTGTTGAAAGTTGCGTTAATCACCACAACATGATTTATTGTTTGTAAAGAAGTTGTCCTCATGAATATAGCTGAAATATTTCTCACCTCACAGTTACTAGGGAAGGAATTCTTAGATAGTTATCAAGTTATTTCTTAACTGACTGGTGATATCTGCCACCATCATGGCATGGTAGGTGGCTGGAAACGATAACACTTGAAATAGTTAATTGTTTATCTTTGCTGAAACCCACACAGAATTCAATGATCTTAACCATTGGACCACCCTTGGTAAATGCACAAAAACAAAGCTTTCATAAGTCGATTGCATTGCAGTAATTTGTTGATTCTCTCCATATGCCAATTCATTTTACTGTTTCTAAATTTTGTTTTTCCAACCCAATTTTAATACAGGGGAAATGTACAGCAAATATCACAGATTTCATGGTTAAATGCTCAGAAGAGAGAACATCTAGAAACTACATATCAAAGAATGAAACAGGCAGCAACCATGTATGTATAATGTGTACAGCATTGTAAAACAAGGTTGTTTTTCCATAGTAATTTTTCTCAAGAATTTCTAATGAGAACTATTTCTTGTGTTGTCCTAATTGAGAAGCATATTGTTTATATGGTAAAAAAATGTGCAGCATTGGCCCAAATGATTTTTTTGGGGGTCTTATTATGTTATGGTGCTGTTGTCATCCGTCTGTAAACAATGGTTTTCGTGTGATAACTAAAGTTACAGTTGACAGATCCTTCTGAATTTTAAACACAATAATCCTTGGTGCAGAATTGATCCATTTTTTTTTTATTGGCACAGAATTGATCCATTTTTTTTAATTGGCACAGAATTGATTCATTTTATTTAATTGATTTCTTTTGTCTTTTATGATCACAGAGGTAAACTCAACCAAAAGGGTCCAACAAAAGCTGAATTCCATAATTTTAACATGCTTAATTTTCATCCGATATGCACTTTCCCTTGTCGACATGCTGCAATCGTATCATGCTTCACTTTGTATTTTAATATGTCCTGAGGTTTGACATCAGAGGCAGTAAGTTTCACCCATACCCATATGTAAATTAGTACATCTGTATGTCACACATTATGTTTTACACAATGCTTTTAAGTTCCTTTTAAGCAAATCATTTATACACAAGATAAGTTCAGTTCCTAACTTCACCATTTTTTCAGTTCTGTTATCATGCATTGATGATTGAACTCATTATATGATGCTGGACATCTTGGGACGGGCACAATTTTGTGGTGGGATCAAATTGGTTAATTGGATAACTACCCTCTTATAACCCCAATGACATATTTTATTTATTAGGATAATTACCCTCTGGTATCCCCATTGCCAATTTTACTAGTACAAAAAAATGTACTCCTGAGAATATTTTATTGATAAGAATATTTTCCCTGCATTTGCCCCATATGAGAATACAATAAATGCTTATGGAAATTTAAGTCATGATTTGGGACAAGTGCAAAAATGGGGTGGGGTTGTTTAGGATAAAAGGTTCCCAGCCCTCTTTTCTTGATAGATACTGGTAGATCTTCAGGAGTCAAACTGATTGTCTGAAATGAGATCAAATATTTATTTATTTATTTATTCAGGCAACCACCAGAAAGTGAGGGTAATGAAGAGAGAAGTATCAGAGAGTTTGAAAGTCCACAACAGATGATTCATCAACAGTATCAACAACACTATCAGCAAGGCTACTATGATAGTAACTCACAGAATATTGACGATTCATCGGTAAGGTTAAATATTGTAATCCGTTCTTTTTCATAATTATCATTTTCAACATTTTTTTCCATGTTTTCCAAGAAAATAAAGTTATAGAGACTTTGACAATGAAGTGTTGTTACTATTACCAGAATGTGGCTGCTATTCATGGAACATCCTTTTTTCAGGTAAATTTCCATTACTTATGTTAGATTTAAGAGAGCTAATGATATTTGAGTATATTTAGAAAGCTGATAAAAATAAGTTGTTTCCTTCTTACATGTAACTGTACAAATGCCTAAAATACTCAAAATTATATTTCTGTTGAAATTGTATGTAACTTTTCATGGTGAATGAACATTTCATGCATAATTCAGTCTGTGTTCAGTTCTTAGTAGAGGATGATAAAAAGAAATAAATTTTAACCTGCTACAATTTATCTTAAAAACCAATATAAACTACCTCATCATCAGAATTGAAACCCAACACATTAGATATGGAATGGAAACGATACGATTCTTCTTTATTTTCCAACCATAACAACAAAATATTTCCTGTCCTCTTTAATTTTATACAACCACAATATCAGTTCTTATGTTGTCCATGACTAAAGGGGTTAAATGGGGACAAAAAGGAACCAAAGCTTAAAATAGAAAAAAGAGACAAATGTCCAAAATACACTGATGAGTCCATTAAATTACTGAGCTCAGCATTTTCTTGTGTCCACCAATTTATTATGTCAAGCAAAATACTTTGTCCATTCTTGCTTTTAATATACACTTGTTTATCTATACAATGTCGACATGCTGGAGTGACTTATCTATACAATGTCGACATGCTGGAGTGACTTATCTATACAATGTTGACATGCTGGAGTGACTTATCTATACAATGTTGACATGCTGGAGTGACAAGTCTATACAATGTCAACATGCTGGAGTGACAAGTCTATACAATGTTGACATGCTGGAGTGACATGTCTATACAATGTTGACATGCTGGAGTGACATGTCTATACAATGTCAACATGCTGGAGTGACAAGTCTATACAATGTCAACATGCTGGAGTGACAAGTCTATACAATGTCAACATGCTGGAGTGACATGTCTATACAATGTCAACATGCTGGAGTGACAAGTCTATACAATGTTGACATGCTGGAGTGACATGTCTATACAATGTCAACATGCTGGAGTGACAAGTCTATACAATGTCAACATGCTGGAGTGACATGTCTATACAATGTTGACATGCTGGAGTGACATGTCTATACAATGTCAACATGCTGGAGTGACAAGTCTATACAATGTTGACATGCTGGAGTGACATGTCTATACAATGTTGACATGCTGGAGTGACATGTCTATACAATGTCAACATGCTGGAGTGACAAGTCTATACAATGTCAACATGCTGGAGTGACAAGTCTATACAATGTCAACATGCTGGAGTGACATGTCTATACAATGTTGACATGCTGGAGTGACATGTCTATACAATGTTGACATGCTGGAGTGACATGTCTATACAATGTCAACATGCTGGAGTGACAAGTCTATACAATGTCAACATGCTGGAGTGACATGTCTATACAATGTTGACATGCTGGAGTGACATGTCTATACAATGTCAACATGCTGGAGTGACAAGTCTATACAATGTCAACATGCTGGAGTGACATGTCTATACAATGTCAACATGCTGGAGTGACATGTCTATACAATGTTGACATGCTGGAGTGACATGTCTATACAATGTCAACATGCTGGAGTGACAAGTCTATACAATGTCAACATGCTGGAGTGACATGTCTATACAATGTTGACATGCTGGAGTGACATGTCTATACAATGTCAACATGCTGGAGTGACAAGTCTATACAATGTCAACATGCTGGAGTGACAAGTCTATACAATGTCAACATGCTGGAGTGACATGTCTATACAATGTCAACATGCTGGAGTGACAAGTCTATACAATGTCAACATGCTGGAGTGACAAGTCTATACAATGTCAACATGCTGGAGTGACAAGTCTATACAATGTCAACATGCTGGAGTGACATGTCTATACAATGTCAACATGCTGGAGTGACATGTCTATACAATGTCAACATGCTGGAGTGACAAGTCTATACAATGTCAACATGCTGGAGTGACAAGTCTATACAATGTCAACATGCTGGAGTGACAAGTCTATACAATGTCAACATGCTGGAGTGACAAGTCTATACAATGTCAACATGCTGGAGTGACATGTCTATACAATGTCAACATGCTGGAGTGACAAGTCTATACAATGTTGACATGCTGGAGTGACAAGTCTATACAATGTTGACATGCTGGAGTGACAAGTCTATACAATGTTGACATGCTGGAGTGACAAGTCTATACAATGTTGACATGCTGGAGTGACAAGTCTATACAATGTTGACATGCTGGAGTGACAAGTCTATACAATGTCAACATGCTGGAGTGACAAGTCTATACAATGTCAACATGCTGGAGTGACATGTCTATACAATGTCAACATGCTGGAGTGACAAGTCTATACAATGTTGACATGCTGGAGTGACAAGTCTATACAATGTTGACATGCTGGAGTGACAAGTCTATACAATGTTGACATGCTGGAGTGACAAGTCTATACAATGTCAACATGCTGGAGTGACAAGTCTATACAATGTCAACATGCTGGAGTGACAAGTCTATGCAATGTTGACATGCTGGAGTGACAAGTCTATACAATGTTGACATGCTGGAGTGACAAGTCTACCTATGGACTGTTGTTACTGTGAAACAACACTATAAACATCCAACTAAGCTGATTGGTCTAGTACAAAGTAGATACCATTATTATCTCATCAGAAGTAACTTGTTCTCTCTATGATTAAGTTGAACAATTGCTCCTCTTGAAGTTAAACAACAATCACTCATTCATTGAATTTTGAATTTTACTCACTTTTGTATATCTTTTTTTTATCTGGTGATTCACTAACATTAAAGAACTACCCATATCAGTTCAAGTCAGGTAAACTTTCACATTCGGAAGTTCTCTGCTTCTTCATAGAACCATTATATGGGATCTTACTACATGTTATAGGATTGCTATAGAAAAAAACAAATACACAAACATTTTGATTAGATTCAGTTCTATATTAGTAACAAGTGTTTGATTGTATTTCTGTTAAAAAAAAGTAATTAATTTTTTTTTTTTTAATTCAATTTAATTTATTTTGAATTTAATTTAAAGCAGCAAGCTCAATCTCAGCAGCAGATGTCTGTTCCTCAGGTACTATATACATGTATTTTGCATGTGCTTAAAATTCCCCTGTGTTTCAATTGATTGTGTAACCTGTGTAGTAGAGTTAACATAATGGTATTAAGGACCATAGTCTTGTATCTCCATCTGTGTCAATGTCACACTATTGTTAATCTGTAACCCCCTTGTCCACACTTGATGGTATTAAACTAAACTTTACCACACATTCCATTTCATAACCTGCTGATGTGCCTTTCCCATTTTATTTTTCCAAATGCATTTAGGCCGATTTTTTTTTCGAAAGACTGATAATTTGGTTTGTATAGTTTGTAGTTATTGTTTATAATGGGTGTATTTGTGTCTCCAGTTTATAGCAGATGTCATATAAGGAAATATATCTGTCATCTGTGTTGTCACCAGAGACCAGACTATTAATTATCTACATATCCTCATAACCCAGTGATGGGCACCTTCCATTTTATTTTATTTAAAATAGATTTTTATAGGTTTCTGCAACACTAATTGGAGTTCAGACCATTTTTTTCCAACTTTTGCACATTTGTTGAGATAGACATTATTCGGTTTACCCTACCACATTTGTATGCCTGTCCCAAGCCAGGAGCTGGATTTTCAACATCATATGTCATGGTCTTATTTTTTGTGCTGAGTTAGTTGGGGTGAGAGATGATTGTTCTTTTTGTTGGTATTGGTGGAATTGTTGACCATTACTGTTCAAGCTTTCTTTTCATAGACTACATAGACCTTTTACCAAATACCCATACATTTTGATTACTTTTTTAATAATTCCAATTCAGAATTAGTGGAGTTGTCTACTATAAATTTACTGTACTTTAATAGTGTGAATTTATTGATAATACATACCTCTTCAATGCGACTCTTTCAATAACTTAAATAATAACCTGGGGCACCTGAATTCACCCCTGGTTTTAGTGGGGGGGATCCTGTTGTTTTAAATCTATTGTTTTCTTTGTAGATCATTGTACTTTTGTCCTCTATCATTTGGTCATTGTATTGTCTGTCCTTTGATTTATGGCTTTTGGTATCGTTAATTTTTTTTTAAAGAAATGTTCCTTTGTGGACATCATAATAATTTGGCAATGGAAGCCCTTGTAAAAATCTTCTGAATAAGTGTGGAACTGACGAAAATCAAACTGTACATGAATGTACCATGGAAGATCCTCTAATATTCACTGTATGTATGATAACCATTAGAATACCAAGATGGCAACCACTTTTTTCATTATATGGGATCTTACTACATGTTATAGGATTGCTATAGAAAAAAACAAATACACAAACATTTTGATTAGATTCAGTTCTATATTAGTAACAAGTGTTTGATTGTATTTCTGTTAAAAAAAAGTATTTTTTTTTTTTTTTTTTATTCAATTTAATTTATTTTGAATTTAATTTAAAGCAGCAAGCTCAATCTCAGCAGCAGATGTCTGTTCCTCAGGTACTATATACATGTATTTTGCATGTGCTTAAAATTCCCCTGTGTTTCAATTGATTGTGTAACCTGTGTAGTAGAGTTAACATAATGGTATTAAGGAACATAGTCTTGTATCTCCATCTGTGTCAATGTCACACTATTGTTAATCTGTAACCCCCTTGTCCACACTTGATGGTATTAAACTAAACTTTACCACACATTCCATTTCATAACTTGTTGATGTGCCTTTCCCATTTTATTTTTCCAAATGCATTTAGGCCGATTTTTTTTTCGAAAGACTGATAATTTGGTTTGTATAGTTTGTAGTTATTGTTTATAATGGGTGTATTTGTGTCTCCAGTTTATAGCAGATGTCATATAAGGAAATATATCTGTCATCTGTGTTGTCACCAGAGACCAGACTATTAATTATCTACATATCCTCATAACCCAGTGATGGGCACCTTCCATTTTATTTTATTTAAAATAGATTTTTATAGGTTTCTGCAACACTAATTGGAGTTCAGACCATTTTTTTCCAACTTTTGCACATTTGTTGAGATAGACATTATTCGGTTTACCCTACCACATTTGTATGCCTGTCCCAAGCCAGGAGCTGGATTTTCAACATCATATGTCATGGTCTTATTTTTTGTGCTGAGTTAGTTGGGGTGAGAGATGATTGTTCTTTTTGTTGATATTGGTGGAATTGTTGACCATTACTGTTCAAGCTTTCTTTTCATAGACTACATAGACCTTTTACCAAATACCCATACATTTTGATTACTTTTTTAATAATTCCAATTCAGAATTAGTGGAGTTGTCTACTATAAATTTACTGTACTTTAATAGTGTGAATTTATTGATAAGACATACCTCTTCAATGCGACTCTTTCAATAACTTAAATAATAACCTGGGGCACCTGAATTCACCCCTGGTTTTAGTGGGGGGGATCCTGTTGTTTTAAATCTATTGTTTTCTTTGTAGATCATTGTACTTTTGTCCTCTATCATTTGGTCATTGTATTGTCTGTCCTTTGATTTATGGCTTTTGGTATCGTTAATTTTTTTTTAAAGAAATGTTCCTTTGTGGACATCATAATAATTTGGCAATGGAAGCCCTTGTAAAAATCTTCTGAATAAGTGTGGAACTGACGAAAATCAAACTGTACATGAATGTACCATGGAAGATCCTCTAATATTCACTGTATGTATGATAACCATTAGAATACCAAGATGGCAACCACTTTTTTCATTATATGGGATCTTACTACATGTTATAGGATTGCTATAGAAAAAAACAAATACACAAACATTTTGATTAGATTCAGTTCTATATTAGTAACAAGTGTTTGATTGTATTTCTGTTAAAAAAAAGTTTTTTTTTTTTTTTTTTTTTTATTCAATTTAATTTATTTTGAATTTAATTTAAAGCAGCAAGCTCAATCTCAGCAGCAGATGTCTGTTCCTCAGGTACTATATACATGTATTTTGCATGTGCTTAAAATTCCCCTGTGTTTCAATTGATTGTGTAACCTGTGTAGTAGAGTTAACATAATGGTATTAAGGAACATAGTCTTGTATCTCCATCTGTGTCAATGTCACACTATTGTTAATCTGTAACCCCCTTGTCCACACTTGATGGTATTAAACTAAACTTTACCACACATTCCATTTCATAACCTGCTGATGTGCCTTTCCCATTTAATTTTTCCAAATGCATTTAGGCCGATTTTTTTTTCGAAAGACTGATAATTTGGTTTGTATAGTTTGTAGTTATTGTTTATAATGGGTGTATTTGTGTCTCCAGTTTATAGCAGATGTCATATAAGGAAATATATCTGTCATCTGTGTTGTCACCAGAGACCAGACTATATTAATTATCTACATATCCTCATAACCCAGTGATGGGCACCTTCCATTTTATTTTATTTAAAATAGATTTTTATAGGTTTCTGCAACACTAATTGGAGTTCAGACCATTTTTTTCCAACTTTTGCACATTTGTTGAGATAGACATTATTCGGTTTACCCTACCACATTTGTATGCCTGTCCCAAGCCAGGAGCTGGATTTTCAACATCATATGTCATGGTCTTATTTTTTGTGCTGAGTTAGTTGGGGTGAGAGATGATTGTTCTTTTTGTTGGTATTGGTGGAATTGTTGACCATTACTGTTCAAGCTTTCTTTTCATAGACCTTTTACCAAATACCCATACATTTTGATTACTTTTTTAATAATTCCAATTCAGAATTAGTGGAGTTGTCTACTATAAATTTACTGTACTTTAATAGTGTGAATTTATTGATAATACATACCTCTTCAATGCAACTCTTTCAATAACTTAAATAATAACCTGGAGCACCTGAATTCACCCCTGGTTTTAGTGGGGGGATCCTGTTGTTTTAAATCTATTGTTTTCTTTGTACTTTTGTCCTCTTTCTATTGGTCATTGTATTGTCTGTCCTTTGATTTATGGCTTTTGGTATCGTTAATTTTTTTTAAAGAAATGTTCCTTTGTGGACATCATAATAATTTGGCAATGGGAAGCCCTTGTAAAAATCTTCTGAATAAGTGTGGAACTGAAGAAAATCAAACTGTACATGAATGTACCATGGAAGATCCTCTAATATTCACTGTATGTATGATAACCATTAGAATACCAAGATGGCAACCACTTTTTTCATTAGCATAGACACTCAGACAAAGAAATACCATTTCAATTATGCCACTATTAAATATGCAACTATTTTAGGAAAATTTATATACTGTATTTCATTCTACTAAAAACCATCTTGTCAACAACAAAAAAAGAGATTGTGCATGTCTGTCTTTGTTTGGCTGTTTTAGTTGTCAGCTTTATCTCCATTTGTGTCATTCTGAATAAAACCAGAACTCTCACTTGCTCCTGATATGTCACAGCTTGTGAGATCTTTATCGGTCAATCAGATTTTTTGTGGCGTGTAATACAATTTAATAACACTCATAATCTCAAAATCACCATTTTCATAGGATTGTGCATAGGGTCACTCACATGTGACTTGTAATATAGTTTCCTCAGATCCCCCACCCCATCACATATCAGCAAGTGAGAAATCTGATTTTAATTAGATTATGCAAAAGTGTAAACCATAGGCTTATATGGAATGATGCTCTTAAATGTCATTGTTACCTTTAAGGAGCTAGGGAATTGTTGTCATAGGCATGTCTGTAGTCGTTCAAACAAAAAATTCAATTTTCTCCATTTCATTTCTACAGAGTAATTGGTCGTTGTTGAAATATATTGGTTTGTCTAATTTTAAAATGTTTTTAGGTCACCTTACCAAAGGTAACATGAGCTTTTGCCATCACTTGGCATCTGTTGTCTGTTAACTTTTCACATTTTCATCTTCTCCTCTGAAAGCACTTTGCCAAATGAACCGAAACTAGGTAGGAAGGAAGCATCTATGAAATGTCCACTATAAAGGTTGCTTATTTCGTTCAGATCTGTCAATATACATGGCTGCCATAGGTAATTCTTGTTATTGGTTGGTTGATTTCTCAAAGTCTTCTCCTCTGAAACTGCTTAGCCAAATGAACTGAAACTGGGTAGGAAGCATCTATGGATGTTCCTTTACAACGATTGGTCATTTCGTTCCGATCCGTTTACAAACATGGTGGCCATAGGCAATTCTTGTTTCTGGTTAGTCAATTTCTAAAAAAAAATCTTCTCTGAAACCTCTGGGCCAAATGATCCGAAACTTGGTAGAAAGCATCTATGGAAGGTCCAAGTTAAGATTGATATTTCCGTCCCGATCCGTTGAGAAGCATAGCCACCATAGGCAATACTTGTTTCTGGTTGGTCAATTTCTAAAAAAAATCTTCTCCTCTGAAACTGCTTAGCCTTTACAAAATTTCTGTGACTGCCATAGGCAGTTCTTGTTTGTGATTGGCCATTTAAAAATCTTCTCTAAAAACCATTTGGCCAAATTAATTGAAATTTAGTAGGAAGCACCTATGGAAGGTTCTGTATAAAGTTTCCTAAAAAAAGAATGTGAGGTGAGTGGCACATGCTCAGCCCATTGAGCCTCTAGTTTAATTAATAATGGATTTAAAATCTAAGATGATCATCATTGATTAATAAAGTTTTTTTTAAATAAATCAGAGTGATTCATGGTTCATTCCTTGTTTGTTAAATATCAGGAAATCAATAACAGGTTGTATTGTGATTTAATTTTAATTTTAATTTCAATTTATTTATTGTCAACCAATATAGCTTCCATAGAGCATTTCATAAATATCAGGAAATCAATAACAGGTTGTATTGTGATTTAATTTTAATTTTAATTTCAATTTATTTATTGTCAACCAATATAGCTTCCATAGAGCATTTCATAAAGATCCAGGTATAGTTGTATTTTCCTTACCTGAATATATCATTTTACATGGAGATACATATTGCATTATGCAATAGGGTTTGGGACAGGGGGGAACAATATTTAAAAACTATTTAAATTTTCAATTTCTATTTCAGTCTGATATGAGTCATCCTGGATTTTGAAATGGTTTCATCATATGGAGAGAGAGAAAAAAAAGTGCTGTCTCTTTTTTGTGTGCTTCATGTGACATTTCATATATTTGATTTCTTAAATCATGTTTTAAATGTTATACTTTATTAAATAATAATGAAATATTAAAGAACTTAAATGTGACATTTATGATATTCAACTATCTATCAGTAATTCTATATGAACAAATATTGGATGAAATTGATTACAACAATTGTAATCAGGTCTGACCAATTCAAACTTTGTTATTATTTTTGAATATTCAGAATTAACTCGAATTTGAAATGGTGTTTTACCCAGATAGGTAATAGAATATTTTTGTGCAAGAAAAAAAATACCTGACACAGTTAAAAGAATGTGACAAGGTGGCAACAATGTGTTCCATTAATTTATTGTAATTAAGCCCAGAACTTCTTTATACAATTGCATATAACATGTTATTTTAGAAAATTGTAAATTTGAAGAAAAATAAAAAAATATATATATATATATATATACATCATTTATAAATTTGATCTTATAATTACAAAATGTTAAAAAAAAATTATATGTTTTCGTTCTTGCCAATATGCTTAATTTCAAACATGCCAGTATAGCATGCTACCCTCTGGCCGTCTGCAATTGTTTTCTGCAATCTTGGAGAAAGGTTTGCATATGAGCTTTGCTGCAATGTTGTAGTTTCCACAATGTAATAGTTGCTTAATGGTTACAGCAATACCAGAAATGTTTTGTTGTAAGTTAGCAGAAAAGTAGGTGAGCAACTTAACTAATTTGCATATGCTGCTCATATAGAGTAGAACCTGCCCACAGGAGCTTTCACTGGTTAACTAGTTACTCATATGGGCTTTCAATTTAGTGCATAATGTTGATTGCTCACGTCAGTGCTAAAGTTAGTATGACCATATTAATCTAACAAGAAAGGAAAAATTTACATAATAATCTTGCAAATAGAATATACACAATTACATAGTTGTTTCTGTTATTGAATTATGCTTGCAGATTTGTTCTTCATTTGATTACAATTATAATATTTGTTTGTACAGTTACATTTGTATAGTCCGTTTGGCCAGCCTAAAACAGGACTAAAAAATTAATTAAAAATAAACAGTTCAACTTATTGATTTTTTTTCTTCACACATTTACTTGTATATCATCTACCTACTGGGACAAATAATTTCAGAATTTTGACACTATTTTCCAAAAAGTTGCCCATTAGGTCTCTATGTTAAATATTTGTACCAAATGTGGATATGTGCAGAGGGAGTTAGTATGCTTGTTGTAACCAACTTCCAGTGTGTTTTATTTACATTTCACTGTCATGTGATTACCTAATTTGAATATGTCATCAGAACCCAAGCATGCATGAGATGTTCATTTCACTTTCACCAAGTGACAATTTTGATTCGGCTTCAAAATAATCAAACACTTTTAGTATTAAATCCTGTTTTTCATCCTTTCTATATAAGTATTGGTAGAGTTCTAAATAAGGGCAGATAATTTTTAATTTGTAAATATTAATTTATGAAAAGACAAAAAAAATGTTGTTTTTTTCTACCTTTTTTTTATATTTTTTCTATTATATTTAAAAAAAAATATATATTAATTACTTGTTTTTTTTTATTATGCTTAAATAACATACATAAAACTTGTTTTCATTTTCTAAAAGTATACACAAAGCATGCAAAGCATGGGCTATTTACATGGTATAGCTTGTCAATACACATAGACTTACTTTATAACCATGTTCTTTGAGTTCACATACTGGGCTTTAGAAAACACCAAAACAAAAGTGATTTTATTTAGAATTTAAAGAAAAAGATTTAAAATTCAAAGGCTTGCATTTATACTTTTTACTTTTAAATTTCTAAAATAATTTCCAATAAAATGTAAAAAGTTAGACTTTGGGTGAAAATCTTTGGGTTTGTTTATAGAATAACCTATTGTCACTTGAAAGTGAAATGAACATCTCATGCATGCTTGGGTTCTGGCAACATATTCAAATAAAGTAATCACACGACAGTGAAATGTAAATAAAACCACAGGTGTTGTTGTTATAGTTTACACTGGAAGTTGGTTACAACAAGCATACTAACTCCCTCTGCACATATCCACATTTGGTACAAATATTTAACATAGAGACCTAATGGGCAACTTTTTGGAAAATAGTGTCAAAATTCTGAAATTATTTGTCCCAGTAGGTAGATGATATACAAGTAAATGTGTGAAGAAAAAAAAACAATAAGTTGAACTGTTTATTTTTAATTAACTTTTTAGTCCTGTTTTAGGCTGGTCAAACGGACTATATATGATAACTTATATATCATTAACAAACTCAGCAGGTTATTTCTAATTATTTCTTGTCTGAACTGAAAAACCTTAACTACCATTTGATGGGATAGTTGTTTTTGCAGAGTAAATTAAGCATGGAAAAGCTGCAATAATTGTTAGCAATAATAATAAACAAATACTGAGAGATCCTTTGAACTTCTGCTCAGTTTTTATCACAGTTAACCGAGTACTTTTAGTGTTAATTAAAATTAAGTATATGAAAATAGAGATTATGTAAAATGGCATTACTAAATATATGCATTTGCTTACTTCATTTAAAACCAAAATGCCAGAACTGCTAACAGAATATAATTCTAGTTCAAAACATCATGGCTTATCTGAAGTGCTCACGAACTACAATTCTACATCAATGAGAAGCTGGTTTCAGTCTATTTTTCTCCTCAAACAAGAACATTTAAATGATCTTGATATTTCTGCTAATCTAGACATTTTCTGATGTTTTCTGACACCATTACATCAAGGTGTTATTAACTGCAGTTTTGAAGCAAGGTTTTAGGTTACAGTAGCTTTTAACATCTATACATTACAGGAAGCAGCAGCTATTTGCAATATACATTGTAGGAATGTTATTACCTGCAACCCTCCTGAATGATCCATTTACTAATTCTTGCAACCTTTTCCCATGGCTGCTAGCTTTTCCCATTGCTACAACCTTTTCCCATTGCTGCAAGCTTTTTCCATTGCTGAAAGATTTTGTAAGGGTATGTAGTATCCCAGCTGGTCAACATACCACTCAATAAATTACCTATGTAGGCTATCGACATTTAAAGATCAATTTATATCAGTTTGTCTAATGTCTTCAATATTTTATTATTGTTGTAATATTTTATTTTTATGTTGTTATATATAGATATATGATTATGGAATTAATTTTAATCAAATACAATATGTTGTGTTGAAATTTTATTTGATCTTGTCATATCTTGCAGCCATTCAATAAAGTTAATATCAATCATATTCATAGTTTAAGCAGTTCCCTTTGTGATAAATCTGAATGAGAATTAATAGCACTTTTGGCATTTCTGCTTCCTGAAAAATGTCTTCTGTATTTATAAGGGACATGTATAAACGATTTGTCACCCAGAAAAAAATTATCTATACATTTACAACAAATCCAGTTTTTCAAAACAACAAAAAAATCACTCCTGAAACCCGAAATATTTGTTTTAACATTTATTCCAATTTGTTAGTAGACACATCCTAGTTTCACCATAAATGGTCGCAACATATGTTGTCTGACCTTCACATCAATTTCATGTCCTTTGACATTGCAATAAAGATATATCTAATTTAGTGTGCACAAATCATTTCGTCAATAACTTTCACCAGGTACATTCAAAGCCGATAACTTTACCCTTTGACTGCGACGTTTCGTGTATAATCGTAACGTCGTGTGCGGTATTATTCCTGACGTTATGACCCTTTCATCAGGGTGACGTCATTTTAACAGCAATGTGACGTTACTTACCGTTTCTTTTTATCCCCTCACCAACGAAGTTGCCAAGGGATATAGTAACGCTACCGTCCGTCCGTAACATCCTTGTGAACACTCTAGGATCAACATCCTTCAATGGATTTTGACCAAACTTGGTACATATTTAGTCCTTAAGAGAATCTGGAACCCTATTGATTTTCAAGGTCAAGGTCACCAGGTCAAATTGTTACCGCATAACATCCTTGTGAACACTCTAGAATCAACATCCTTCAATGGATTTTGACTAAACTTGGTACATACTTTGTTCTTAGGAGAGTCTGGAAGCCTATTTATTTCAAGGTCTGGGTAAATTTTTTACCGTGTAACATCCTTGTGAACACTAGAATCAACATCCTTCAATGGATTTTAACCAAACTTGGTACATACTTAGTCCTTAGGAGAATCTGAAACCCTATTGATTTTCAAGGTCAAAGGTCAATGTCACCGGGTCAAATTTTTACAGCGTAACATCCTTGTGAACACTCGAGAATCAACATCCTTCAATGGATTTTGACTAAACTTGGTACATACTGTATTTCTTCTAATAGACGCCCCGGGGTCGAATACATTTTTAAAATAGGGGGCGTCAATTAGAGAAACGAATTTCTGACTTTTATAGCCGTTAGATGAGGTTAATTTGATGTCTGTTTGACTATAGAAATATACACGTGCTATGTCAATATACATTACCTAATGAAATGTCTCTGATATCGGTTAATCGGTGCGTGTTTGGTTGGTCTGATCTTAATTTATCAATTCCATATAGAAACGTGCATGGAGCAGCAAATGGAGTTTAATTTTGAAAGTTCTATTCGAGGTTATCACGTATATAAATCAATCTGGACATACGAGATCAGCGAGAAACTTCGTTGTGACAGAGAAGAAAATAATGCAAATGACAACTTTGCTGTGAAACTCGTTTGAAATGATGGAAATAAAGAACACGTGCCCATCGAACTCAGCAAAGTATTTAAATTTTTCTTAAAAGAGGTGGCAAAATATTTGCAACTGTAACCGGCAACAAGTTTTTCAATATAGGATTAGAATTACCGTGTACGTAGTACGTACACATTTTCGGGACAAGCTGTTGATGTTGAAAAATTAAGAACTTTACTAAAACCCACTGCTACTTAAAACGGAATCTAAGAATAAAGCTAGACACAAATATAATTTTTCTTTTAAGTTGAAAGTAATTAAATTTGCCGAAGAAAGGGGAAAACATGCGGCAGCCAAGTTCTTTAATGTTGACAGAAAACGTGTTTGTTTACCTGGACAATTATTGCTGATTAGTGATGTGTAAAACTCTTCACACGCTGTAACTATTTTGGGAACTCTTACACGCTGTGTTGTTGATTAGGTACCGATAAGTGGAGTTTACATTTTATGAAATGGGGGCGTTAATTAGAAGTCAAAATGTTCTATAGGCCAGAATAAGGGAGGGGGGGCTTTAAATAGAAGAAATACGGTAGATTAGATTAAACATATTTTATTGCTAAATATTATAACAATTGGATTGGACACAAGTTATAACAATTTACAAGGGTCCTCTCCACATAATAAATAACTACAATAGTACATGCGTCAGCAATAGTAAAATACAATATACAACATTATAAATAAATTCTTTGAGGGGGGGGGGAGGGTGTTGTGATCATAA